>CM073769.1:81774940-82264520 GCA_037158775.1 Hetaerina titia | reverse complement strand
GAATGTTTTGCGGAAGCATTGTACACTACAAGAGCGTAAGCATCGTCCTTAGTGCACTCGATCCTCAAGCTATGAGAAAGAATAATTTGAATTTTAGGAAAAGGGATATTCTCTCTCCAAGCTTTATACACTTTACTTTTCTTCAGGCAGGGAAGTGTCCGAGTTTCAAATCGGACGATACTAATGCTCCAATTCCAAGAAATGTTCCTAGTTAGATCGTGAATTGACCTTTAATGTCCATAAATATATCCCTGATAATCGATGGTTTCAGGCGTTATTTTATGGAATCGGTTCATTCTTAAGCGGATAAAATAATACTTTGTAATTCCACAGATTTATTTTACAAACACACGACCCGGGTTTCGACGTACAACGTCGAAACCCGGGTCCCTGTTTTTTCAGGACCCGAGTTCGACGTTGTACGTCGAAACCCGGGTCGTGTGTTTGTAAAATAAATCTGTGGAATTACAAAGTATTATTTTATCCGCTTAAGTATATCCCTGATATAATACGTACATATAAGAAGAAATCAAGCGTCAGAAATTTATGAACTATGTTTTAACAGTGATAAATAAGAAGTGTTTTGTGCAAATTTTAGGAGATATCACATAATATGTCTATGTTAATTAAAAAATTAAATGGCGATTATAAATTAGAAATGATTTTTCTGTAGGTACTCGGATATCAATTTCATTATTAGTCATTAGACGGCTTATCGGAAAATAACCATGGATATAAATCAATGGATTCATCAATATAAAAATAAATATAAATCATGGATTATCAATTTGCCAAAAATATTTTGAAAGATCGATTTTTAAGCGTATATTTGTTTTTATCCTACTGTATTGGCGACATTGGCGTAACGGGACGCCTCTCCGAATCGAATGGTTTGCTCCAAAAATCGGTTTTCTGCGGCATCTTTTCCATATTTATGCTTATCGACTCCTTCGAAGCGCTCGACTTTCGGAGGAAAGCGAAATCGAGTCAGGAATAAACGGATCGTCTCCCGCATTAAATGAACACCCTTATGACGCGAGTCCTTCTGCTAGAAGTTCCAGCGAACAAAAACAAAGATGATATTGACCAAACTCTCCGGGATGAGCGAGGAATCCTTTCATTTGTTTTGTTGGATGATCGATATCGGCAGAATTCCGAGAGCGGCCTTCGAAAACTTTAGGGGGTCTGGTCGTCAATAAAACATCCTCAAGGAAACGTTCTAAGCTTCGCGTCGGTCGACCAAAATGGCCGGCGGAGATTGATGCCCTGTTGGGGGGGGGGGAGGATTTCAGGAAAGCGGCCGAGCTGGGCGGAGAAGTTTAGCAGTCGTGTCATGTTCCCTCCCTCATTGTTCCTCCATCCGGCAAATTTACGTTCTCCCGTCTCTTCCTTCAGGAACACCCGCGGCGCCGTCTTCCTCATTGCCCGCACCTGCTGCACGGATGGGATGCGAAAGTGCGAAGGGAATCTTAGGGCGGCTCACACCCACAAGGCGCGTCTGAGCACACGGCCGAATCGCCGTCCTCTCTCCCCGGCCCTTAAGTGTTGGGCGTAAATAAGTCAAAATCATTGATTTTCATCGGTTATGGAATTGAATCCAGGTCGTGTATAAAAATTCTCGCGAAACGGAAACCTATTTGTTTCCCCTTCATTCGTACGACACCTTTATTTTCATAATTATACATTTGCGAATAGCCATAGTCCGTTGGGTAGAGCGCTGGACTACTATCCGAAGGCTTAGGGTTTTCGGTTCTCGGTCACACTTCTGGTTATCCCCAGCTTCACCTAAGCTAGGTTATTTTTCGGGTATCGAATCTTCTTGGAAAACTATAGTCTCAACGGAAGGGGAAGTCTTATAGGTTGTATTCCAGCTACGGTTTACTTTTGATTATCGTAGTGATTGTAAGTTATGGAACTCCTCCACTCCAGCCGCCAGCATAATATTTTCATTACTGCTCTTCCTCCAATCTTCGCCTTCTTTCAGCTTAAAAAAAATTGATATTTTTGTTGTGCGATACAATATGTTAGTCTTTGATTACTTCCCTTTATATGCTGATTGATGATAGACTAATGGATGGTTTTTTTTTCATTTCAATACCCGTTTTCATTCCACCAGTTAAATTTCCTAAGGAATATTATTTTTTTTGCACGCATTATTTAACAACTTATCAAGTACTAATGCTAGCTCGTTTATTGCTTAATTTAAATGATTAATGATTTTCCGATTGCACTTATTTTACTGAGTTTGCGATGAACTTGATGAGTCTTAGAGGATTGCTTATTCATTGCTCCAAAATGTAATCTATAGAAATATTATTGTAAAATTTAGTCATAAAAATTCTTTAAATGGATATTAAAGATTTCTATGAGTCATACAATATAAGTCAAATTGAACTCAGCTAATTTGGGGCTCAGAAAAATCTGCTTTGGCACAGCAAAATATCCGTAAATACATCTTATCAATTATGCTCAAGCATCACAATTTCACTAATGCTTCAAAACTGATAATACCAATTTTGACGAGAAAAAGTAATTTGTGTGTACGTTTAGAAAAAGGACTTCGGTAAAGACCAAGGTGCACAAGGTAAAGCCGTGCCAATTGTTAAGTCACCATCGCTTCTCGGAGAGAGGCACGGAATTTTTCATTAAGTACTTACTGCTTCTGGTGAAGAGAAGTGAGGCATTTTAAAGGCCTTTTCCCCCTCTTTTGTTCGCTAAGGAATGCCCTTTTGAATGGAGGCACAGCGTCGAGTTTGTTAATTCCAGTTTTCTCTCGAATAAGGAAATTTGAACTGTGAATGGAGAAATACGAAAGAATGCGGAGGTTCTCCCGTCCATTGATGCCACAAACAACAATTGTATGTGCACATGGTCGAACACCAAAAAAATCGATCTTATTGAAACATAAACATACGGAAAGAAATGGAACTTAAAAAAATATGCCCTCAGGCATAATTCACCATGGGATTATTAAGACATAGAAATGTAAACATATACATAGGTTTATATATATATATATATATATATGATATATATAGTAATGATATATATATAGTAATGATATATATATATATATATATATATATATATATATATTAATTACTAATTCCGCAATTTTCATTCGTATTTATCTCTTGAAAGGTTTTTTTTTGCAAATTTTCTGCATGTCGCAGTAAGGATTTTTTAATTCTTCTTGCATTTATCTTAGGACAATGAGTAATGATTTTTTTCTATTAAAACTACTTTCTAATACCCACTTATAAAACTTTTTGGTTGATACATCATCCGTTAATTCGTGTATATTATAAATTTAATACTCAAAGTTTAACCTTCATGATAGATGAGTTATTAGAGCCAAAGCTTTTACTGCGAATGGACTCGAAGTTATGATTTTTTGTGGGCCGCCTAACTTGCATATTGACTTGTATTCTGTTTCCTTTTGTTCACATCCGTCTTTCGCCGTAGAAGTTCCCCTTTCATTGTGGACTTTGCAGCTGAAATTTGCGGCACATTTCCGCAGCTACTCTGTAGTAATTTACTCCTAAATGACACGTCCATCCCGACGACATGCAATTAGCATAACATAGTCATCACCGTACACAAATATATATTGTTCCATTAACAGAAACGTCACTCCCATTGCCACAAGGAGGGTCTCCTTCGGCAATTACTTCGTCACCTGCGTCCCTTTCATAAATGTGTGGCGATTCGTCGTTTCCAGAATCAAGATCGTCCAGGGTCTCGATTTAACTAAAACAGTAAAACGATTAATTGCTATTGATTTCAAGATGGGTTACAAACTCAATCTACGGGTCAAACCTTGCGGTAACAGATGGCTCCAGTTTGTTTTAGAGGAGGATCTCATTATAATCTATTGTTTGACCACTGCCCGATGATACCAAAACATTGGGAAACCTTCCAATACGTGATATGAATGAGAAATGCTCAGGCGACTAATTTCATTGTTTTATGTATCAGCATTACTTCAAAAGGGAGAATGTTATGGCTCTTAGTCAATCAATTTAAGTAGCATGATTTCAAGAAAACATCCAACACCAGGCTGTTGTAGTTTACAATTAGCCCCCACCTCCAAAACACACCCTAGGTATAGCAGATTCAAATTCATAGCGATAAACTCATTAATTTCTCGTGTCAATGTAATTGTGAAGAAACTAAAATAAAAATATTATGCCAGAATTGAGCATGTGAATATATGTACAGCTAAATACGTAAGATTTAAGGTGACCTAAAAATTGATGCACGGAAAAAAGGATATTTATAATGCTATTTTCAATCCATATATTTCCACTTGCAGTGAAGAAAGAAAAATTTAATAAAGTATTCTGAGGCGGTAGGATTTTTTAATGTTATCCCAATCTCTACTAGGGGTGACTTATGGAGAGTACTTCAATTGGAATAGGTCGTTTGTCGAATGGGATTCTGCTTTCCAAATATAAAAGCCACCGACGATGGGAAACTCAATTGGGGTATAATAAACAGGTAAGAAACTATGAAATAGACTACTTTCGATAAAAATAAAATTTATTTATTTATTGTGATAAATCGAAAACAGCCTTAAAATAAGGATGAATTATAGCACAATTACTATTTACGGTAAAAGCACGATTGTAGACATAAGAAAACGCTTCATTAGTTATAAATCATGCATTGAGTTCATTTTTCTACTACGTTAAGATAGGAACGACAGGAGCAGAGAAATAAAGGTTAGGAAGGTGGCAAATTATGGTGTTGCGTTGAAAATAAAATTCATAGCCAGGGTAAAGAATCTTCATTATTCAGTACTTAAAAGGCAGTTGAGGAGATAAATTGTACAGAGGGCACTCACGAAAAGAAGATTTAATCTAATTGGATATATGTACAATAGTTTTTTTTTTAATCATAACAGATGGAAGCACGGTAAATAAGAATATCTGAGGGAAGACAAGGTGGTGTTACAAGAATCAGGTGATAGAAAACGTCAGAGACAGAAATTATTGATAAATGAAAAGTTTGGTGGCCAACAGGATACTTTAGGATTTCGGACACAAGTCAATCCTTGGATTGATAACTTGTGAGGATGATGTGTTAGCAAATGCTGAAAATCTAACTATGGGAGCGACATTTTCAATGGGTGTTCTTTGAATGCTATTCTAGGTATATTAAGTTTTTGCTCTATATCTTCTTCCTAGATTTTCTGTTCCTATTAAACCGTGTGTCCCTCTTGAAGATTCCTACAACTCGTGAGGAAAAGTATCAGAAGCTACCTATTAAAATGAATGACCTTCTAAACCTTATAATTCGGTAATAACAGTCCACCTTCCATCACCCTCTAAACGGAGAAAAATTTTATTTAGATGCCATTTGGGGGAAGATATCTGTCGACTAAAATCACGAAAGAATGCGACTCCGCAGAAGAGTAGCACCCCAGAAGGCGGGTCCATGGATTATATTCGTGCTACATCACAAAAGACAAGGCGGAAATTGCTGAGGAAAAATCGTTAGCTAGATAAGGCGAGACGCTGACGTTGTAAGCAAGGGTGGTGGAAGGAGGATTGTCGCTCGTTTCGTAGGAAGGAAGGAAAAAAAATTGGTCCACAAAAGAGCGAGTGAAGGAGGGTGGTGGTCGGAGTAGCAAGAAAAAGTAGGAGAGATACAAAAGAAAAGATAACACCCGGGGAGAAAACGGAGATAATATCCAACGTAATGGGATAAAGTCGGCGGCGCCCGGGCGAGGTGCGAAAGCGAGACGGAGTGGGGCAGGAGGGGCAGAAGGGCGAGAGGGAGAGTGGTCTTGAAGGGGGATCAGCAGGGAGTAGGCATGTTGCGAGACGAAGAGGAGTGAAAGGAAAGGCGTGGTGGAATCGAACCTTCTTACGTGCGGAGTAGAAAGAGCGGGGAGTGCGACTTCGTGAGGGCGAAGAGTCCAGGGTGGAGAGGAGGCGGTCCGTGGGATGGCGAGCGATGAGGAAGAATGTTAGGAGTGGAGGAGATCAACGGATAACGGGCGTAATTTCCGCGGAAATGGGATGTCCCCGTAAGGGGTTCCTGGATGGAAGGAAGGAAGTTGCGGCACGGCGTGAAAGGGAGATTATTAATATTAAAAAAAATATAAGGAGGCCCATGAGAGGGGAGGGGATTTGATAATGGGAGTTCGATCCCACGGAAACGCGTCAGGGAATTGCCAGAAGCTCGGTCTCCGCAAGCGATTCTGTCGGAAAATATCACAGGATTTGATTCCCCGTGCGATGAGAAATTCTATTGAGACAACTAACGAGGGAGCTAATCCCCCATAGTCGGCGAGAGCCTGGAAATTGCTCTTGATAAAATTACTTCATTTGGTGTTTCGATAAACTTACGAAACCCTCTCATAAAAATCGCGCCGATCATCGAAAACAACAGGTGAATAAGGTTTATATAATATTCGGGGAAGCAATTTTCCCCTGCTTTGCCCACTCCATGGAATGTCAAACACCTTGTCCTTCACCTCAATTTACGAATTAAAAATAGGAGAAACTACATAATGATTTTTTTTTAATATCAAATTAGTATTTTTAACGATTACAGTAAGTTTTGAAAACTCCGAAATTATTTTGGTTTTCTTCCAAGAAACAGTAGTGAATAATAATTTCATTTATCTATGATGCATACTTAAATTATTTATTTATAATGATGAAAATTACAAATGCAAAATAAAAAAAAACTTACTGAGGATTTTCTTGTTAGTAATGAAACTTGTTAGTAATTTTCCTTGTGCTCTTAAATCTGCCTCAAATTTTAGATATGAATAACCTCATGAAGAAATATTGGCCCATCTAAGGTTATTGAAATGTGGGAAGTACAATACCGGGCTGTTTTCACGTAATTTCCCAGAGTACGATAATGGCAAATTAGGATTTTACTGACCTTATTTTAATGCGTTCTATGCCTACGTACAAAGTGATTTTAAGAATCAAAATTGGATTAATAGACTTTTTTAATCTTGTTAAACAATCGAATTCAATCTCCTAAAATCATCTGCTGTAAATAAATCTAAAATATTAAAGGTTAATTGTAGCTGAACAAACTGACGTAGCCATCTTGTTATTTTCTTTATAATGTTTTCTATTTGGTGACGAAATATAAGTAAAGCATTTAGCAATTTTCAATACCATATTGCACTACTCAGACCTAATTGAAGCTCATCGCTTGGCCTCCGAAACAGCAAATGAAGGCATGGACCCGAAATTATTTCCTCTTTCAGTTTATTCGTAAATGCGCAGTGTTTGGGAATCCTAATTTCTACCGTTTTTCTTTGTATTCAGCATACGCCCAGTTCAGAAAAATGGGTCGGCAACAACGGTGAAGATTTCAATTTGATATCATTCAAAGGACTAAATAATTTAGTAAACATTCGCGTGTGTAAATATGCAATCCTAAGCTTAGCAAGGCTTAATGATTTTTTTTCGTTGGAGATAAGATAAAATATAAACGGAATCAAAAACTTAATCCTTCCTCTATATAGTGATTCCAACCCTACGTTAGCAATTAAAGGTTTTATAATTAAAATAGGAGTAAATATTTTCGTGATTAAAATAAAGTGTAGCCTCCCATAAGTTCTTATAAACTTTAAATGATAATACTCTCTGGCCTTCCACTGTTGTTACATTTATTTAAGTCAGCTCCATTGACGCACGACGAAATAAGACCGAAACGGATTCTCACGACGGGTTAATTTGATCAAACTCATTTAATTTATTCTGAATAAAAGTAAGTAAGTAATAAGCATAAGACATTTCTAGACAAGGAAGAGTTGAATTTGTTTTCGTACATACATGAGCCGACTCTCAATATACGAGGTTCTCGTATGTTTAGACATAAATTTTCCGGATATTTGTGGTGAAAATGATTTTCGGAATTTTCCGTGATTTTATTAACCGATAGCGGGAGTGAAAAAAGATGCAGAAAGGTTAAAACGTCTTGATGAAGAAGAAAATATATAAAATCATGGATATATTGCAGCGCCGGTGCCAGAAAAAATTGTGAAAAAATATTAAGTTCATTTTCACTATAAGTATCAAATATTTCAAAGACCTCACCTCTAAATAAATTTGAAGTTCATAAACAATTATGAAAAGTCACATTTGTATTTATGAAGGGTCTTTTCAGAGCATATAATGTATTTAATTTAATACGTCAGCAAACAGTAAGGTTTTAGCATATACCAAATCTCTTTCCCTTTGTTCCGCTTATCTTACAATGATAAGTTGTACCATTTTCAACGGCTATCGACATTTACTTATACGGCAAACCTCACTTCTATAAAAAGTAATTCCCAGTTTTAGTGACAGAGTTTTCCTTATGTTCCTCTTTCACAGCCGCCATTTTGCCAGACCCGTGTAGCAAATAAAACCAACGGAGCGAAAGGGAACGTACCCCTTTTGCGTCTTTAATAAAAGATTTGAGCGTCAAATACAACTTACTCCCTCCATTCTCCTTTCATGCGTGTCGTTTCCTCTTTTCGTATTACATTCTATTTACTACTTCATCTGGAGATTGTTATTAAACTTTGGCACTGTATTTTGTAAGCATTAGCACAATGTGCTTCTACCATGAAATTCAATAAAATAGGATATTTCATTTGATCTCCTTGTTCTTCAAGCATTTCATTGAAAAATATCAGCAAGAAGGAACTCCTAACATATGATATGGGTTTCCTCAGCGCTAGAGCCTCCAATGTTTTCTTATTTCCTATGATCACGTTGCTACTCTGTTGTATTATACGATTAGCGCATTTTTATGATTTGTTGGTTCAAAGAGAAATCTTTTCGTGGCTACAGGAACATGAAGCAGGCGTGACTTTCAAACGTTTAAACACTCGTAATATGCTAGGTTTTAAATCTAGGGATTGATAATTAATGATTTTTTGGGAAATATTATTTATATTTGACAACCCACCATTTTATCATCAAGAATTGTTTGTAAACGGAGGGATGTTCTTTCAGTTTTTGTTTGCTGTACGTACTTTAAATGAACCAACAAATGACAATCATTCACCTTGTGGACGCCAGTAGCCTCTGACTGATTCCTCATTTATCCATATTGATTATAACTTAGGAAGCAAAAGAAATCATCAAGTATTTTGTAATAATATTTCTGACGTTACTCAGTGGTAATTTAAGATTTAATATTTTTTACCTAGCCCAGTGAAAAATAATTAATTATAAATGTGGCTATCGCCCAGATATCTTACTTATTTACTAAGGGGATTTGAGACCTCTGGAAGCGAGAGACGTTATTAGACGTTATTAGAAGTTAATTTCTTGTGAATTCATAATAACCCGCAGTGAATGAATGTAACCTGGCTGGAATTCTCGTTTTGGGGCTAAGGAAAGGTACTTACCGCGCTTGTTACCATGTGAGCTCATCGATTGGCACCTTCGCACCCTGAATCCGCGGGCAAGCTGGGATCTTCTTTTCTTCAAAATGTGGCCGGCATGAGACGAGGGGAGAGGATTCTCGAAAAGCTTCGGGAAATTGAGGTGGTTAATCCCCTTCCTTGGGAGACGGAGGCGGAGGGGGTTTTTTGGATGGTGTAGAAGTAGGGGGAAAAGAGCTGTCGACGGCGAGGGACTCGAAAAAAATATTCATCCTCACGATTCCTTTTTCGGAGTCGCGTTTCCGCTTCTCCCGCAGTATTTTTTCCCCAAATGGCCATGTTTGATGGAATTGAAAGCGTGTCACATGGGAAATCGATAAAAGTAGCGCATAACATTATGGGAATCAATAGGTTTGCCTGTCTCTAAACGCTTGAATAACGTTTCGTGGACATTCGAGAAACAAAGAGCCCCGTTGTGTCTACTAGTTGATGTTATTTTAAATTTATTTCATCCAACCGCTGAAATGAAATATTGCCGGAACTGTTCTCTGGTCCGTTTATTCTCTGTTTTGACAAAAATGGATAAATGAAATCGTGGAGATCTGCTCTAAGGGTTGAACTGGACCAAGATTTTAAAATAGGAGCAAATTTTGATTTGCAGTTTTCATCTCCGATTTTCATTAGCTAAAAATAAGTTTCTCCAAAGAAATAATTAAAATTTTAAATTTGGTACTAAACATTTTTGTTTAAAATAATAAGTTTTTTTGTTTTCACTCCTGCAATGAGCTCTAACGAAGGATAATGATTTTCCGAAAAATACGCATCATAATGGAAATAAAATGAGCATCTTTTTGGCATAGTTAAAATAATAATATTAACGCTTGAAAGCAATAAATAGTCACCACGAGTGTTAACTTTAGAAATACTGCTCTCCAACTGAAATTCTTGTATCCAATTTAACGTATTTATCTAATTATGATAATGAAGAATGGAATTAATATGATTTCAATGCCAATAGGTACGTGAATTAGAATTGACTTTATACGTATTTTATCTCCAGAAATAATTGAATTTCATGCACAAAATAATTGGCTTGCATTTAGTATTTTTAATCAAAACTGAAGCAATTTAAAAACCGAAATTTGGATTTTAACCTAATTCAGATGTGATTCGAAATTGTTTATGCCCACCGAAAGAACTCACTCGTGTTTAATCGTTCTCATATGTGCTACGAATAAACTAATTTAATGATGAAATGAAAAAAGTGTGCCAAACAAGAAAAAAGTAATTTAAAATGTCACTTTAGCTCTCTAAATGTTTGCTACGTGGAAGCACCATTCTCAAACGTTTCACGAATGGCAGATGGTTTTCTCCAATTACCTTAGTAGAACCTCCGCAGGAGGAGCTTAAAACATCCAAGAACAGAGCATGGTGTTCGCACCATCTCCTAGCACTTACCTGCTACCAAGCACTCACAATCACTGTAATGCCAAGGGGTGTTTTTATTTAAAAAAAAAACTCTGGCTTTTCCAGCCACTTCGTTCTCTAAAAGACTATGCCGCTGATGTCGCTAGCACCATTGTTTGTTGAGCACTCTATAAGCGACCAACTTTACTTACGGAACGCTCTAAGGTGCTGAATGTTGCGCGAGGCTAGTGGCGTTTCCTTAGTGACGAGTGTTCCATCGAGGTCCCCTTAAATATTTCTCATCTGGTAAGTGAACTTTATTTCCTCTTACCAGTTGATGGAAGGAAATTACCGTGTATTTTAAATTTACACTCGTGCCTTTGGTGGTGACAAAATTTACCATTTCATTACCTCACATATTGTCCGTGGACTAAAGATCTAATTTTTCCAAACGGATAATGAGTTCTTACCTATATTCCGAAAAGAAGGATGGAAATCATTTAGTGCTGCTAAATAATAATCGAAAAATATTGACAGTTGAGTGAGTGTTCAAATAAATTTTGAAAGTAGAAATGCAGTCGGAAGGATCAAAAATATGCGATGATCTACAAATATCTATTTTTATATAAATCTGATACGCATTCAGCTTTTGATTGGCTTATGCATTACTTATGTATTGTAGAAGAGTAAAATCAAGAGAATAATGAGTTAATTTTTATCTGGATAAGAAACTGAGAAAACTTCATGGAGCAATTGAATTATCATGGGAATCTTAAAATAACGAACATCTTATCTCCTCTTAATGAATTTCAATAAGGGAAGGGGAACAGGTTAATTTGCGGATTATGCTTTGAGGCCAACGAGTAAAAGAAAATAAGAGAAAGGTATAAGCTGGATTATAGTTATATGAAAAAAGCACGACTCATTCTGGTCTTTTACAAATTACATACAAATATTAACAGGAAAGTAGGAAGACTAGAGACTTAAATAATCTTGGTGGAATAAAAGATGAAAATTTTCAAACGGAATATTCATAACAAAAAACTATAACATTTAGTGAATCATGACAAATTAACCATTTCTAGTCTACTTGATTAATCCAAGAAAATTTCCACAATCAAAGATGAACATTCGATGAGCTGTAAACATGTTTTGACGGCCGGATGGTGAAAATAAAATCCATATTCCGAGTGGTTTGCTGATGAAAAATTCCAAAGAGCGGGTAAACACAATTTTAGAAACCAATGGAAAGTAGAGCTAGCTCTTGAAAACAACTTCTTAATGAACGGTAATAAGCGTAGTCAAGCGAGGAAAAAAGTAGATATGATGGCCATGGGTGAGCGTGGTGAAAGTATTTTCCAACTACAGCGCATGGGATCATTAAGAATATAAGGAATTGATAACATGAAACGATGATGCAATATAATGAAATAATTAACAAATTCACCTAATGACATTCAATGATACGGCTTGGAGACCATCATACGGTCATCTCATTGATGATTTTTACTTAGTGCAAGTTAATAATGGACACCTTTGCTCTGGTATCCCCAGAGTGATGCAATATAGGGAATGGTAATTGAGTGATGTGGTATTTAAGTGATGGTTGTATTTCGTGACGGAGAGTGAGACGGATGGAGAGGAAAAAGGAGGATAGTTCTTTAAAGTAAGACCGTAAAAAGATCTTCGTAATGTTTTTGGCTGCGGACGAAGATTTAAGTGTGGGGAAGAGGGAATGTAGGGAAGTGAAAATGGAGAGAAACCATTTCGAGAAGTGCGATGAAAGGGAAATGCTTTTAAATGAGGCATACAAAAGTGGAAGATCGGTCGCGGTGGTAGGGTGGAGAGTAGATGGTTTTCAAAGATGGGGGCGAGGTCTGAGCAAAGGAGACGGAAGAGGGAGAGACCGCGGGGCGCCGCGTGTGGAACCGCGGCTGCATCTGAGTAGAAATTCAGCAGAGGGAGGAGGGTCGTCGGGAGGATGGGGAAGGGTTGTTGAGGGCCAGGGAGGAGGAGGAAATTGAGTCCAGGCTGCGGATGCCTGAATATGGATGGAAATAAAAGCGTGGAGGGGAGGTTTTTGTTTTATTTCGGAAAAGCAATTGGGGAGTACGGACGGGTGTGGGTGGTGCCCGAGTTTGTATGTTAGGGAGAAGACCGGGATGTGAAGAGGGCCCGCGTAAAAAAAAAGCATCGCTGGAGGGAATGAGAGGAGAAATAGGAGGAAGGAAGAGAGATGGATGGGCCCACGCTTTGCGCAGCGAGTGGGGAGGAGAGCTGAAGGGAAGAGGAAAGATTGATACGCTGTGTTTTGCAATGCTAGATGAAAGTCGTGCATCGGAAACGATACCCGAGAAGCGCAAGCGAATGGGTTGGATAAATCGAAGGAAATGGCGCGACACGTTAGGTCGATCCGGCTCTGTGATATGGTCATTTGTTTCGCATCAAGGCTCTGTAATCAGAAGTGAATTTCCTGGAATCATAAGAGATGATCTACTACTTCTCAAACAATCGGAAACCTAGCTTTGGTGAGGGAATGTTTGAAAAGATGGGATTTCGCAACGATTTCTGTCATGTTTATTGAAACCCTTGCTTTGATCGCTCGATAAGAACTCCAGTGATTGAGAAATTGCTCTGAGGCCATATTTAGTATTACCCTTACTCCCTTTACTTATTACACTTTTACTCATTATATATATATTAATATATATATATATATATATATGACAAAATATTATAACCATATCTGGATTATTTACTCCACTGTGAATAATGCGATACATTAAGCATCTCCTCTGGGGTATGAATACATTATCTATTGGCATATATTAAAACCAATTGAATAAGAAAAATCCAATAATTAAATATTGCATACTTCATCGTGTATTCAAGTATAAAGAAAATTGTCCTTATTTTTCAATTAATTTTTGCTTGCACTGAGAGATAAGACATAAAAATATCTCTGGTTTATTTCGTATTTTATTTCACTCTGATAACAAAGATATCTACTCTTTGAATAGTGAAGTAAAGGGATTAAATTCAGAGCTCGTATGGTGAATATGGAATATGAAAGTCATTTCCTTTTGCCTTAATTACTTTAAGAATGTATTTTGTCTACAATGATGCTAATGAAAACCTGTGCTCTTATACGAGTCAATATTCTCGTTGTGTGAGTAAAAAGGTTTTTATACGATTTTTTCTGGTTTTTAGACACGACAGAATCGTATTACGAACGCGAAATGCTGGTATCTCCGTAATGAGGAAACATTCCTTGGGACATTACTTAAATTTCAATTTTAAATACATCTTCTTTTAATATGTCGCAGCAAAGACATATTCTTCCTAAACTGCATTCATGATTTTGGTGTTTCTATTCATCTTAGATTTTGATTGTCTTTTAATCTTGAGAATAGACATTCATATTTCTTTATTGCAGTTTTTTAAATCGATTCTGTTACATGACTCTTTTATTACGAATGATCCTCAAGTTAATATGAATTTCTGTTAGAGTTAAAAAAAAACCCTTGAGCAGAGTTAGAAAAGTGACGCTCGAACTCAAAATGACTTTATCAAAATTAAAAATCGTTCTTATTTGATTCCGCACTGCTTATTAACCTGGATAAGAATTAAGTTTCTTCACAATCGGATGGGTGCCATAGAGATTTGAGAGTGCTGGATACAGCAGAAATTTGATTCGGGATAAAGATTTGGTGTGTACTTCACGAATCATTCCATTGCTTCCCGTTAGAAGTGGCCATTTGAACCTTCTGTCCCGACTTTTCCAGCGAAATTATTTCGGATTATGCTGATGGTGATAAATACATCTCCCAGAGAAGAGAATAAAGAGAAGTTCTACGAGGGAAGTTGGCGATAACAGATTTCGCCAACTTGTCTGAAATTTGATTTCTATCCCCCTCTTCGATTCAATCGGAAGGCATATTAGTCGTCCCGAGCCGTAGCTCAGTGGAAGCGGAGAAAGAAACATAAGTCGCTCGATAGCGCACTGCTCCAGACGAAAAGCGTCCCGTCCCTAATTTCCTTTTTTTTCTCTTTTTAGCCTTAAATCACCGATCGAGAAAAAAACGCTCACTTCAAGTCATTCCGTCTTCTCCCTTTGCCCGCCCTCGCACAGGAAGGGACTTTCGCGAGCACCCGCAGCGACTGCGAAGGGAAAATGCTCACCCAGCATCCGGAAATCCTCGTCTCACAATATTTGCCTAGTCTCCCCCTTTGGGACTAAATAACTCAGCGGAGCTGAATGTTTTCTTTTTATTCCCACCACCCTCCCTCACAAGAGATCTGGTGATGGGGAGGAAACATGGTGGTCCAATGGGAAGTCCGGAGGGAAAGGAAAGCAGAAGGTAAGGTAAGGACGTAGACGGTGAGAAGGAAGGCAGACGTGCCCAGAAGAGTGCACAGACGTGTTGAGATGGCAGATTCGACTCGGGAGGGCGAGAGGTGGAGAGAAAAAGTGGATGATGAGGGTATAGGGGAGAGAGGTGTGGAACGGCAGAGGGAATTCTAAGGCGGAAATTGCCCAGGTGGACCCGTGAGAAGTACTTCCGGTGAATGATCAAAAAGGTGTAAGTTCCCAAGTCGAGAAATGTAATGAAATTTCGCGTCGAAGGGAACGGCTCAAGAGAGCTTGTTGGGCGACGACTGAAAGAGCGAGGTTGAACTTAAAATGGGAGACAAACACCGTAATCGACGGAGGGAAGTTTTGGAAGTCGATGGCGAAAGGTTTCGTTATGAGGTGGAGGGACCGGAGACTTGAGCTGCATGCGTGCTTGAGGAGCAAAGTGAAAGGAAATACGCGTATGACGAATGAAGAATTTTCTGCCCTACCGTTAAGTGTTTGACAAAATAAAGGTTCAAAAAGGACGGCTGAAGGAACTGTAATAAGATGTTAAATATTTTTATAGCCTTAAAACCTAAAGTAACAAGTTCTTGCACCAAAATAAAAAATCAAACTAACTCACTCGTTTAGTTTAAGTTTTTTAGTTTAACGCAAGTTTTTGTTGACCATAATTTGAAATTCGATTGATGATAACAAACATACTTTTTTATAAAACTTAATGAATATGGTACCTGCATTAGTACGTATATCTCGGGTTACTTAAATTTAAAAATAATACCATTTTAAACATTTTTCTTTCTGTATACCCTGACCTCTAATAGAAGAAAATGAAGAGTCGTGCAGTTTTTCTATTTTTTTTAAGTTTAATCACGAATGTACTGCATCATTTTCGAGTAAGAGCTAGTCCATATTAAACTAATGCAAGCGACAGCGTCTTTTTTTATATTTTTATGGAACGATTCCACCACATCACACCTGAATCCATAATGTGTACTCTGTCCTCTGGTTTGAGGAAAAGATTTTTGTGCTGCTTCTCCCCTGGCTGTATTTTAGTAATAACTAGTAGTGATATGACTTCCTGTCAAATTCAATCCTTTTCGCCCTTATTTTCATACGGCAACAATTTCTTAATTTGGCGTATGGGCAAATGGGTTTTGGTAGAAATCGAATTGTGTTTCAGTCTATTTATTCACTCTGCACCTCAAAGGTTTGTTGAAACGATAAACCGTTTTGTTTTTAAGAAATTTACTTGCTGTTCTTAACATTTTTAGCGTAGCTTAAATGTGACAGTAATCATGCGTAAAATCTTAATAAATTCTCACTACATGTAATTGACTCAATTCAATGAATCACCGATTCTACCCATAAGAACTTTTGGATCAGTTCTTTTGTGTTCCTTGATCGAGGCGCTTCCAAAAAAAAACCTTCTTCAACCCCCACATTCACGTTGGATTCTTACATTAAAGCTCTCTTTCGTTGTCTCTATACGAACTTAACCCCTAGTATTTCAATTAAAGTTAAAAGTTGGGGATATTTAAACAGAAGCAGTCATTCAGATTTTCGGAAATGACCACTATTTGAAGCGATGAAAGAGTATACGTAACTACCTCTGTCTGGGCACTTTGCTGTTCTCAAGCGTGAAATAAAACTCGGGTCCTTGAAATGGGAACGTGTTATGCTTTTCAAAACCCCCAAACCAACCTTGCTGAACGAAGTAATAAAACTAAAAGGAAAAGAAATCTCCCGCATGACGCATTACCCCGCCACAATTTTTCTGGGAGTTACAAGACGCGAGAGTTGCGAGCTAAATGATAAATGGGCCGGTTTTTCCCATAGCGTTGCTACAGTCCCGTTTTGGATGGAAGCAGAGAAAAACTCGGGCGATAAATGGGAACTGTCGTTAAAATTGCCAGCGGTAATCTGCATGATTGCATCTATCTCCATTCTCTCCATTCACTTCAAGTGTCAAGTATTTTTATAGCGAGAACGATAGTGGCGATCGTAGTCGTAAGTCGTAGTCTCTAATAGAGGCTAGAGGTTAGAGAATAATAATATAAGAGACATCCAGCGTGCAACGGGACTTGAAGCAGTGACGAATACGTTAGGCGCAAAATTACAGGTCCACTGACAAAAGGTCATCTGATATTCGTCTAGGAAATAAACAGTTACATCCAATGTCAGAAAATGTATGAGCTATATAACAGCAATACCAATTGTCTTGGCCGAAATGTCCTCCACGCAAAAAGATACTTTAAACTCAGCTAACTTACGGAGCAAGATATTTCGAGTGCGTAGCGAATTAATGAGCGGAAAATATCTTTTAGTATATTCAACTAGCTGAGACAGTTCTTACGGCATTATATCCAATGTAATTCTCAGGGCAATCAATAAGTAAGTAAGGGCCCTGTTTCTCCAATATCGATATCTGCGACCATTGGATCACCAACGGGTGACCTAAATATCGACAATGGAGAATTTTGTTCTCTTTTTATACTTTTATTGGCTTTTTGGAATAGCCCTATTTTGGCACTCGACAGCCACTAGATCAAAACTCACCGCTTCACTATCGGAATAAGCCAGTGCTATCACGACGGAATGATTTACAATATTGATTCGATTAAAGGAACGAATTTAAAGTGCTCTTCCACTAAGACTTAAATAGAAGTCATTTGTGAAGTCTCTTCTGCGAATTTTCGGCAAAAATAATATTTGACAACACTAAACTGATCGATGAAATAGACAATTTTGCCTGTTAACACAGTTTACCATAAAATGTTGGTTCATCGTTGCTTAACTCAGTACATCAAATTTTGTGTATGGATGGAAATATCGTATAGTAAATCCTCTTCCTTATTCAATCCTAAATTCTTCAATACTTCCTATTTTATGTATGTGTGTGTGTGTGTGTGTGTTAAATAAAAAACTTTGACAGCAACACACAATAAGAGAACACATAAAAGAGGAACACTCACACGTTATTTATTGATAATTTCGAAGGAATTGAGTTCAGAATCTTCTGAGGAAGATTCTTGGTCCTAACCAATCTTCTGAGGAAGACGGAGCTCAATTCCTTCGAAATTATCAAGAAATAACGTGTGAGTGTTCCATATATGTGTGTGTGTATATATATATATATATATATATATATATATATATATATATATATATATAAACTTAGACAGTATCACACAGCACGAGAACACATAAAAAGAACACTCACAATAATATCTTGATAATTTCGACGGACTCGAACTCCGTCTTCTTCGGAAGATAAGATATGACTGAGTCATACCTTATCTTATATATATATATATATATATATATATATATATATATATATATATAATAACAGCAGCAGGACAGAAGATGCAGAAGAAAACGAAAGTAGTTAGAATAGGAACCTGGAACGTCAGGACAATGTTGAGGAGAGGCAAATTAGAAAATATTAAGCGAGAGATGGAAAGAGGTAAACAAATGAGGAAGTACTGGAGATGGTGGGTGAGGAGAGGGGTTTGTTGAGAGAAATCCTATGGAGGCAGGAAAAATGGATGAAAGGAGTATTGAGCGGTAGTGGAATGTTGAAGAAGGTAATAGAGGGGAGAATGTTGGGCAAGCGAGGAAAGGGTGGGAACAGGATAGGGATGTTGGATGGGATGAAGGGAGGAAAGAAGTACACAGAGATGAAGAGGGACCTGATGTAGTTTAGGTTGCTGGATTGGGTTTTGTTTGGAGTTACAAAATATTTATTTGATAGTTGTGTCCATCCAAAAACCTACCTTAACCGGTAGATTACCTAATAATAATTATATATATATATATATATATATATATATATATATATATATATATATATACATACATTTCTGTTAACCAGCTCTAAACATTTTTTCCTTGTTCTTCCTCTTGTAGAGGCTTCTTTTTATACCTATTTCCGTATTTAATTACCACTCATTTTACGATCATTATACCGCAGTCTTTAAGATTTTTTCTTTGGAATAGCTTCTTCCATAGTTCCTCTTCCACTTCTGAATGGTTCCTCATTTCCCTCTTTACCTCCCCGTAATTCTCATCGGTCTCACTCAGGAGGCAGTAGTAGTGATAGATATATTAAAGTGATTTGACTTTTTAGATCGTTTTGGGCCTCTTAAACCCAATATGCTGATAAGAAAGAAATGAAAGTAACCAAATAAGTGTACTATATTTTATTTGTGTATTTTATCACTTCCATGATATAAGAGTTGTCGGACATCAGATCTTTTTGAAATGGCTATTGACTTTGAAATGGTCGGGGGCCTCTGGTTTTTCACTTAACACTGAAACGAGGTATTCCTTGTAGTTCAGCCTTCCACTCACCTCCAGGTTCACGATCAGAATAAATCTTCTGGAATCACTTTCCGAGCCATCCGTTTCTCATCCGCGTTATCTCACACCTATTGCAAAGGTAATACCGTATATTACACCCTGATTTTCAGAATCAAGCTCTTTGGCAACTGTATCCCGAAACTTAACAATAGTTCGGCATATCAGCGAGACAGCCAACGCCCAGCTTTTAAAAACATCAAATACACAGTGGTCTCTTTGAAATGGAAAGAGTAAGAAAGAGAGAGCGAAGGCGCTTTGCACTGGTCTCCTACAGAGATGTCTGGCATGCTCTCGGCGGTCATTTTAGTTTTCATTTCCGGAAGCAAACGCGCAATGCGATGCGATAAATATTTCAGGCGCCGCTCAGGCAAAATTTCACTTTGACGCGGTCAAATTGCAAACAATTAAAACCGGTAGAATGAGATGGGGAAGGGGTCTGTGTAAGGCGCTTTGAAGGGGAGGGAGAAAGAGGGGGGAGAGACCCTCGGGAATTAATTAGCTTCCTCCACTGAGGAACAATAAGAAGGTTAGAGGAGGAGAGTTTTCGCACGCCGGGAAGGAGGATCAAGATAGAGGGAGGGGAGGTAGTGGTGAGGGGGTGAAGGGAGACTGGGGTTGGTGGGAGGAGTCGGATGTTAATGTCCAGGGAAATATTGTCGTCTAGATATTAATAACCGCGTGGGAAATATTTGACGGAATTCAAAAGGAGAGAGGTACCTTATAAATGGAACCCAAGGCGGTGGATGGGATGTCCCTTAAAGAGTGGGCCCGGAGATCTCCATCTATGAATAATATTATGCCTCTGCAAAACCGGTGCATGTAAGATGAGGGTGTACCTTTCTTCCTTCCAGCTCGAGCGAAGAGATGGAAGTTGGTGAATCAGTAAGAAGTTGGTGAATCAGTAAAGGCGCCTCGGACGTTCAGTTAGTTTAACGTTCGCATATCTACTTTCCAATCGGCTTGCCCTGTCTTCTGCTTACTAATCCCGTTCAAGATACCAAAACAAACACCATATGCACGTTGAAGTGAGGCAAAGGTTTAAATCTGACCCTCTATTCTTCATGCTTGATCGGAAATACCGGTATTTGTTGTGCGTTTTGTCAATGTGTTCCGCAAAAAGCAAGTGGTCCGCGATGTTAAAATTGTACCCCGTTTCCTACTACATGTTCAATCTTAAGGATTTCACGTTTCTATTACAGACTTGTGTGGTGTGCGTGAAATCCACACACATGTATACCTTAAGTGTATCATTCATTCCTCTAGTGTCCATCCGTTGCCCGGGCGCTTACTCAAATACCGAGAATACCAAGACTTACCGTCAAATTCTTATGGAACTGAGTATAGCCGTCGAACAAGCATTTTCGTTTTTAAGACTATCAAAAAAGAAGTTGATTTACGCACGGAAAGAGAGGTAGTTTGTAACCTTCTACACCTTTTTCCGGTGTTAAAATTGGAACTATGTATTTTTATCCGTTAAAAACCTAGAAAATGTTTCAAAAAATGTTAATGATTACAGATTCACACTGCTATAAACAAAAACGTCAGTGTATCGTGTAGAAAGAAAACATTATTATTACGGTTAATTTGCTGTTTTACCCAATTTTAACAAAGGTAAAAAAAAACCGAGCAGGTGCCGTATTGGCAGACGTAATTAAATATAGTATATGTTCGATTTTTTCGAAAGAAAATATCCTACGTAAACAAAAAAAATGCCGTAAATTTACGGCCTCGGCATTTGTTTTGTTCACATTGATTCACGATCGTAGCTATGTTCCTTGTATATTTAAAAATAGGCTACAATACGTTCTCCCTTGGCAGATGTTCCAGTAATCTTATAGGTATAAAGTTTTTCATGAATATTCTGACGCGAAAATCAATGTAATTAAACATGAACCTCAAAATATTTTAAACATATTTAATTTAACCACACTTACTCGTGTCGTTGAAATATACACTAGTAGTAATTAGTGGCGTAAGAATGCTATGTGACATTCATTCGTAAATGTCTCTAACAAGTGATTCATGAAAACGTGAGAACGAACCAGCGATGAAGAATTACGGATGAGAGAAACGAAAAACATGGGTCGACGTAAAGCGACCACGTGGAAAAACGACACGTCTGTACAATTGTATATTTGGTGGCGATGTCACTTTAAGTTTACCAAAAATATGCAATACGCGTTTCATATAGCCCATCACTTTTATTACCAAGACCTGTAATGTAAATATAGGTTCCTAGCACACGAAAAATTGTTATGTTACAATTACCAAGCAAAAATAATGGATGTGTTTGAGTAATAGGAGACGGTGTATGACATCCACTTCCAAATGACCACCGTTTATAGACTTTTCTCAGATTTTGCTCTTTCCGTGCACAACTGCGAGTATTTGCGTTGACGATCTATAAATATTTATATTAATGGCGTATTGGCTACTCTAAATGTTTTATGTCCATGTATATTAAAGAGCTAATGAGTTTTTAGAGAGTGTACGAAAGCATGTGAGAGAGTAGAGGGTATATGAAATGACTTTCAAAATATAATTACTATTCTCGTATTTAAATGTTTTGATGTTTTGCGATCTTTCTTGCAAATCGTCCGTTTTAATTTTGGCTTTCGAAAGTTTGAATTCGTCAGAGATTGTGAAGTTGACAATTAGGATTGAATCTTAATCGTTTGCACTTACTGATTCGAAACAAAGCCACTGGCCATTGGGGCGGGCTAAATTCCGCCCGTTGGGGGTGGCGCCTCAGCAAGCGTTATCTTTTCCCCCGTATGCGTGTGTTTGCGCGCGCACCGTCGGGTACTCAGCTGAAGTGCTTAAATCCTCCGGACGCGTTCCCGAATTAGATGCATTAAAAATTAAGAGAATATGGTCCCATGCGGAGATAAGTGAGGCGATAAGAGGGACATTACAACGTACTCTTTTTAATGGGGAAGGCAGTGAAAATTATCGAGGCGGAGGGGTGTATTATGCGGGGTGGTGGACATTGAGGATTGGGGATGAGGTAAGGTAATGGGGCGCGGGGAAAGCGAGTAGGCGAGGATGAGAGATCTTTTCATCCCGTTAAGTAAAAGATAAAAATTGACAAAAAAAATATGGTGTCAAAAGCGTATTTTTTGGAATCGCTTAACGCCACATTTGAGATAAATAGAAGGTGAATCAACTACTGTGACCCCTAATGGATTTGCTCGCTTTGCAATCGCTACGAACAAATTCGAGGGCAGTCATCCTTAAAACCCTTTCTCTTTCGAGGTGAGAACAGCCTTGACTTTAATGAAAGAAAGAGTTAAAATACCAGGCTAACGAGTGACATAACTTTAATTAGTATGGTAATTTAAAGAAATGTGCACTACTTTAATTCCTCCTTTAAAGAGTTAGGTATAAATGTCTCGAGATCCGAGTATTCTTATATCCATATCCTTTCTTTCATTATTTGATGACCGAATTGCATACCAACGAGAATTTAAAAGCAGTAAAATTCATATATTGTCATTAATCAATTTTGTTCAAAACACCCAAAACGTAATTTTTGCTCACTGGAGTTAGCGATTTGCCGAATGAAAAAATGTTTCCATAATATTACTAAATCTCACTTGTTACAACTCTAAAAAATGGTCTCTTGTCCAGGAAAAAATCTTCATAAACTATTCGAACTTTTCCAAAGACGCGCAAGAAAGTTTAACGTCAAAAGTTGTGTTGAAATAATAACATACTATATGTTAAACATCGTTCTGTTGAGGAATCAATTTTTAACTCTTTGATTAGGGCTTATTATTCAAGGAAAGCATCAAGATTTCCCATTTCCGAAGTCCAATTCAAACTGGATGTCATTAATTATTTGAAATGCCAATCTTCCACAAACGCCGAAACTTTGACGAGAAAATTATAACTCCCAACAAATCCCGCCCTTAATCCTTCTCGAAGGTTCCAAAATCCCATTACTGTTGAGCATCTTCTTACTTTTGCCTCGGCCTGGAAAACAACCACGTGCCGGATTGTGAAGGCCATCGAAAATTCATTCTTCGGTGTGGGAGGGTTGGCAGGGATGGTAGTATGGTCTAATATTTATGGAGGTGATCAATTAAACCTGCAAAACTCAAGGCAATTATCCTTGGATGGGGAAAAGGAGTGAGTTGGAACATACGAGCGAATGAAAGGAAACACGGAAGGCAGCACGAGGAAGGGCAAAAGGGAAAATGATTTTTTCGCGGTGAACTAAGCCGGAGAAGGTTCCACCTTTGAGGTTGAAGGAGGGAAGCAGGGGATTAAGAAGAGCGAGATTGCTCGGAAGTGCTAACGGGGCTTGAATGGGGTGTGAAGATGGCAAGTGGGCGGGGAGGAGGGAGAGGAAGGAGGGATTCAGGAGATGTCATCGTGGGTGGGGACTGTGGGGGAGATGGGAGTCCGTTAAAGGGAGTTCGTTATGAGGGATGAATGCGTGTTCCAGGAGGTGCGTAGGAGGGGAACGGGTGGCGGAGGTGGCCAGATGAACTGGGATGGGCAGCGGAGGAACAAGGTAGAACTGGAACGCCGTAGGCCTGGGTGTCACTCTACCCATATCGGACGTGTCGGAGATTCTCGGGTGAGCTCGTCAAACCGAAGAGAAAGATAATAAGGGAATTGAAACATTTTTCATAACAATTCTGAATTAATATAGTAATCATATAAACATTCACCTCGTGCCCATCTTTTTTGGGGTGGGTAAAGTAATTAAAGGACTCCTTTCAAATAATTCTCAGTAACATTCTCCTTTCAACTAGCCAATTCTTTCCTGTTCTATTCTTGTCCATTTTTCCTCATGTCTCATTTATGAACGGTGTCACATATGCCCTCTAGTTTCTGAGATTCCTAATTTTTTCACTTGAGGAGAATTCTTTTGACCGCATTCATTCGAATTTTTTTATCGATCGACCTCTTCCTCTCGAAACTCTCATTTGAATTACATGTATCTATTTGGTGATTGTATGCTCTCATCCGTTCTCTTCAGGTTACGGAGCCTGGTAAGTACAATTTTTTCATTCAAATTTCACACCGTTGCATCTAATCGACTCCTCGAGTTTCCTTCACCCACTACATTAAGCACCATTTAAACTTATCCTTGCACAGCCAGGTTTCACTCCCCTCAAGTAGCGGGTGGGAGTACACTTTTACATGCTTTCATTTTTTTATACTTTAAAAATATTCTGGTCAAATGGTTTATATGGTCAAAATACCACCAATGCTCATTCTGTCGGCATTTAAAATATCTTCATCTTACTACTTTTTGCTAATTATGTACAGGAATATGCGAAATTATTAAATTATTCAATTGTTTCTGTTTGCATACACTTTTATTCTTCCTTATCTCTTTTTCAGGAATAAGCAATACGTTACCTTATATATATATATATATATATATATATATATATATATATATATATATAATATATATATATATTTGACAAAATTTCATTTTGAAGGTCTTAACATTGTTTGATAAAGACATGAATTATTAAAAGTTCTTAATCAAGCAATCAGAAATACATTACATTCCTCGTTTAACTTATATGGTATCAGAAAAAATACGTACCAACGAAATGTAAAAGAAACATCCCATGTTATTGACGTTCATTTCCTACTTCAGTTATTATTTGGTTAGCAACTACTATTATTTTCGTTAATAATTATATCACCGCACGTATGTGGTAAATATAAGAGCACACAGTCTGTTTGATATGGCTCGCTGTTTCAGCTCAACTTTTATTTTGTGAATAAACAGGCTTTCCTTATTCAATTCAAAATATTAATTACACATTCCTGCCAATTTTTCGTATAAAAAAGAAAGCATGGATGTTTTATCAGACAAATTCAGTGTCATATCAACAATATTTTGTTGAAAAAAGGAAATTGTTTCAATTCTAGTAACAACGCGAAGTTTTCCTTGAAAATTCAGTTATTAAAACATTTCAAATTTCTTCCTTGGACTTTAAAAAAGAGAAAACCCTCTTTCTGAGATAACACTCTTTCAATACACTTTATTGTCCCTCTCATAACTTGATGGTTCAGTAAAACTTATATACGCAGTAACGTTTCTACGGATGTGAGACGTGGACGCTAAGAGGAATAGGGAAAGAATATTTTATGAAAATGTGGTTCCAAAGAATGAGGATGAAAATAAGTGAGTAGGCAGCGAATGAAATGTTTCGAAGAGCGATTGACAATAAAATCCTATTGTAGGCAATTTCTTAAGAGAGAGGGAAATTGACTAAACATATCCATATGCACAATTTCTTGCACAAGGGCATAATTGTACAAATATTTCGAGGAAGTAATAACAGAGTAAGGCAAAGGATAAACTATGAGTGGCAGCCAAAGTTAAATGTAGGTGGAAGGACATATTAGCGAATGAAGACGTCGATATGGATCAAGATAATTTTGGGACCTGTAAACAACAAATCCTCGAATAAAACACCCGTTTTGGTGATTACTAGCTTAACTTGGGGTTGCACATTATTACTAAAACACCAGAAATCAACTCATAAAATCTTATTAAAGCATTTGGTGGACGTTGCCAAACGTTGGGATGGCCTCATGGCCAAACGTTGAGATGAAAAGAAGACTTATGGCCATGAGGCATATGTCGCATTTATATTACGTCATTCGATTGACAATATATGATATATGCAGACTTTTTCCGCATGATCAAGCCCATTGGTAATGTATTTGCGAGATCTTTAAAAATTGCATTTTCATATGATCCTCCTGTTGTATACGTTTTGAGTTTGAATACAAAGTTAATGCTCTTTCTTTAATGGTATAAAACCTGAGAGATAAATTTTGCCGTCAGAGAACCGATTAAATTAGCGAAAGTTTACTACTGCAAGAAAAATGTTAACATTAAAATGTTCTCCCTTTTGAACATAAAGATAGTGCGATATAAATATTTTCATATAACATTTCATAACCAAAATTTGTATTACGTCAACTCTTATCTTTATTTCACTTTCCACAAACAGCCGTAGTTGCTTAGCTGATAAATCTCTTATAAGTGTATCATAAATTTTGGATATCCACCAGATTTATCTAAGAGACCATAGAGAGTACAGGTAATGGAATTGCTGCACGACCGTAACTGCACCATTTCCCGTAGCATGGAATGTACTCCGATCCTATAAAGCCAACCTTATGATTAATGGCCATCGTTTAGGTCTGTGTACAGCGCTGTTCAATTTTTAGGACATAAGAATTCAACAGAAGAGGAATTGTTTCATGCAAACAACGAACGCAGGTGTTTTATGCAAACGAACATTGCAAACTTGGGCGAGAAGGAATAACTTGAGATGAAAGCAATACTGAACGCATTAGGTATTTACGATCGAAAAATTGTTGTCAATTGTAACATTTTAAGGCTTTTTCCTTGAGAAACTTTCCAAATGTCATTGATTTAATACCAATTGTATGAAGGTGTCACAAAACTATTATAAAAAGATATCAGACTGTGTGGTCCTTTTTCAAAAGTTTCAAAATTACATCTCGATCGCGAATTTTGGAGCTGGAATTCACTATAAGCGCATTTAAAAATATAACTGTTTGCACAGAATCCTATCAGACTAGGGAGAAACCCGAAGCCAATCTTGTGCAAACATGCCCCCCCCCCCCCGAAGAAAGAGTTTTTGACGCGGGTGGGGTGATGGTCTCTCTTCTTCCAGGGTGCCACGTACGAGCCCCCGCAGCTGAAGAACGGATAACCCCTGGGCGAGAAATATTAGAGGAAGTGGGCGGGGCCGAAGGAGAAAAATGCAATCGTGGGAGTGGCATAGGCGGTAGGTGAAGTGACAGGAAGAGGGGAGCGTACGAGATGTCGCTCACCTCTTCGAGATATCGCCGGGAGACGCAAACGCGCGAGGTGGGATCAGTCGAGGTGATATATATATATATATGGGTCGCAGTGGTCTAGTGGGTAGAGCGTTGGACTACTGACCGGAGGGTCCTGGGTTCGATTCCCGGGAAAGGCACTCTTGGCACCTGCAGCTTCACCCAAGCTAGTTGATTTTTCGGGTACCAGGTCTTCCTGGGAAACCATAACCGGCACAGGGAAAGGAACTGGCCCCCCTACCCTGATGTGTGATTATTCACATGCCGTCGGGCTTAGTACACGGGTGAGCTCTACCATCGCCTACTAAACCGACCTTCGGGTTGATTACTATCTTTATGGTTTATATATATATATATATATTATATATATATATATATATTACTGACTGAAATGACTGAGTCATATCTTATCTTCCGAAGAAGACGGAGTTCGAGTCCGTCGAAATTATCAAGACATTATTGTGAGTGTTCTTTTTATATGTTCTCGTGCTGTGTGTTACTGTCTAAGTTTTTTATTCAACACTTCCGTGTTACTTCGAAGAAATCATATATATATATATATATATATATATATATATATATATATATATATATATATATATATATATATATCGATGATGCGGAAGTACTCACGAGAGCGATATAACTTTTGGACGGCACAATAGAACACAGAATAAAACAGATAACACGTAAAAGGACACTCACACTGTAGATGATTTAAGCTTTCGGCCTACTCCGAGGCCTTCTTCTGACTCCGAGGCAGTCAGTCTGACCTGAAGAAGGCCTCGGAGTAGCCGAAAGCTTAAATCATCTACAGTGTGAGTGTCCTTTTACGTGTTATCTGTTTTATTCTGTGTTCTATTGTGCCGTCCAAAAGTTATATATATTTTTTTTATTAGGTAATCTACCGGTTAAGGTAGGTTTTTGGATGGACACAACTATCAAATAAACATAAATAGTGCCCATCATTATATTCTTGGGAATCTGAGGTGGTTTCCCGTTGCCTTCCTCAATAGTATTTTTAACGTGACACCATCACTTAATGGCCGCCCCACTGGGATCAGACGCCATTGCAGCCGCCTCACTGAGGAACAGACGCTGCGTGGACTACCTTTCGTCTGGCTCCTAACCTTCGACCTATCTGGCATGGGTGACCCTTCCAGGAGTAATTATTATTACTCCCGCCAGCACAGCTCTAGGGGTCATCGGAACACACAAGCCCTTCCACCACGACAAGTATTATATATATTTTCCAAAAAAGTGTATATATATATATATATATATATATATATATATATATTTATTTATTTATATTTATAATACATAAGACGTCTTCAATAAGTAACATGAATTTGAGTTGATTTGAAAGAATTTCATCTATTCGTAGAAAAAATTATCATCCCATTCGAAGTAGTCTTAGGTGTAACTTTTAGCTCTCAGTGATCAATTTTTAATCTCATCTATGGATGTAAAACGACGGCCCTCTTAGGGTTTTTCATTTATGGGGACAGAAAGAAGTCACGTACGGTTATGTCTGGTGAATATGGAGGTTGGTACATCATTAAAAGGTGTTTTTGGCCAAAAATTCACGATCAAGTAGGATATGCATACAAATGTTTTGAATTATTCATGGATGTTTATAGATAACTGTTTCTTGATGGGTAAATGGCTGGTGCCCTAACTGCCCACAACGCACGCTCATGTGGTGACTAGCGGAGTGCTCTGTATATGTGTAAACTTGTCTTTTTAGTTTCATTTAGTTAGGTGCAATAATTAACTATTTTTCCCGTTGAAATAGATGTCGTAACGTGTAAGTCTTAATCAGCAAATACCCGACCGCCTAATCTTCATCTCTAATGAAATTTATTTTCCGAGAATACGTATAATGCGTCGTAATATTGTTTGGTCGTCATTACGTGTCTCCTCTGCAATGTGGAAATGCATCCCATGAGAATTCTCAACGCCAAGAAATGAGTCTTAATCTCTCCAGCAGAAAATAAAAAGGGGAAAAAATGTGGTCTCGCTTTTATGGTATTATTTAGAATTCGTCCCGTGTGATTTAATTGAAATTTTCTCACCCAGATGATATAGTACCTACGTTTACGTCACTCTTGCTCCTTCTGATGGAGACTGACTAATGCAAGGGCAAACTGGATAGTAAGAAAGCATTGTGATTAGGGGATCAGGATCAGCTAACTCGAGAAAGACATCTTTGGAAAAACCTACTTGAGATCTTGCGATTTTATGAATGACAAAACTTCTGAAGAAATTTCAGATGACAGAGGGAAAAAAAAACTTCTCCAACCGCATACCAACCAATGTGTGGATTTTGCACGCCTATAGACTCAGTAGTAATATCCGGGTTCATATATAAAATGTGAAGATAGGGTATAACAAACCGGCAAGTCAGTATCATAAGCGGCCTTCTTCATGTTTATCATGTTCAATTGTCAAAACGAGACGTCATCAAAACGACATTACTTTCTTTTCGGACTGCGTTAGATTTTCAAAACATAAAAATGGAGTTCTTTTCTCTTTTTACGAAACCGTCCTAAGTTTCATTTAATCCTGATATCTTGGACCACTTTCATCTTAACATCAAGTGTCCCCAGTGTCCATTCACGAGAGATTACTAAGCACACATACACAGAAAAGCACACGATTCCTCTTTAGACCAGCATGCGAGTAAATTCGACATTGAACACCTTGAGGTAGTAGTTGTTGTACATAGACCAAAACTGAAGACATCGTTATCTAGAATACGTGTTATTTTAATCGGAAGCCCATTATTTTCACTGTTCATTAACTGGCCTTTAGTGGATGCACTATATACTTTCAGACACCAGGGTATTTTAGGTCATAGTTTAATTAATGGCTAAGAATGCTTCTTAGGCATACCCATAGTTTCACTGGGAGCGGCTCTCATTGTGGTATCATCCTCCATAGTTAACAGATAGAGTGTGACAATACCACTTCTATTGCTCGCGCTCATTTAAAAACTCCCCATGCCTCTTGACGTCACAGCCAGGATTTATGTGTGTTCACAGGGTCCAAGAATAAAACCACGTAAGATATAATACGGACGATATTCGTCATCATTCGGAGAAATCGTAGGGAGTTATCGCAAAGATTCAAAGACGGAATATGCCCTAATTCTCTTTGTAAATTAAGACGTGCTATAGCCTTGAGTTCTTCCGAGATGTGAAACATCCGTGACTAGCAGAGCCTAAAAGCGACCAAAATTTGCAATGAGTTTGGAAAATGGATTCTTTTTGGGGATTCGGAACGTTACACGTATTCTGGAAGAAATGACTGATATTACTTGCTGGAGATAAATAAGAAATCCGGACTCATTCCAAAGCCTTTACGGGCTGAGATGAAGGAATATAATAACTTGGAATTCTTTTCCATAAAAAAAAGAGAAATTCCGAGATGGAAAATTGATTCGGCCGAATTAAAAAAATGTTGAATGGGAAAGAGGAAATAACTGATATCTCCGCTTTCCTAGCGAAATCCCTTCTCTTTCATTTCTCGCACGTGAAATATTTGACTTCTCCTTAAAAAGAAGAAGCTCTCATACTCTTAATACTTAACCGAAAAACATTATTTAGCATGAGAGATACGTATTTAACTGCAGGGGGTTCACTACGTAGAATATTGTGTTAATTCCTCTTCTCTCTTTTGAGTTAAATGTTTGTGGTTTGATTCGTGATACGTTTAAAACCCGATTATTTTTTTATTTGTTAAATATCTTATATTTGCACAGTTTCCACATTAAATACTTTATTTTATTCAGTTAAAACAATAAATGTAATGACAAACTTCAGGGATTGAAAGTTGTCATGAATATTGAGGCCATTGCGGAACTTTTATCTACAATCAGCAACTTTTTATGCGGAAAAAACCCCTTCTCTCCACGGTTAAGCAGAAGGCGTTCCTAGATATCCTCCGAAGGCTCCCTGGTAATGGAAATAAATATTCCTCAATGAGACATCGCAATAACCATGTCGCGGGGGTTGCAAAGGAGTCCAGCTGTGCACTTAGCTCCTGGCTCAGATCCAAATCTCCCAAAAGCAATACATTCCGCTAGAAAAAAAAATGACAAATGCCACGAGCTGTAGATGACGATTCGCAATTTTTTTTAGAGCTACTGATGGCCTGTAATCTTTAGAGCCCTACTGATCCGATGGTGTAATTTGTTAACACGAAAGTTCAAGTCGACCCGGAGAGGCTTTGCGGAAGTACAGTTTTTCTTTTCAAAGACCACGCTTCACAATCCCTCCATAATAGGGAACCTTTTTCATTTGACTGAAACACTGACCTTTTTGAACATTTCCTAACCGAACTCAATCTGTCGAAATACTATTGTTAAGTGATAATCGATCTCAATTTAAAGATTCAAGTAGTACCATATATACATATTATATTGAATTTCCGTCCTATTCGGCATCACTAACAACGTGCGCTCCCCTTGTTATGTTCGTTGCATTTTCTTAGTCACCGCTTTTCTAAATATCTCTCACTAAAATGCTCAACCGTTACGGAATTTTTAATTTTAATCTCCATAATTTTACAATAAATGTCTACTATTTTTTATTCATTTTCATTGGTCATTATATCGTCCTTCGTAAAAGAATACCAAATACGTCTGGATACCTTACGTTCCAATAATTATTTACCAAAATAAATCTTCTGATATCGCCTCAAATTAAGAGAAGTTTGTTTTTCATTGATATTAAGCGTCGCTGAAGATTGAAGTGATTCGACGAAACTAATTCCATTGCTTGATAACTCTTTATATAAATGTTCTAATGAAAATATTACCTAATTAACGTCTCCGCTGGTGAACAAAATCAATATTCGAGACGATATTTGAACTCACTCAGTTGTGCGTTCCCGGAGAGTGCTTTTACCAACGGAATGAGTTGCTATGGAGCCAATTTTAACGGTTCTTCTTTAAGAAGCAGCACGTATACTTGAGCCCACGCTTGGACATTTCTCCGAAGGAAAGAATTTCTCCTTCTGTAAGGTTTATATTGGTACTTAAGGAACGAGGAATCCAATGAAATTTGATTGCGTCCCACGACAGCTTCCGCAAAGACACGCAATAGCCCTAATTTGGGCAGGAAGAAGCCATCGAGAGATCAACTATAAGCATTGGGGTGGCGGCTATGTCAAAATAGCTGAACACTCTTGAAGAGCGAACGCGGTCCTAAAACGAGATGGCTCCCGTTGGCATCCGAGCATGAAGTTTTCACGGCCATATCCAATTTTTTTCCCCGTCGACCGTCCGAGCGTTTCTTCCGGAAATGGAGCCCTTCGGCCGTCGGTAGGGGCAAGGGGGGGATGGGGTGGAGTGTAGATGGGGGTAGAGTCAGCGCCAACCACCCAAGGGTGGGGAAATGAATATGAAGGTGGCAAGTGAATAACACAAAACGGAAAATTCATTTTAGCAACCTGCGGAAAACGAAGATACTGGAATCCGAGACAAAATTCCATGTCCACGAGTTTTTATTCTGCCGACTCAAAAGCAATTCGTTCTTGGACCTTGCAGTGGGCGACTACCTTGTATTTGTTCGAACGTACACAAACACACACACATACATATATATAAATATATAATCCAAGTTCTTCTGACAAAATCCACCCCTTTTACCCTCCAGGGTTCGTTTCTTTCCATCCCCCAAAAAATGTATTCACCCAGGATATGGGTGGAAGCGATGGAAAAAACAACGGAATAACGTTTTTCCCCGTTTTCGTAAGGTCTGTGGGAGGAAGTCCGCGCGGTGTGGACGATTTTACGTATACTCCTCTCCAGTCCCCACTCATCCCTCTCCCCGCACAGAGGACGGTTGAGTTTAGGAACCCCAGGGGGTTAGAGAGGGTTTCCGCGGATGGAGTGTCCAGTTTGGTCGTCGCTCTCATCTCCGCTGGCGATGGCTGCGCCGTCGGCCGCCAAGTCCCCCTGATCCCCCCCGCGTGGGTCCGAATAACCAGGAATGAGTGGGTGTGATAGGCGAAGGAATTTGATTGAGAGGAAACTTATAAATAGTTTTCCTCGACTCACCGCGAGTTTCCTCGAAGATTTATACTCCTGGGGGCCGTGAGCTGTGGGCGTAATAACGCAATCCACGGTATGTACGATAGAGGGTACAAACGCCTCCGTTGGAATTCGGAAACCCTCGATTCGGAAGGGATCAATTTTTCCTTAGGGGAATTCCCGAGGAGGTCGGCCAAAGAAATCCCTCCAACGAGTTTATTAAAGCAAAATTGTTGGACGTAGAACTACCCTGCAGCTCTAGAAAGAGTTCATGGGGAGATGCTGAAGTGTGGCATTGCTGGTTTTATTCCGATTGAAAAAGTTCCATTAGTATTGAACACAAATCGAGTTGCTCTAATGGTCCCAAAAGGTGCGTTCAAACCCAATGATGAAGGAATTTATTTAGCTATTGAGCGATTCAAGATATTTGTTTTTTTTTTAATTTACATAATGTCCAATATTTATCAACTTTGGCGATTTTCTAATTCATAAAAACATTTTTAGAGTACCTAATACGTTCTCATTAGTTCCTATTATGACTATTTTTTTGTTTAGTAAATTAAAATCTTGCAATTCTACTTTTCTATTTTTGAAAAACTTCCGAGATAGGTAATATTTTCAACTTGTTATGGTTTATGATATTCTATTTTTATATAGAACCTAGCTTTCTTCTTTCTCGAAAGCCGCAAACCTTTCGTTTTGCTACAGCGATAGTCATCCCATACTTATCACACTGACTTTCCAATGTACTCATCAATGCTTGAAACCCATTTGCTGGCTGTCAATATAAATCTGCATCATCCGTAAACTTGATGTTATGAAGTTACCATTAACTTTCATTCGTACCTATAGATACTTCCATTTCTCTTAAAAAAATTGCTCCACATATACGTTGAAAATCAGGGGTGATGATTAACACCCCTGCTTTAACCCTTTTTTCTAACACTGCAAATCCCGAATCTCCATCTGAGTAGACTGAGATGTACACAAGTTACGGATAAGTTGGATATCCTTCTGATCTACGCCTATTTTCGGTAATGAATTTATTAATTCTACCTAGTTCACTCTCTCAAATGCCTTCTAGAAATCTACCAAATAAAAAAATCCATGCCGATTTTATTCTATGTTTCTCTTCATTAGTGACCTCTGCCATAGCAGTAATCCCCTCTATTCATCTCCATATATAACGGTCAAGGATTTATTTGGATTGGAGGGTTGTGAGATACGGGTTCGAAGAAGAATGAAGGCAATAAGTTGGGTGGAGAGGAAGGCAAATGGAGAAAAAACGTAAGCTGTGGTATAGGAAGAGAAGAAGTTCTCCGGAGATATTTGAGAAAGTCCGAAGTGATGAAAGAAATAGGTATGGAAAGTAGAGGAATACGAAAATCTAAAAGAAGGAAGGAGCTTGCGGGGAAAGTGAGGGATTGTATAGGCATTTTGGTCATCATAAAGGGGTGTTGAAAGTTTGAAGAGCAGTGGAGAAGTAGGCATAATGTATACCCAACGAAGTTTAGTATATGACGAAGAGCGTCAGAGGCACATGGCGAAGTTTATTACGTTTCAGGGACAAAATATGTCTCAAATACCTAGGTTCTCGATCTATTAATAGTAGTATTCCGAAATAACTATTTGAATTACAGGTGTTCGCCTAACAAAAAATATCGACGATACGTTTCTTTAGCCGCAATTTGTCTATAATTTAATTATTTCATAGAATAGTTGAACGAAAAATTTGAACTTCGGTAAGCCTAACTCTTATCGCTAACAAAACTAGAAAAAGGGTCCTTCATTTTTTAAAATGATATTTTCAAATTCAGACTGGTCAATAAAACTTTCATCGTAATTATATGAAAATTACAGTGCCCAATACAGACGGTAATAACCTAATTTACCAAAGAAAGCGCAGCATCCAGCAGTAAGTCCAAGTCGAAGTGTCACTTTTATGGAAAATATTTTTATTTTTCTTAGGATATTTTCACCGGTGGAGTCTTAATTATCGTTTTCAGTCGGCTAATACCCTCTTGGTTTAAAATAATACCCAATGAGTTAAACATGTAGAACACCAAAACTAGTTGATATTCGTAAAATATTTCACATGGCAAGCATTGTACTCATTCATTTCAAATTATAAATAGCGTCTAACGCTTCACTTTTCGAGAGCCTAAAATTTTCAATATCACCTTGCTAGTTGAAAAAAAAAGATTTTTCTAGTGTAGGCATTAATTTAATATGAGAAAATGCTAGTTTTCTGCACTTTTAGAACCGCGTTTATCGGTTATTTTTGCTGAACAATTATTCAATAAACTTTATTTGTTGAATAGTTTGATTTATTTTGATTATATTACGATGTTGCATTTTATTAATTAAATCATAAGTACCTATGAACATATTAATAAAATGCTAAGGCGTTTCAGTGACAATTTTTCATCACAATTCAACATTTATTATTACACATCGACCAAATTTTAAATCAGTAGACTGAGTAAACTTAAAATGAAGATTATAACCAAAATATCGTAATTTTGATTATTTAAATCACACACGTAATCAATCTTCGAGGCGTAATTTATGCAAGGTAAAAAAGGCCATCTAACATAAAATATAAATAGCTGGAAATATTATTGAGTATCAGAATAATATTCATGATTTCATCATAATCGTCCCCGTAAGAGAATTGAGGTAGTAAGAACCGTTTTCACCTGTTTTTCACCTCTTAGGCGTTTCATAACTTTCAGATAATAACCTCTGCGTGTTGACTGTCCAGCGATCAGGCATTCGTAATGCATAAACCCATTTGCCACGAAAAAAACAGTTAGCATCACCTTGACATTCAAGTGAACTTGTGCATCTTTTTTGGGAAAGGGTGATGTTTCATCAATTTATTCTTAAGATTGCACTGGAAATCTCGTAAATAGGAAGGGATTGCGTGGTGACTGAAAGAAAGTAAGCAAAGATTTGATAGGCACGAAGTAGATGAGGAACAAAAAAGACGTCAAATGTTAGATTAAGACATTAAAGGCTCTACTGCTCTTATTGAGAACTTCTTAGTTGAAGTATTTGCCTTAATAATATCCCCAAAACAGGAAAGATAAAATTAAAGGGAGATCCGTAATTTAGTTGCCCGTGGGAGTTCCCTTCCCAAACTTCCTAATAATGGTTGGCAACTGGCTTGGTCATTCCCGTGCCCCTCAAGTTTTGATTAATTGGCTAGACCGAGCGGCGTGGCACACACTTACGGTCAACGAAAGGGGGGAAGTGAATGGGGACCCCTTCTCAACTTTCCAATGTTAACTAAAAAGGACTGATATTTCCATGCATCTTTTCCAATAAACTTTATCAAACTGTCTGAGGAAAGAGATTTTTCATATAAAGTGCATTTATTTTTCCAGAAAATGTATTCAAGTTCATTAAATAAAATGAAAGACGGAGCTGAAAAACCAATTTTTTCCGTGGTGTTCCATTTAAGATTTACTGTAACAAGATAATGTGTGTTTACAATATTATTTGTGGTTTCAAATTTACATTATTTAAATATAATTGTTTTTTCGCTTGCTCTGATTTACTGCGTCCACATAACATCGAATTGCATTTCAATATCATTTTTAACTTAAGGTCTTAACCTAGATCCTCTGTAGAATGGAGTTGCGTTGCATTTCGTCTCTGTAACTTTTTCATTACACGTATGTTTTATCTTTTTTCATACACTATAAATATAAAAAATAGGATATGTATGCCACAATAACTTACATAAACCCTTGAGTTGGTATTTTTAAATAAATAAAAGCCATGATACAGTATTTCTATCAGTTACCACTTCCCAACCCTTGGTAATTTACACTGTATAATACGAGATGTAGCGTTACAGATATGATATTTCATGCTTCTTGTAACTTCATACTTTAGGTCGTCGAGCTTCAAGTTGAGTTAGTAAATTAAGGGTTGGAATATTGGTTAATATTTGCTCAAAACTGACTGTAACAATAGTCAAATGTGCCATTTTTTTATTTTAAGGGGCTGTTTTGAGGACCAATTAGTCAACTTTCAGCGGCATAATTAAGCGTTGAAATCACTATAAAGGATTCCAGTTTTTACTTTTTAAAACAATCTTGGGACTCAAACTAAAGTGCAAGTAATAAATTAAAACCTCTTATTCGTTTTACGTTTTTTAATCCTCTTTTTCCAACGATTGAATACATTTTTCTTTCGGACGCGTCGACTTTTTTTGTCTTTTTGGTTAGAGTAAACATGGTCGTAGAATTGTTTTGTTTTTTTTTATTTATTGCCAAATTCATTTCTATTTACAATGGATCCTTTGCCATTACTGAAGCAAGTCGAAGCGAGCTAACTCCTAGGGACCTTTCAGCTTTCTTATTGTTTGAATCACTAGGATTCATTTTCCGGATTTAAATCAAAGCCGCTTTGGAAAAAGAGGCGAAATGGCGAGTCAACAGGAGTTGTCGAGTAACGCGAATCAATGAGTCGCCAGTATGAATCAAACGAAAGCATTGAATAAAATGAGGAAACTAAACATGGAATAAATTTATTGTCGCTGGGCACTAGTTGTAATGTTTTCATAGGTGTTCTGTTTTTTTGATTTCCATGCGTTATTTCCATCATTGAATGCGACTAAATCATTTTAAATTGAATACATCAAAAATTAACGCTAAAATATACTGCACTCGTAAGGAAAATGAGAATGAATTTTTAATTGCATGAAGCGTGTTTACAATTTTATTAAAAGTTAGTTAAAATGGAATACGTGAAATTGAAGAAGAAAATCAAAATGTACGTATAAAACCTAAATTTAGTCCTCGAAAACAACAAATCAAATAGGGAAAATGGTAAAGCCACTTGAAATTATCATTGAAAATAGGAACTATATTAATTGAGAAAATATGAAATTATGTTTACCGTCGCGAAGTGGAGAATTCGGGCGACTATGGGGAGAATGCAGACGGAATTCAAAAAATCGTAGACACAACCTATGGACAGGAAATACAAGCTAGCTAACAGATGAGAAAATTTCAATGCGCATAATTCTCTCATCAATACAGTCTAATTAGGAAACACTTGAAAACACAAAAAGGGATTAATCATTAGTTTATTCTGGTTTGTCCGGTTTCATCACATCTGACATCTTCAAGTGCAATGTAAGGCATAATTTTATCTTAATACGTCATATATATGTCCGGTCGCACCGCCATAAAGCTTGAAGCTTCCAGTGGTGTTTCCTAATTCCTCATGTTGCAATTTCACAAAATTGGTGCCGCTACTATTGACATAACTTTGCCCTATTTATAGGATGTTTGGCTTGACTCCTCATAAGATAATACGAAATTATATTCTCGCGTTCACAAGACATAAGTATAAATTTAATATAAAATTTGCTTATAAACTCATTTCGTATCCCCTTAGAAGACAAAATGTGCGCGTATTCCTGTATTTTCAAACAAATATGTGCAATTATAATGTCAAAACACATCTATCCCTTCCCCTCTATCTTCATGGAATCGAATCCAAATCATCTAAGCTCGTAGAAATCAATGAATGATTCGCCTCACATCTTATTAGACACCATATGTTTCCATAAATGCTCATCTGGCAGCAAATATATTTCTTATTACTGTTACAACATTAAGTTGTAAATTAGGGTTATTATTATTAAATTATTATTAAATTATTATTACATTATTATTAAATTATTATTAAATTATTATTAAATTATTATTAAATTATTATTAAATTATTATTAAATTATTATTAAATTATTATTAAATTATTATTAAATTATTATTAAATTATTATTAAATTATTATTAAATTATTATTAAATTATTATTAAATTATTATTAAATTATTATTAAATTATTATTAAATTATTATTAAATTATTATTAAATTATTATTAAATTATTATTAAATTATTATTAAATTATTATTAAATTATTATTAAATTATTATTAAATTATTATTAAATTATTATTAAATTATTATTAAATTATTATTAAATTATTATTAAATTATTATTAAATTATTATTAAATTATTATTAAATAACTTTTTTATGATTGAATAGCGTTAATGGTACTGACAGGTGCTACTGAACTCTAAAATTATTAAATAACTCTCCAAAATATAATTATATAGATACACAATTTCAAACATTTTTCATACAAAAGTTCCTGCAAGAAATATCGTAAGAAACTGAAAGGATAAAGGGGCTTTTTGAAAGTTCCCTGCAAGCAATGCTTAGGTGCATAGTGAAATGAGAAAAAGTTTTTCGCTCGGCCATTGATCCAATGAAAGAATTTCAGACTGGTAGAATTTTCAACCTTGCTTCTCCTTTAAAGTTTACATTTGAACGTGAAACTTAAATTATCCCAAAATCGACAACATAAAAAAACAATGAATTAAACACGATATAAATTATGATGGTGTGTGGAAAAATCATAGTTCAAGCTAATTTTTTATAATTTTACAGTCTTTCCATCGGTGACCATGATGTGAAATTTTATCTTGTCGCTAGAGGCGATTTAATGAAGAGGTGTCCTACAGGGAATATATATATGCATGAACATACAAACCTACCCTTAACAGTTGTGGATGTGCCTGCTTAAAAACATAGCTTGCCTTCGCTTTCCCCCTACATTTTCCGGAGAAATAATTTCCATTCCCGTGAGTGGAATTTAAATTCCGCTCGTAATCATGGAAAAGTATACCTTGTTTGGTACGTGCTGTTGCCTGCTCGACGAATTAAAAATAAAACGAGTGCCGAAGAAGGGAGCATGAGAAGATTGCTCTGTCAGAGCAGTCGCCCGGCGGCGACGTCGACTGGTAACCTACCCGACTCCCTACAAAGAAAGAAAAACATTTCTTTTGTTTTCCCTCCCCTTTTCGAAGTCCTTAGCAGCAACAGCGGTGAACATAGCGAACTTCCCCCGCATCCAAGTCCCGTTGCTGTCTCCCCATCTCTCACTTCTCCCGCACCTCGGTCTCGCCAGCGTGCTCAGACCATCTCGCAAAGTAAGTGGACTCCTCTCGGACCATCCGTAGTCTCCTTCTGTTCACGACGTGGGCTCGCATTACCGCCTCCCGCTGTCCATCTTCAAACAGAATCTGAGCCTTCTCCGAGACTCCCGCCGTCTGTCCCGCTTCCTCCCCGCTTCATTCTCGCTGCGCCGCTCCATCACCCAGCGTTAACTTATTCCCTTCGGCGTTTAATCTTCTCCCGTCTCCCTATGCTTGATACTAGCCTTTAATATAACTACTGTACCGTTTGCCTGTGCCGCATTAATGTTCCATTGTTGCAGGTATTCTCGTGTCTTTCGGAGTGAAATGATTCCTTTCACGTGTTTGCCCAAATGCAACTCGAGAATTTGCTCGCTTCACCCGTTTTTCACAATCACAGAAATATGTTGGTGAGATGATTACTCGGTGGCTCTTTAGTTGATGGTCGTACATACATTCATCACACCTGAGCAAAATTTTTCTCATATGAATTCGTCTTTTCGAAAGGCATTGTTATCACGGGTACGTGTAGGCTCAAGATGTAGAAATTTTAAATTCCATGGAGATTGGGTGACATTCACTTCAGAAATCTCACTGATATTTGCGCGACAGCGTGTTCTCTGGACATAATCACTTTGGAGTTCAATTTATTCTTGTACAACTGACATATTGTCAAAAGGCGATTGCTTGCATCAGGAAATTTTTCCCATCCAACTCTTTGGTTGCTTGTATTAATATTCTCTCTCTCCTATCTAAACGGTTTCCAATGGAAGTTGGATATTTTAAGTTTTACTGGGACTTAATTGTTCATTTTGCGACCATTCCACTTCACCGTAAAATTGATTTAACGATGAGACGGTTATTTAATTACTCACGCGCTTCATGTGAAAAGCGATAATTCAACTACCCACTGTGTCACTTGGATGATAACTGTCGCTTTAGAGACGCTCCAAGTCAGACGTGAATCAGTACACCTTTGACAGAGATCCAGCAATCAGTTTGGGAATCAGATTTGAGCATGTTCGGAAAAAAAGAGTTGAAAGGAAGAGTATTTTTTAATGCAATCCTAATTCATAACATTAAGAATTTATATGCGTTTCTGAATTATCCTATAAAATAATCTTATTTTTTGTGAAAACCTTTTCTTGAAAAATACCAAAAGTTAGGGCATATTTTGGCGCAATTTTGATTCATATTCTCAACATTATTCAATTCTTAATTCTAGTGGGTTTAATTTAATGCTTGATATTTTGTACTAGTACGTGGACATAAAGTGATATATTTCCATTTCCAGCGCATTCATATTTTTTTACCATTTAAATTAGTACAGAGACCTTAGGTGTACGTTTATTTTTTAACTGAAGCGAAATGTGCTTATACTAAAGGCAGTCAAATGAAAACCGAACACCCGCCATACCACACTGTTTGCGCAAAAGGTGGGAACACCGCTGTTACGAATCGATATTGCCATTGCAGTCGTATGAGAACTGCATGGTGACAACTCACAGGCGCACCCAGTTGTTGGGTTATGTCCTTGTTGGTGCGCGGACTTGTCTAATCTGTTCGTCCATTAGGATTTTATTTGACTAACCCTCGTACCACGAATTAAAGAATTTAACTCATAGGTGTGCATATTTCCACTTATTTACTTTCTACTCATCATCTCCGAAAAATATTTAGTATCTCATGAATCACAAATGAAAAATACTTCAAACAAATCTGAAAATCAACAAAAATGACGGCATTGATATTTAGTCACATATGTTTCTCTTCAAATATTTCAGCATCAATTTTTTAGGACATTAAATCGGTAGGTGAGTGCTCAAAGTATAGATTATTTCACAGAGTAAAACCACAGTATAGTCTTGATAACACCTACAATTCCTCGTAATCTAATTAAATTGACTTTGTAATTTAATTTGAAAGCTTGAAAAAAAGGCTACGGTCCGATGAAGCTTTCGTTTTTCTCCATGAAATTTCACGAAGAGATACGGAGTGAGAAATGTCATCAAGACAACGAGAAGGGAAGCACTCTCCGATATTGACATTCCTGTCGCCAGATGTCCAACCTCAGGAAGATGGTTCGGGCGCCAAATATCAATGCAGAAGCACTGCCGAATGGTATTTTTATTTTGTCTGACTAAGTGCCGAATTCCATTGTACTGTTACTTTAATCCGTGTGATATTTTAGTACTTTCATTTCGTTTATTGTCTTTTGTATGGTTTTTATAGCATTACCTAAGTCTAATAAAAGTCAAAGTAGGTAAATGGATACGATGTTAGCCACCTCTGTTACGCATAAAATTATCCATAGCGTTTTGAACTGTTGTGTGATGAAAACATTCAGATAAAGAAGGGAGGGGAACGCTGAAAATACTTCACGAAATATATGTAAATATATAAAATGGGTAATAAGCACAACTCCGGGGTAGACCTGATTAATCGCGGTGTTATTTACCCTATACCAGGATATAAAACTTTGAGATACACGTGTTACGCTCTATGAGATGATAGTTAGACCTATATTTTTCCCGCGTTTGACCATACTGTATGCACGCTTTCTTGTTTTCGTTTGTTTTCATTTTTCCTTCTGCCTGTCCTTTTTTCGACCTTTTCGCGTCCGTCTCGCTATTCATATTAAATGGAAAATGACGGCTCGTACATAATAAATATTGTACCACGTGCGTAGAATAAAGATATTTCATGAAGTTCCACTTTCGTTCGTAACTTTTCTCCCTATGAAATCTGTTGAGTCTATAAAAATCAGTCATGAAAAAGAAATCATTTCACTGCGAGATTTACCTGTTAAATCTGATAATTCTTTTACTTTCATATAATTGTTCGTATATTACATATTTAACTTGAAAAAAGAGTGTTAACTTTTATTATTCTTCTCCCACAAAAATCTTTAATTTTTTACCATGGCACTAATTAATGCCATCATTACACGTCCCAACATTTGCCACCAATTTCCATAATTACTTCCTATAATGAGTTAATGCAATTACATTCAAACAATTAAATATGAAGCATTATCTTATCCGGAAAGTGATATTTCTTATTTTTTATTTTTAAACCATTTTTCCTGTCAATATTAAGACAATTTAATCTATTTCTAAATGCAATTTTATCGAAATACCTTTTATGTTACAAAATAAACCTAAACCTTATCGCCTTGGCTTACACTTCCGCCTCTTTCGATGAACACTGGAATTAAAAAATCTATTTTTCTCTCTCCAATATTGGGATTTGATTTAGAGCGCCAGTTTGAAAAGACTTCGAATTACCAAGGTGAAAAGATATTTGTTATTTTACATTTAACATGAATAGAACATTCTCGTTGAAAGTAAATGTCATAAATTTAGTTAATCAGAAAAAGATTCAAGTTGTTTGCACGTCACAAGATTCAGTTTTCTGTAGCGCTTATCTGTGAATTACGAATGAAACCAAGATTAGTAATAAACGCTATTTCTTCATTTGATTCCAATAGTTTTTTACCTATTGACTTGATAAATTTTTATTTCCTGTTTCATTTCTCTTCTCACGTGAAAGTATTCAATAGAATTTTTATTATCTTTTGACAAGAAAGTTCCAACCAGTCACAGCACAGAAATATCTAGAGATTTTAGGTTATATCTTTGCAGAAAACTATTTTCAGCACTTTCAAAAGCTCACGAAATGTCATATTTCTCTTTTTCCAGAAGAAATAGTAATAATTTAACCCTCGCCGCGATTCAAACTACAATCTGCCCTCACCCCTTGATCCCTGCTCCCGTTCACGCAAAGCCTTCCCCAAAACTTTTCCTCCGAGTCTTCTCTCCAAGTCCCGTATTCTACGCATCAGGGGAAACCCGAGGAACAAAGCCCATTATTGCTTCTTTGCCTCGGTATCTCTCACGCCCGCCCCAGGCCACCCTGTCATCACAACGACCAACACCTTTGGGCCAAGTTGGTCACAAAAGCCTTCTCCCCGCCACACTTTCTCCCGATCCCACCCAGGGAAAAAGCCGCGCCGTCTAATTCCTGTGCACCCCCTTACAAATCACCCGCAAAAACCGCCCTTCCGGGCGGAGGAGTGCCACAAGGCACCGTTCCGTGTCACCTCCATTGATCCCATCCCTCCACTCCACCTCCCTTCCCGACCCCTTCACCCTTCACGCGGGAAAGGGAAGAGTAAAAAGGAACCCCCTCCCCACATACCCCCGTTGCCCTCCTAGAAGGAACCCTACAGCAAATGACTATCGACCTATCCACTCCCCCGCCCACACACCCGCCCACCGCCCATTTCTCCGCCCGCTGTTTCCACCCCCTCTCCCCAGGAGGCCAAAGGCGATGGTAGACACGTGCGCCCCTCGCAAACAATCTCGGGAAGCTTCGCCTTCATGTTTTCTATTTTCTTTCCACATGGAAACCCGTCCACCCAAAATAGTCCAAACGCATTCAGTTTCCCTCAGAACCAGCGTCCGGCATTCCACTCTCCCGATTCTCACCGCAGCCTTTCTCCTCGCGGCGTGATCTTTCTCCTCGGATACACATCCTCCGAGACCGCTGTGATTCGTTTTCCGACTCTCCTTTCCGCTTTTCGTTCCCAGGTACATTTTTCTCTTTTGCAACCAGCTTTTCCAAACCTCAGCATCTCCTTTCTCTCACCCTCTCCCATATTTTCTTGAGTTGTCTCTTCTGCTATTCTTTCACATCACTGCGTTCCGCCTTGACGACAAACACGAAAAGGGCGTTGTAACCAATGAATATTTTCTTCTGTAAAAGGCAGCAATACGTAGATATAACGATGAAAATTAGAGATATCCAACCATTTTGCTCACATTATAGATGTAAGACCCTATTAGTTTTCATTATTTATTCGAGACAGCGTGGTTTTATGCTGTGGATCGACTTGGTTTAAAAACTAACTTTATTTTGGAAGGATTGCTTCAGATCGCATTTCAGCTATAACTTAAATATTCGATTGACTCTCGGTACTAATGCTGATAGTATCATAGCATATTCCAGCAATATTTTGAAATAGTGGTTGGAATAAATGGCTCCTCTTTTCTTATTAAGTCATAATTTTGCCGATTTTTTTCATTTTACTGCAATTTGCACATGTTTTTCAATATATATTCTCTCATTATCCATTAACACCCTTTTTCCTTATTATCTCATTATTTTAAAGCAACCACTTGGATGCGCATTAAGGGGAATTGATCCTATGATATGAGCATGCAGCCCTGAATACTTTTTGGCATTTAATTTTATTTCACCCCTTTTATTATTTTTTCTGCATCAATTTTCCTTTTAGTTTCATACCTCAAACACAACAACGAATACACATAACTGTTTTCTGACTTTCCAAGCCCATAGTAAACTATAACCCTTGCCAGGAAGAGCTGTCAGCCTATATATTTCTGTTCAGTTGTTTTTCATTGTTGTATCAAAACAGATCTAGGTACAAATATATCTTAAATGAGAGGATAATAAAGTTCTCACCTACTATTTTATAGCCAGAAAGCACCATTTTTATATGTAGTTTTTTCTCAATTTCAATTTCCGTTTCCTTTCAACTTCAACGAAGAGAAAACAAATAGTTTCATTTTGAAAGGGTGTAATAAAATCTAAAGATATCAATAATTTAAAAAATACTTTTTTGCCAGATATTTTTGTAATAACCACGACAAAGTTATTTTTTTGGAAAAGAGACTACTTTTTGTAAGAGATTTTTTTTGCAGTTTGTTCAAGGCTTTAGGTTTAATTTTTTCGTTCATTTAAACATTTTAGGATTTTTCTTTTACTGAGAACAAGCATAAGCCTTCCCATTGTTCATTATCTATAAAAGAATTTTTTTGTCCGACAGAATATAGGCCATCTACACAATTTCATCCTGTCATATTTGGAATAGTAATGGGGACAGGCATTACGTCATTGGTAACAAATTAACCAGTGTCACAAACGATAAATAATATTTAATTATATGGTACAAAAAAGGAATTAAAAATCTTTTTTTAATGTCTCTTAAATTAGATAAAGTATTTGTCAATTAAGTTTAAATATTCAACGCTATTATTTAATTTGAATGACTGGATCCTTAATGTATTTCAAACATACCCAATAATTTCTCATAAAATAGGTCAACCGCCATCCGTCATTCAGATTGGGCCACATGACGCATCCTATCATCTATCCTTATCACAATGCCCCGCTCTCTGTACTCCGTCCCTTCTCACCATTCCCTATCGATTCCCGTTTCTCCTCGAAACCGAAGCGATCTAAGGCCGTCGATTTATAACCAAATTTATTCAACCCCTTAAGAAGAACCAAGCCGTGGTGGAGGAGGGGGGGGTAAGGGGCGTGTGGCAGATGATGCGGCGAGGAGGCAACACCCTGACAGGAACTCGCGGCGGAAGGGACGAAATCACGTTGGTGTCTCCTTCTCATCTCCCATTCCCTCTCTCCGCCACCTCGCCCCACTTCCGTGTAACCCCTTTCTCGAGCAATGTCCTCTCTTTCACGGATATTTTCTTATTCTTCCGATCCCCTTGGCCCACTACATTTTGCAAACCCCCAAAACCTGTATCCCCCGCAACCATCTTCCGCACGGAGTCCCGATGACATGTATTTCCCCTTCCCCATCCCCATCGTTCTCCTCTCCCTGACCCTCCACTCCTTGCGCCCCTCTCCCCACTCTCTCCCCCGAAGGTAAAAAATGCCTCCCTCACTCAATCTCACTCAATCCCCTCTCCACCCACCCATCGTCCTCCCTCACACCGCAAAGCCGTTCCCACATAGCCAGGCTCAAGTAGGTACTCATTTCTTCACCCCCGCGCCCCAAGCCCCTCCTCCTTCGCCCCCCTCGTCCTGTTTCCTTCCGTTTCCTCTCTTTTGCGTGTAGGAAAACACGGCCCTTCTCCAGGTCCTGTTTAAACGAAGGTCAACCCCTGCGGTGGGAGATATGAGGAACGAAGCTCTCTACACCATGGCCCGCGTGCAAATGTGTATTTGAAATCCTTCCTCGTTTTCAGACACAGATCTTAGAAATTTCGTACCTGTGAGAAAAGGTCTGTAATAGTGCACAAGGGAGAATCAAAAAACTTTGCGTTTCCAAAGATAAAATTTATTTCTCTCGACTAGTTTCGCTGCACCGTAATCCAGATGATACTACAGTGTAGCGAAATCAGTTGATAGAAATAAATTCCATCCTTTGGAAACGCAAAGTCTTTTGATTCTTCCTTATGAACTAACTAGGAATTCCACTAAGTATCGACCTCAGCCACACTTCAAATTGGGTCTTTGATACGATAGTTTCGTCAGCTCATAACGCTTTCAGAAAGGAATTTCCATTTTGATTACAAGGGCCAACAGTGGTTTTGGTGCCGGAGCTTTAAATGCTGATTTAAAGAACAATTGGGATGCTGAATCCAATTATGACACTAGTTTTTTTCCTATCAGCTATAGTTTTCAAGATATAGATATGTTGTTACTTACGTAAAAAAATCTTCTACATGATGATATGGGAATATTATATTAATAACACATGCCAACAGTGGTTTTGGTGCCGGAGCTTTAAATGCTGATTTAAAGAACGATTGGGATGCTGAATCCAATTATGACACTAGTTTTTTCCTACCAGCTATAGTTTTCAAGATATATAGTAGATATGTTGTTACTTACGTAAAAAAATCTTCTACATGATGATAAGGGAATATTATATTAATAATTATCTCATTGGCCTACAATATAGAAATATACATAAAACTTATTGACAGTTTATTGAAAATAAAAGGAACACCGGAGAGTGGTTATAAATTAGTATACTTATAGATTTATTTAACTTTGAAAATTAGTTTCCGGAATATATCAAATATTAAAACAACTAATCGTAAGATGTGCCATATCTAAAAAAGTAGAGCTGTTAAATAAAAACGGATTTCATATTTGGATTCAGCTCTACAAATATAGTTAAAATCATCACAAAGATTCCCGGCACCAAAAAAAAAATTTTTTTGTAGGCCTGTGTTATTCACATGTAGAAGTAATGTATCAGTACTGCCAATGTTTGGTTTTTGACTCCGGATTTTACCTTGTTTTAACTTAAATTTGTCTTAGGTTCATTACTTTTATGGACATGAAATTATGATTGAATAACGGACCTTAGAGCACGTTAAACAATGCCCCTTTATAGTACGAGGCGTATTCTTAAATTAAGTACCGTTTGCTTATATTTAAATATTGGCGCTTCAGAACACAGTTTTGCTCCTGCAGCGCCATCTACTGATTCATTGAAAAGCTATAGCAGCATTGTTTTTGTTTCAGAAGTCGTTTGCTTGTCCGTGAATGCAAACAACAATGTCCGCGGCAATCGTTGATCCCGCCAGCTGTGAAGTGCGTTCTGTCATACGATTCTTGTATGAAAAAGAATTGTCGACTGCTGAAATTCATCGGGAATTATGCCCAGTTTATAAACCTACAGTTATGGTGCTGTGATTTTAAAAATGGACGAACAAATTTCCATGACGAAGAGCGAAGCCCAGTATTCTGACCGATGAACTTGTTTCGCAAGTGGAACAAAAACTGCGATGTGATCGTCGATTGACAATCAATGGCCTGGCTGAACAATTTCCTCAACTTGGACGCACTACTGTCTACAATATTGTTACGGAAAACCTCGGATACCACACATTGCGTGCAAGTTGTGTACCGAAAATGCTGTCACTCCATTAAAGCAAACTGGAACTCCCAGTGGACGAGTTTTCGGGTCGTTGGGAACTCTTTAAACCACCCACCCTACAGTCCTGACCTTACACCCAGCAACTACTTCCTCTTCTTGCACTTGAAACAGTGGTTTGGTGGACAACGTTTCGAAACCGAAGAGGAACACCAAGAATGGCGTTGTCGATTGGTTCCACCCTCAGGCGGCGAGTTTCTATGCAGAGGGGTTAAAGAAGCTGGTGCAGTGGTACGAAAAATGCTTATAAGTGAACGGCGATTATGTAGATAAGTGAAGTAGGTTTGTAGCTAACTAAAAGTGCCAATAAAATGTGTTTCATATGAGTATATTTTTTCCTGTGATCAAACGGGCTTTACTTTATGAACACGCCTCGTACGAGGATCAAAGTCTATTTTACCACCATCCCTTCCGTGTCTCCCGTTCGCTTCGTCCGTACAACTTCCCACTCCCCACAAACACCAACCTCCCAAGCGTTCGGGAATCGGCACCGATTGCCCCGCGTAGCATTTCCTCTTGGAAGTCCACTTGCATCCCCGCAGATTCTTCCTCCCCGCTCCCGTCTCCGGCGGCCCGAAACCTCCCCTACCCTTCTCCCCCCATCAAACCCTACTTCCCGCTCGATTGATTTTCGAAACCCCTTCACTCTCTCACCTTGTCTCCCCGTCCATTGCCAATCAATGAATTGACGTTATATCTGCATGACTGGGTGTGGGTTAGGAGCCGTGATGAATCAGGTAAACAAGACTTCCGGTCTCCGAGATTTATTGTAATCCAATCTGCTCGTGTGGGAACCCGGGGGGAGGGTGAGTTTTGCGAATTTCAGGCAAGTCGTGACGAGACGCCGTGATGAATGCAACTTCGGCAGTTTTGCGTCACGGAGAATTTAAAGAGGCGAGGTACACTGAGAATTTAAATAAAATTCTGCTTCTTTGTTTATATATTTCTTTCCTAGAATAATAAAATACAAATAAGATAAGGTGCATAAAGAATAGAACCATTTTGTTGAAATACTTCGGTTGTCCCTGCCACCCTTATCGGTGGCAGGGGCCGCTGAAATTTTTACCAAAAATGAAAATTTTTTCCACATTTTCTATGCAACGTATACGTACATATTTAGACAGATAACGTAATCGAAACGTCGAATCCTCTCACTTAGCTGAATAAGACTCATTATTCGATAGCTCACTAAGCTATCGAATAATGACGTCCATGCAGTTCTTCGTCTCGAAACAGGCCCTCGGCCAAATTGACAACCCAGTGTTAGCTTCAACTGTTTCAATCCGTCTCGAATTACAAGTACTATGTACTTGTAATGCCAATTGTTCAAAAAGCTGCTTAGTAATGACTTTTTCTCCTACAAAATTCAATTTTTTTTAAACACATTTTCCCTGAGGATTAGCATATATGTTAATTGATCATTCTTGTGCAATTACTCCCTCCATCCAACCAACAAATAATGCTCCATTCGCCATCTCTCTACTCGGCACCCTGAATCTTGCTATCACATTGCCTCCGTAATCCTCTCTTCCCCTCCTCGCCACTACCTCCAAATGCGTGTATGTATTTTTTCCCAAAGTAACACTGCACACATTCCTGCGCTAACGAATGTGTCACATATAGGTTCTTAAGGGTAGCGTATCATTTACTTTTATCTTCAAGCTCATTTACTACTTGTGCCTTCTTGCCTCCTCAGGGGCTATTCCATCTCAATTCAAAAATATTCAGCTATATTTTTACTTGATCCCTTGGATTTCACAAATATTTTATGAGCTGACATTGGTTTACCTCAAAAGATAGCCTTACCTGAAGACGTATACCTGAATAATGACCAAGTTCGTCGGTTATGCTTTTATCTCACCTTGTAATATTCTATCAGTTGCTTGCTCTATGTTGACTACGCTTCTTCCTACCCCTTTATTTAATATTACGGCAACCCCTCGTTGGCTCTCGTCCCCGCCGCTGTATATTATTCTATAATTATCACTCCAGTAATCCCCGATTTCCTTCCATCTCACCTCGCATAGACCTAAAACATCTATATTACCTCTTTCCATCTCTCGCTTAATATTCTCTAATTTGCCTGTCCTCAACATTTTCCTGACGTTCCATGTTCCTATTCTAACTACTCTCGTCTTTTTGTGCGTCTTCTGACCTGCTGTTATATCTCTCCCACAAGGGTTTCGTGGGATGACGTCCGCGGAAGCCTTGCCTCCCCCGCTGCCGAGCACGACAAACGGCCCCTTGGGTCGAGTCCCGCAGTTTCCAGGACTCAATTGCTCTATATTGTCCATCATAAAAATCTTGGGTATAATAATTTAGGTGGTTTCCCGTTGCCTTCCTCAATAGTGTTTTTAACGTGACACCATCAATTAATGACCGCCCCACTGGGGTCAGACGCCTTTGCAACCGCCTCACTGAGGAACAGATGCTGCGTGGACTACCTTTCGTCTGGCTCCCAACCTTCGACCTATCTGGCATGGGTGACCCTACCAGGAGTAATTATTATTACTCCCGCCAGCACAGCTCTAGGGGTCGTCGGAACGCACAAGTCCTTCCACCACGTCAAGATTGTAGTCCATGGGAGGGATACTGTATAAGTATATTTATAAATATATAATAATATATAAGCATGTAATATATGTGTAGAGAGAGAATTGATATTTTGCGTTCTTCAGCGATACTACCCATTTCTGAGCATCATCGATGGCTTCAGTTCCCCTATTAAGGCAAAAAAAACGATGTCCCAAGCCTTGGAAGATTCGTTATACCCCCTTCCTTTGCTCTCTTGGGCGTTTAGCATTACACGAGGTAACTTGTGCTTTGTACAAAGGTTTCCTTTCACTTCCTCTTAAGACTCGCTTTGAATCACGTTGAATGAGACGAACCAGCGTACATCTATGACTTTCCCAGAGGCACGCTTCGCTGACAAACTTCGTTCTTCTCTGAGATATTAATCAAAGGAGAAGTTTTCCGGTGTTTCCCATGTGCCTCGTCCTTTTGACTGTTCGGCCATAAAGCGTAGAGAGTTCCTTCGCCAAGTATAGAGATTAACCATTTCGGTCTCTTCCTGCGATTCTAAAATTGGAAACGAAAAATACGAAGCATCATTCCTTCAGGTGTGACATTTCCATTGAGAGATCTTTTCGAGTAATATTTCCGGATTTTCTCCGAGGCGCGATGACAAACTCTCTTTAAAGATCGGCTGCGTGAGAAGTAATTTTGTTCCGGCAACGTGTCTGTAAACACTTTTCTGAGTGAAAATTTCTTCAGTGATGTGCATTTATTCGGCAGTTCCCAGGGAATCCGTCATTAAAAGGAGAGAGAGGTACAGTGTCAGTGAAGCCTAACGATATCGAAACGGGACGATTGTCAATCGCGACCGTAGAGGGGGAATGAGTTCTTGAGACCAATTTGCTCTGGAGCAAACATTGGAGAAATGAACTTTTTGAGTTCTATACCCTTTTGATTATCATCAGAAGATCAAACAGTACACGCATTAAAAAACTTCCCACTCGACTTTCTTCAGTTCACCCTTTCCCGCTGGCACATAATGGCTGGTGTTTCCACGTCCGCTGGTCATACAATGCCGCTAAAGTTGGTTGGTGTTTTGACCTTTGTTGGCCGTTCAAATGAGGACTAATAGTTTTTATGGGAGTCGACCGATAGCCAAGGTCATTCGTGCCATTAGGGATAGATGGGAAATGATGGGTGGAGAGTAACACGGCGTCGGAATTAGCCTTTTCTTGTCGAAAGGCACCAAGGGGTCCGGAGTTATACGTCCCATCCGACGGACGTCTAACTCACTCGAAGTGCCATTCACAAAGGACCTAGTGTAGGAATCGGGATACCGCTGAAAAATATTTGTCTCCAGGATTTGAATCCAGGCGCTTTCGGTGAGAAACCTCTATTTGAGCCACCAGACCATCCTGCCCCCCTTTCAAATGAGGGAATCCGTCGTTTGAGCTGAATTTTTATACAAGGAGAGAGTGAATGCAACATTATAGAACTCCACGACGTTGGACGATGTAGCTCTATCTATTCGGGCGTTGGAGATAATTCATATTCTCTCAGTCCGCACAAAAACTAAAAATGTAAAGCTAATGCTTTTTGAGATATTCCGTACAAGAATTTACTCAGCGTAATATACAGCTGAGTATAGAGTTAGAAAGCTCACGTGGGGGTTTGGGCTCAAAATACTGTGATTTTAAAACCATCAGCTTAAGTGTTTTTAGGAACCGGTTGTTCCTGGCTAAACCTTAGGTGGGTTGAGGAAAGGAACTGTTTTTGGGTCCTGATATTTGAACTTTGCCTCAACCATCGGGCTTTTTACGATATTTCACGAATAAAATCAATAACCTTTGGGTTGATGCGTGCAACAAAGATTTAATGCAATAACTTCAGTCAGTGTTAGACGCCGATTTAAAATAAGGTTAAGAATTATGAAGAGGAAGAAATAATGCAAGATATATTTCACATGACAGCTCACATTAGAGCAATTAAATGCACGACATCTATAGGAATGTCCAATTAATAATCTAAAGCCAAAAATTAGGATTAGGGCGGAAATGTCCTGTGGTTCATGATTAGACATTTTACCTTTGATAAGTTTATAAGTAAAATATCTTTTATTACGTGTTTCCCTTGGTGGTGTGTTTTTTTTCTATTATATACATATATATGTATTTTAGAGTCATTTTTCAAATGTCAATCATTGAAATCAGAATTTTATAAGGTAATCTACCGGTTAAGGTAGGTTTTGGATGGACAGAACTATCAGATAAATATTTTGTGACTCCTAAAAAAACACAATCCAGCAACCTACTCTACATCCAATTCCTTCTTCACCTTTTTGTACTTCCTTCCTCGCTTAATAACTCGGGTATCCTGTTTATTATGGTTGGGGTCCGGGGTCTTCCATGAGGTTATTGAGTGTGTGGATTCCAAGGAGAAAAATATCTTCTTCAGCGGGGCTTAACCACGAAACTTCAACTTGCCTGGCCGATTACCTTCCAATTAAGCTTTCGAGGAATTGATACCCTTCCGGAACACCTTGTAACCTTGAGGCTGCTTTTATCGAAGGTTGCCTATTGTGGGCTTTTGCTACGGGCTCTTGTTTATTACTACAGGGACGTCTCCTGACTACCCTTTCCAGGTATTTTTTCCATACCATGACGTCTTTATATTTTTGATGGTTACACTTTTGTTTATCTTTGCACACCACGTAGTTGTGTTAATATTTGTAATGGGATCTTGTAATTTTTGCTCATACGTCTGCGTCGAGTATGCAATGTCGGCCTTTTCATACGTATTAATTTTTGGTCCAAAGTGGGAGCTTGTGCATAGGCCTTAATAATTTTTTTTCGGTTACTTACCGGTTCGCTTACCGGTTAAGGTAGGTTTTTGGATGGACACAACTATCACTCCAAACAAAACCCAATCCAGTAACCTATTCTACATCAAGCTCTTACTCATCTCTGTGTAATAACTTCCTCCCTTCATCCCGTCCAACATCCCTATCCTGTTCCTGCCCTTTGCTCGTTTGCCTAACATTCTCCCCTCTATTATAGTCTTCAACTTCCCACTGTCGATCAAAACGTCCTCCATCCATTTTTCCTGCCACCTTAGGATTTCTCTCAATAAACCCCTCTCCTCGCCCACCACACCTAGTACTTCCTCATTTGTTGTCCATTCCACCCTCTCTATCGTTTTCCAGAACCACATTTTAAAAGCCTCCAATCTAATCTCGCCTCCTGCTTCAGTGGCTACGTTTCCCGGCCGTGCATGGCTACGATCCAAATCAAAGTTTTTACGAGTCTTAACATCATTCTCAACCACCCTGTTACCAACTTCCTCCACCCACTCAACTCTCTCTTGTGAAAACCTCTTTGCTTGGTGCAATTTTTCTCCTTATGTCCCTACTACTTTGACCAATTTGGTCCAAAACACTTCAGAGATACGTAAACTGTGCCACCTGCTCTAGTCTCTGCCTAACTTTTTTAATATTTAGCTTAGCCTTTTTCTTTCTATAAAATCGCATAAATTTTGTTTTGTTTATTGATATTGATTCCCATCCCATATCCATCGCAATGTATTTCCAATTCATTCAGCATCTTTACAACCCCTTGGCTGATTGACAAACTAGAGCTTAGTCATTAGCAAACCTAGATGATTTTACGAATTCTCCTCCGACTTTCGTTCCTGCCTCTTTACTCTCTATCCTTTTGTTGGTGATTCCGAGAATAACTTTAGCTGCGTGGGATATAAACTTATTGTTCTGTAATCCTCACATGATGTAGCCTTTACCTTTTTCGGAATAGGAACTAATACTTATTTCACAAAGGATTCGGGTAGATTTCTCTCTCGTTGATACTACGAATCAGTCCATATAGAGTCTTCCTACCACCATTTTAAATAGTTTAGCAGTTTCACAGTAATGTTGTCCACTCCCACTGCCTTATTTGTCTCATCTCCCTGTCATGTCCTTTCTTTCTCATCATCGAGTGTACTTGGACCTAAGCTATCTTCATCTACGCAATGTTCCTTTTCTACGTCTAACCTTGTTGACCTAAGTTCTTTTATTTATAGTGCTTTTGTTTTTCTTTCAATCTCTCCTGGATCTTTTCTGTGTCAATTATTATCTTTCCCGACCTTTCTCTAACTATTTGCACTGATCTTCCCTACTTACTTCCCGATAGTGGTTGTGTAGTTGTATAGCGCATTTTCACCCTTCCTCTGTAAATTTTCCATATTCTCGCACTGCGTCTTCCACCATGCTTCTTTAGCTTTATTTGTTGCCCGTCTCAATTTATTGTTTTTCTTCTCTTTTTACTTCATTTTGCCTAACTCTGTATTAACATTCTCCCATTTTCTTCTCTCAGTCATCTTTGTAATCGTCTCATCCGTGATGCCTGGTTTTCTTGTCCTTTTCCCGTGAACGGTTTCCTAGAGTGTCTTTTGCGGCTTTCGATATCACTTTCTAGATACAATCCTATTTTTCGGCGAATGATGTTTACACTCTGAAATTTTTGCACACTAACGGAGGAAACAAAAAATCACCTCCGCTAATTAAACTGTAGCGATAGCGTTGAAAATGGCGCTGTCCCCCAAAGGTGATTTTTATTTCTTGTGCGTTCAACCCTAGGTCATTAATGTCTCACATTTTGTGACCACATACAAGTAATTAAGTGGTGTTAGTGCTTTCGAAAAAGTCTGTGGGATGGATCATAGTGAAAAATTATACGTTTTGTGAATCTGCTCAGTAAGTTTTTAAGTATTCATCAACTTTTCTCGCGGCAGTGTAGTATTTAGTATTTTTAGAACTTGATCCCCTACGATTTCAAAAAACTGAAGCCCTCACCTGAGTATTTCTATAGTTGAGGAGCTTATAGACCATCATATGTTTCCTTATCTTCAACCTCGCCTTGGTGGTGGACGTAATGGTTTGCTTGCCCTTCCTATGCAATGATTGACGCCTATCCCCCCTGATTTACAGAATCGGAAATCAACAGAGTAACTAACCACAGGTCTTTCTTCAGCCGGACCGGCTCCAAGTGACCAGCGTCATCATTCTCGATGGTGAAAAACCCAAATTTCGGTTCGTCTGCCCCCTTAGCTGGGGACAGTGAATCGCATCGACCCTGAATTTCCCCTAGTCTTATCTTCTTCCCTCCAAACTCACTATCCCTCTCGCCACTGCCTTAAAATCCAGAGAATAAGGTGAGAGAACGAGGGACCACCACACCGATACCGTTCAGCGCCTGGTTAGAAGAGGAAAAAATAGCAAATTTGGGGACGCCGCCATTTAGCGATCAGAAACGGGGGTGGGAGATACATAAAGGCGAGGATGCTGGAGGGTGAGAAAAGGATGTGGGGAGTATATGGGAGGCTGAGAGAATCCTGATCGAGCGAGAGAAATAAAGAAAGAAATTGGGTGAAGGGATTTTAAGGGGAACGTAACGAGATAGCGAGACACATGAGGGGCCTGAATAAATAAATAAAATGGATGAGGATGGAAAGGCGTGAAGGGATGAATGACGTTATCTCGAAAGTAAAAAATCGAAATTGGAGGTCGGTGGCGCTTCCCGAGGCGGGGATCGGCTGTGGGCGGTGGTGGGAAAAGAGGGTGGAGGTATGGGGGATGGAGGGGTTGAAGAAAGTGGAAACGAAGGAGGACAAGCTCGGAGGAAAGGGGCTGAGGGTTGATGGTGGAGGAAAGCGGTGGAAAACGAAGGGATGAGTGGGAGAGAAGGAGGGAGGGTATAGCGAGGAGAGACGCGGGAAGAGAAAGGAAATGGTATTAAATGATATAAAAGTAAAGCGGTGGGATGGGATGAGAGTTGGTGGAAATGAGATAGAGTGAGAGGGATGGGAAATGAGTGCATGTCGAACGCGTGGTGAGTTAATGAAGGAAAGAAGGGTCGGGCGAAGGGACGAGAATGAGGGGAGGGGAAGGAACTAGGGAGGAAGGGTCGCTCGAGAGAGAGAGAGTTTATTTGGGAAGTCCGGGTAAGGGGTTTGTTCCGATGGCCTCACTCATGCGTCTAAAATCCTTTCAACGTGGTGGTGATTGGAGTTAGGAATAGAAGAAAAGTTGAGTGGGTGGGGATTGAGGAAAAGGTATTCTCGGAAGGAGATTACGGTAAAATAAAAACTCTTATTAACGAGCGGCGATGATTTCTGATCTTCTGTGGACCTTCCATCCATTACAATGAAAATATTAAAGGAAAACTAAGCCTCGGAGAATCACATCAAATAACCTCGAGGGAATTAGATGGCCCAAAGTGTGCGGCAGCACTGGTAAGAGTCGACGCGGCGTGGAATGGATGTTTAGGCCCTAGTGTTCGGAGTTGTGTGCTTCAGGAAGAATGATGAAGGAGACTTACAAAGCTCGGACTGATTGTCAAGATTAAGTGGCGAACATGGGAGAAGAATGTAAAGGACCCTACCCTAATGAAAAAGTTTAATTTTTTTCACAGCTTTCTCTCAAGCATGATATACTAGTAGGGATTACTAGGAGGATTTCTTCCACTCTAACCTCTTCCGACAACGTAGGCACTGGAACATTACGTACTCCGAAGGAAATTAAAATTATCTACAACGAGACGAGATTGATACGCGCCTTCAAGAGAAAACACATGATATTTATCAATAGTGGGGAATGTAAAGCAAAACGAATGCCAAAAGTAATCGGGTCTTAATCTCTATTACGTTGAGAGAGCAATGAGTGAGATAAATTTTACAATTAAATGTGACGTACATCGGAATTGAATAAACGTACTGTGATTTTCTGACGGGTTAGATGTATTTGTGGGAAGGGGAGGATCCTGACGAGGATACTCTCTTTCCCTAGAAAGAGGATACACTCCTGTGAGTAAAAATAACTGGAATTTCAAACATACATTCGGTAAAAACAATTGAAAACTGAGACCATTGTGAGTACTGAATACATTCTATCTATCTATGATGCAATAAATAATGAGGCAGTACTACAGAAGAACACCTACAGAATTATACGGAAATTGCTTTGATTGATGAGATCAGTGCAAGGAGCAATGGATATATTGAATAAATTGGCCGTGTTAGCATTGCTTGGAGAGCGCTACAAACCAATCCCCGGATTTAAAAATAGTACCCTATTCCAGACTAATTAAAATTTCTTTAAATTGTTTTCGGATTTATAAAAACTAAGAATGTTAAGTTTCAGGTGTGTATCGCGGCATTAAGTTCACCAAGCACATTTCAGTGCATGGCTTTTGTGTAATTCGATAATATATTCTGATCATGATCCGAATCCGCTCCGTCGAATAAACCGGAAAATAATTAGCCAACAAAATATTTAGTCCGGGTTCGTGAAATATTGTATACGTACCAATAGAATTTATTATTTGTGCGTAGTCTCGAAATCCAGAACTATAAAATCAAATCTCAGAATTTGTATTTATTTAACTTCCCATGGAATAAAAATGTTGCCCTAGACCAAAAGCTTTTTAACTGCAGACGTTATTTGAATAACCAAACATTGCTCATCTTTCTCCCGTTTTTACTCTTTTCAACCACATTTGATGATACTTAATAGATTCGCGATTTTTCTTCAAATGCATATTTCATCTCTGATATAACTAAGATGTCGGTTGAATCGTTAATACATACCAAAAGGTCATTAATCTCATAGAGAAAGGAATTTCAAGGAAGCTATCTCACACAATTTATCTCGCTTTAATCATAGTAACTGCAATAATGTGTGAAGGTAAATCTCCCGAAATGAAAAATAAATGCAGCACCCGAAAACTTATGACATTTTTAATGAGGTTATATATTACTTGAATCTTTCAAAAGTTAAGAGTGACAACAATTAACATGAGGAGATCAGCTGCAATTATACTAATACCTGTTAAATAAGAATTGTAAAATATTTGTTACTTTTCAATTTCATGGCCACGAAGACGCAATCAGGGAGTATCCAAGGCTATTACCGTTCCCAGCCATATGTAAAGCTATAGGTTGCCTGAAAATCGACTAGTAAAACCACGCCGACGACGAGTAAAGCAACAGAATATTTTTTGTGCGTGGAAACTGAAGGTGGGGGACTATAGGGGAGTGCAAGAGGGGGAGAAACGTAAAAATGTATCCTATCGGTGTTTCCACTTTTGAAACAGTCTTAGAACGATTGTACCAGAATGCTCATAAGATCCTCTGTCGAATTATCATCTATTTCTGGATTGGTAGTAAATCTTTTTCCTTTGATCATAATTTTTAGTTGGGGGAACAGGAAAAAATCACACGAGGTCACATTTGACTGAGTGGGATGGTTGGGGTGCACAGTGGTTTTTTCTTGGCTAAAAACTCACGCGATCTGAGAGACGAATGAGCCGGCGCGTTGTCGTGGGGAAAAAACCACTCGCTGCTCCTCCAAAGTTCGGATCCATGTCCCTTATTCTCTCTCTTAGGCGTTTCATAACCCCCAGATAGTACTCCGTGTTGACTGTCTGGCTTTTAGGTAGGTATTCGTGATGCACTAACCCCTTTGTATCGAAAAAAAACAGTCAGCATCTTCTTGACTTTGGAGCGAACTTATCGAGCTGTTTTGGGGCGGGGCAACGTTTCACCGATTCATTGTGAAGATGGTACTATTGTTCCGATGTCATATCCATAAACCTATGACTATCACCTCTCATGATCCTGGACAAGAAGATTTCGTTCTCCTCTGCTCGATCAAACATTTCCATACAAATTTCAACTCGATGCTGTTTCTGGTCTGCTGTAATTAGTAGAGGCACACATTTGGCGGCGAATCGATGAACCCTCAATGTTTCAGTCAAATTATATAGCACGAACCAATCGAGATGCAATCGACTCTTCTGAAAGTTCTCTGACAGTCAAAATGTCGATTTACACGAACGAAATTGTTCACTCTCTCGATGTGGGAGTCACCAGTCGACTTTGACGGTCTTCCGGAACGCTCGTTGTCTTCCACTGATTGCAACCCCTTTTTAAACCGAAAAAAACCACTCATAACCCGCGGTACGTTTCATAGCATCATCACCATAAGCCTTGGTAAGCAACTCAAAACATTCCGTGAAGGATTAGCAGAATTTCATTGGTAAGTACTGCTCCTTCAAAGAGCTCATTTCCGCGGATCCGATAATTCGCCACACTCCACTTGCACCCCTTCACATAAATAGCCGTAACTAATAAGCAAAACAAGATATTAAAAAAGTGGTTGAAGACAACTATTCTGGAATTATCCGCATACACAATACCCCCAAGCGTATTAAAAAATAACCAACTGGAGGCGCGGTATTCAAGATATTCGGGAACCTTGTGGACAAATCTCGTAAGGCTAGAGAATGGAATAACTTTTATTTGACCCAGGGCCATATTGACTCAGACCTGTGTTTCTTAACACAGAAACCCGCAATAAGTTTCAATGAAAGTGAATTACTTTAACTCTGTTCTTCGTATTTGACCAGGCCAATTTAATATTTTTATTATTAAGAGTAAGAATATGGGTTATATTGATCATTATATTTTTAACACGCTGTTGGAAAAAACCAGGTACCGAGTAGCTAGTCTCCGGAGAAATTTCACTGGGGATTTTGAAAAGCATCTCGTAAAAGATAGTGCCGTTTGCAAAAATGACCATAAATGTTAATAAAAGCCACTCTTGTCAATTTTTAGTCATTTTTGTATCCTGATTTTTCTAATATTTTATTATTCCCCAATAAATTCACTACTCTTCCTTCTTATCAATTAGCTTTTATACAGGCTCAACAGTTTATAAATGTTAATTGATACTATTTTGCCAAATTTCCTATTAGAGTTTTCCTAGTACTTTTTTGGTCACTGACGAACCGTATGTGTCTAACGTAGAGCTGAAAGTTGTTAACAGTTACAAAAACATATTTATCTCTCTGACAGATAACCAAGGCGTGTGTGTAATGGTGGCAAGAAATCTTCTCACATCTAAAATGTAGAATAATTATATACTCAGGGTTAATTTGGGGCTTCTCATGTAAGAAACATATTCAATGGCGGGATGAATATACCTGTATTACAGGCTTATCATCGGTTGAATTAATCTTGAGAAAGGCTTGTAATATGTTATAAAATAAAAGAGAGCTCTAGTAAGGGAATAGATGGATGAAGGCTTTCATTGTATCGACAATGAGAAGGATATTTTGGACTCTTAGGAAAGGGGGGCGTTTGCAGTTGGGAATGCGACCTAGACGCAATTCGCACAGGAAAGAGGTGCCTACTCGTGGGAGATGCGTCGTACGGAGGATGGGTTTGATAAAGAGGGAGAAAGGAACGGAGGTCAGATTACTAGATAGCCCTCCCAAGCTCTTCACAAAGCGGAATATTGTGGGAGTATGCGGGAATGAATTTAAATCCATCCGTCGAGACTGTGGGGCGACGATGGTAAAGGAGAACGTCACAGAGAGAGTGGGTAGTAAAGGACAGCTCGCGGTCCTTTCATCTCATCCTCCACCGCCGCACACCGGTGACCCCTTTACCGGATTTTTGTCACCCTTGTCGGCGGCGTCAAATACAAAGGCCAACCGAATGGATATCATCGCTTCTTGCGCGTGGTTAGAGTTTATGGAGGATCGCGTGTGTGCCGTCGGGTATCAGGGAAGAGCTCTAAAGTATCATCATTGTAAGTTTCCATTCCAAACCCTTCCCATAAACAAGGAAGGAATTCGGAATGGGGGAGGTACTATTTTTATTTTTGGGGGAGGGCGGGTTCATATTTTTTTCACTTTCATTGTGAGGAGAAGTGTACGGCATTTGTGCGTAATGAATAATCTTCGAACTTTCACTCAATGGGAAAAAGCCTTCCCCAAAATCATTCTGGATGCTAGAATCGAGGACGATTATTGTGCACAAATCAGATCGCTCATCATGTCTTTCTGTCTGCCTTGGGGTAGAGGATTGAAGTTTTTCGAATAAATGCGTATAGTTGTAAATACATTCAAGAGGGATGATAGGTTTCAGTCGCCCGTATCAAATGCTCATATTCACTCATTATGCTCCAGGTTTTAGCATGCAATTATGTTTTAATTTGCTCATACCTCGTCGTATCGCTGTCTTCCCTAACTTAATTATCATCATTCCTACCTTTGCGAGCTCTAGTAAACCACCCTTTTGAAAAATAAGTACACTTGGTTTTACCCTCTGCTTATTACTATTAGAATTTTTCTCTCACCATCCAATATCTCAATGACTACTTTGTTAGCCGTTCGTTTTAGTTAAGCTTCATCTTTTTGTTTGCAACAGTATATTTCCATAAAAAAATATCCCTATCTCTGCTGACGTTTCAAATTGGCAGAAAGGTAAACCCAATTCACGGGTTCCTATGCGTAGTTTGAAATAATATTTGTGCATCGAAGTCAAACTCATGTTCCATGGTATCTATTAAATAATTTAAATTTTTGTATGATAATCAGTTCGTGAGTTATTGCAGTTTTGGGGATATTAAAACCTCTCTTCCAAATTGAATAAAAAAATCTAATAAATATGACAAGTGACTTACACGGCTAGTGCGTCGATCACTGCAGCAAAACGACCATGAATAGTAGTTTAATTGATTTTCTAGTTAATACTTCCCGTAAGTTAAATCTAATTTTCGTTCAAGTTTTTTTCTCTTATCACTTTAACAAAGATGAAATATAATATTTATTCATATTCATTATCCAGTAGAGCAGGCTATTTAAAAAAAAATCTCTCTTTTTGGAGTTGAAAAGGTCAAATTGGTGGCTATGAGAAAATGTAATTGAATTCGTCAAAGTTAATGAAAGAAATTCGATTCCGCGGGTAATTTTTCTGAAATATTAATAAATAATATAAAGGATCAATGCTGGGGTGTGGAGAAGCTAACATAAAAAATTGAACGTAACGCTGTGTAATTAAAAAAGAATATGTAAACTACTGGGGTTTCCATTTGTATTTCCAAATTTAATGAAAAAATGTGGAAGCATTTTTAAAATAACCTTGGACAAAAATAAAACAAATAACTCGTAGTCAGAGGGTCATAGTGTAATATTAGCGAAAAAAAAAGTTGATCTTTGGATTGAAAATTTTGAGTGATGGTCTGATTTGAGTTAAATTTTCATAAAATGGAGTTACTTTTGTCGAAAATGCGAACTTATATCAAACTCACGCGTTGAATTTTGTGTATGTTTAATCATTTTAGCATTCTGTAGAAATTATTTTTGTTCTTCTCTTCCTAGAAACGCTGTCAATTGAACTATATTCTTACGACTCAAAAGAGTTATGTTTTTTTGCATTACACTAAATCTAGCACTCTTTTAAGTGTGCTGCTAAATTGGCGTCATTCTTGGAATTTTTATGACAGAATTTTTATTCTTCGGTCTTAAAGTTTCACTGTTCACTTATTGTAATTATTGTACTGCTATTTGTAATAAATTAAGTTGTAGTTAAAAATATTGTTAAGGCTGTTGTCTAGAGCAAATTGCCTTATGATGTTATTTCAGTTCAGTTGAGAGCTATTTAGCGGTCACAGATGAACAAGTGTAAGGAAGTTTCTGAGGAAGTTTTATGTCCAAGATTTATTTTTTACTATGAGAAACCATAAACATTCAATTGTTCGTTCATTCATTCTTTTATTTTTCTCTACCCTCGGTAATGGGTAGCCCAATGTGTATCAAGCAGTCTCCATTAGCTGCATTGTACTTATTGTCAGGTTTTCATGGCTAAAAATCAAAATGTTCACATCGTATTCGCAAAAGATGTGATCCTTGAGAAACAATATTTAACATGAAAAGTAAAAGCGTTGGTCACTAGAACATGCCAACGTTTTTTTTCAATTTGGAATTTATACGCCAAAGTTCTCTTATATTTTACTTTCATTGGCCTGCATCTATTTACATAGTTATGCTCAATTTGTGACTGGAAGAAAGCTTATCCTCTATGAAATTTATGAGGGAAAAACGAGCCCTTAATAATTTTTTCAGAACAATTTTATTCCTTATAAAGGTAATAAATCTCGTTCATTTCAATGGACATGCACCTTCAATCTCTATCCATTTAAAGAAAACACCTATAAATATCGAAAATTAGATCCCAAAGTCGATAATGAAAAACACAAAGGAAAGAGAGGTTGGGACGGTAGTGGTTCGGGAAGGCGAATAGCGACCTAATCAAGGTGTCGTGACAACGAAGTAGAAGGGAACAAAAAAGTTTCCCTCCCGTTCTTCTCTCGACTTCCCGCACCGACAATCCCCGATCTATGGTTTTGCACGCCCACCTCCCAGGAATCAAGGGAAACGCAAGGGTCGTTACGGAAGAGAGGAAACAAAAGAAAAACCCCGCGCTGTCCTCGTGAAAACCTCATGGAACTTTCCTCTTCCCACAACCCCTATCTCCCATCCCCCCCCCGTCCAACGTTATACGGACTGGTCGCTGGAAGGAAAATCTCTCTCGGAACGATTCCGGGGAAGCGGACACGGTCCCGGAAGGGAAGGGATGGAGGGGGGAGCGGTTTTTCGGGACCAGAGACCGTGAGAGAAGGAACGGATTGAAAGGGAGAATAAAAATAAAAAGCTGGGGTTGAGGCGTGAATTTCGGGGAGGACGTGAGGACGGACGGTGGTTGGAAGGGGGAGTGATTAACGTAACTTTTCGGGCGTCTCTCGTTCTTCTTTCACACGAGGGGGCGAGAGGAGTGTATTGGGTGAGAAAGAGGGGTTATTCGTGTCGGTGGGAGTCGACGGGTGTATGCGTTGGTCTGGAGTTGGGTGCAGGGAGTTTGGGAGTCCTGGAGGGAACATTGGTGGCGGGGGTGGTCCAAGTGAGAGGCGCACCAGGAGGAGGAGGTGGTGGGGTGTGGTGTATGGGCCCTGAGAGGAGGTGAAAGAGATTTTAGGGAACCGCGGGAAGTCTTTGAGGGGCCGAGGGGATTTCTTCATATTCTTCACTCGCACTCCTTTGGGTTCCAGACCCCCTCCGGCCCTACGTTCCGGTGAAGATAGAAGAAACTAAATTGGATCCGGGTGCGGCTGTCTAGAGAGAGGGGAGAAATAACATGGAAAAACGTCCTCGCTTTAGGTTTCCGAAACAAAGGTTGGAAGTAAGGGCGATGAATTTTGCAACAGCGACGCCCGTCTGGATTGAAGATAATTAGAGAATGTTGAAGACCACTCTGGGGTGAAAAATTCCCCTTCCTTTCTTCCTCCGTGAACCCATGCCAGTTTTAACTGACCCGAGTGATCACAAGGTGTAAGGCTTTTATATTCCATGAGATTAATATTATTCAACCAAAATTATACGACGTACCTTGATGATCTTGTAAGTGAAAATCCTAACTTCTAGTGATACTACGTACTATCGCCATCGTTATTATATTTTACGAGCTAATTTCTATGGGTGGTTAAATAAGTTCTATACTTGAGATCAATTTCTATTTTCTGTTTCCATTGCTTTTTATTTATACCAGTGGCGTTCAATTTTGTGTCAATACACGGCGTATGCCTTTTAGTCAATTGTTGACAAAAAAAGTAAACTACCCGAATTAAAAAAACTGAAACTGTGCCTGGGGTATTGCGAAACTTTGGTTTGCATTGGCATGTTTAAGAAATATCGCCAAAACTGAAGACTAAAGAGCTAAGTGGGACCCTTAATTCGAAATTCTGCTATGATAGTCAAGGATGGTAAAGATATCAAGTTCTACGACCTTCATTATAAATTTTTCCCATGGTACGGATACTACAAACGAGAGTAACTTAATACCTGCACCTCACTTTACATTACTTATGGCAGTTGGAAGAAAAAGCCCAAAACCACAGCTGGGCAAAACAGGTGGTTCATCAGGAAACAGACCAAAGGTTTTTGGTTTCAATCCAAAATAGAACTTTGAGCTGGTCACTTAAAGATGAATCCGTCCTTTAAATCAAGCTTTTTCAGTATCTTATCGCGGAGACCATAATCATCCGCCTAGCCCACGTGATTTACTGTCTGAATTTCATCCTTCCGAGGAGACATCTGTGAATTCATTTAGGGAAAATATAAATAATTAGTGGTAAATATTCAAATTAACTTAATTAGTGTTACTAAAAACACATTTTTTCAATTTTACTAAATAAAATTCTGAATCCAATACACTTTTTATGCTGAAGTTTATTTATTTGTTTGGAAATAGAACCGCACACAGCAGTAACTTGTCAATTTAAAATGGAGCATGTGAAAACATAAAATAAGGACGCATGCATACAAAAACAACAAATATTAATTATAAGAAACAGAAATAACAGAGGTCTTTGTATTCTCATCTAATTATGGAGAGATGGAATAGAGCAATAATAAAAATGTTGGAGGAAAGAAAAAAGGGATCAATGAAATCAGGGAGTGAGTTCAACAAAGAGGAGACGGGAAAGAAAAGAGAGCGTTTAATTAGTGATAACCTGGGAGTGGACTTGTGAAGTAATGAATTTGTGGGGGTGTGTCGTGGAGATACTCTGAAGTTGGCGAAGGAGAGCAGTTCGGGGCAGTCAATGAGAGTGTTGTAAATGAACTTTAAGTCAGATTTTCCACTTAATTAGGAAGGTTAGAAGTAGAAAGTGAAGACAAAATTACATCTTTGGAGACATTACGGAAATCGGAGACCCGATATTTTACTATTTTTGTGAATAAATTAGTAACGCTGTTAAGTTCAGCCTGGTTATTAGGTGTTGACAATACCAGATGGATGAGCAGTACGTTATGAGCGGAAGGAGAATCGTGGAAAAATATTAGTGCCATGATCGTGTATCACTTGTTTTCGTGAAGGGGTGGAGAAGGCCTGTTAGAGAGATAGCTTTATTTCTGACTGTTTAAATGTGTCCATTGAAATTTAGTTTAGAAGCTGGAAAAACTCCAAGATCCAAAACTGATGACGAGCGATTGAGAGAGATGGAGTTAATAGTATATAGTGTGCGTTCTGAAAGTAATGTGATTGAATTTCCCGCGCCGCTCCTATTGATTGGTGTGGGATCAAACCACATGGAGTATGTGGTGAAAAAACCAAGATTTGCCGTGAAATCGGTTCATCTCAGTGCTCTCCAAGTTGTGGAATGGCAGAACGTCAGTTATTATAAACCTCTGCACACCCACCGTCTCACGAAAAAAATGGAATCGACGATCGAGCAGCGTTATGCGATAACTAAGTTTTGCGCTAAACTGAATAAATATCTTAAGGAGACTAATAAAATTATTCGTGAGGCTTAAGGGGACTCTGCTCTGTTCTACTCACAAGTTTCGAGGCGGTTAAAGGCCTTTAAGAAAGAGGTTCACGACGAGCAACGCTCTGGCCGGCCGTCAACCAGCAAAACTGGCAACAATGTGGCTCGTGGTGGACAATCGTTGGACTCAGATCATCGATTGCGTATCAAGATGGTTGCCAATGAACTGAACTTGTCGTCTACTGTTGTATTTCCATTGTTAACGAAGATTTAGCCATGAGGAAAATGTACGCCAAGCTCGTACCCAAGGTGTTCGCCACTGCAAGTTCCGTGTCAAACACCAGGTGCCAACACTGACTGACCCCCCCTAGAGTCCTTACGTCTCCCCAGGAGACTTCTTTTTGTTCCCTCGGATTAAGGCAGCCCTGAAAGGAACCCGTTTTTCATCCATAGAAGAGATCCAATCAGCCGTGACGAAGACCTTGCGAGAGGTCCCCGAAAACGCCTTCCAGGGCGCGTACCGGGCATGGCAGAGTCGCTGGAAAGAATGTGTAGAGATCCAAGGACAGCAATTTGAAGAATTTCAAGTTTTTGTGCAAATCTGTTCAATAAATTACTTGAAAAATATTTTTGCATTACTTTCGGAACGCACCCTGTGTTTAAAGTTAACCGGTTGCTTTTAACGGCATTGACATAAGGCTGCATTTACTCGAATCTAATTTAATTCTCCACGCATTACACCTTTCAGAAGTTTTGTTTAAGGCATCCTGTTTATCATGACAGTCTGAAACATAGAATTTGCTTAAATACTTTACATTATTCGGCAAATAACGGTGTGGGCTTGTGGGGAATCAATAACGGATGCGAGCTCATGAATAAACATATTGAAAAGAGTCACCGTCATGGGGAACTCGAGATGGTAGAATTTACCAAGGGGATGTAAAACCAGATGGTATTACCCGTCGGGATCTATTCGTAAGGGAGTTCAAGAGCAGATCAATAAAAGTATCACTGTTTGGCAGAGCTTATAGAGAAAAAGACTGTGGTTGAGAAAGTTAAACTAGTTGGTTCTAAAACTAGATTGATGATCATTCGTTAACACCAAGATAATTACCTATGTCGATTTGTTGAACATCTGATTTTGAAAGTCATAGTGACAATACATTACTCCTGATGCCTGGCTTGCCTTGTTTGTCTAAAAATTAATGAATAGTATTATGATGACGCTTATTTTTTTAAGCATGCGTTGAAAGAATCCATCATTCCACTATTTTTTTGGTGGCGCCCGTCGTCCAACGTGGAGAAAATTTTAATAGGTTTGTCATCATCAACATCAGGACATATGTTACATCTAATGTGCTTATAATCGTCTATTCTTAGTTTTCTATACTTTCATATCGATCTTTCTGATTTATTCTGCTGGTTTAATACGTTTTTAAAGTATAAAGCAATCTCATATATTATCTTATAATCTTTTATATTAGGTGTTTCTTCAATGTTCTTGATTTTAATTCATTCTTCGTATTGATTTAATTTTTTCGCCATTTCCCAGTTGGTATTTAACTTTTGATCTTTAGTTTCAGCAGAAAACAATTTCTGGACTCGTGATTTTTTATCTGGATTTAATTTACTCCTCCATATTAAAAGGTTGGAATTATTGAAATTCAATTAAACTAAACTGAAAATTCGTATATGAATCGTATTGTTTGCGTAAATTAAAAATTAGTAGTATCGAATTCATTGAGAATCAACTCACGAAATATGACAATGTGAATCTCGTTTCACTACAAGAATGCGTTCTTTAAGGTTTTTAGTGTGTTTAATTCTAATAGCTGCGAGTTGTCATTGTCACAATCCTCGTAATTGATCTTTTGCAGCCAGGTATTGGCATTTCACTACAAAACGCAGTCAGGAATAATTTATTCTTCTGGACAAGAATTAAAATGAAGCTGTTGGAAACACAATTGCGCCTTTAAGCACGTCTATTCAGTTACGCCGCGTTTTATTTGTTTCAACGTCCCCGAATTGTAACGGATTGATTATCGCTTATTACGGACAGCATAGTATGAATGACTTGTTTAAAGACAATAATGGAGATAAAAGAAAATCCCCACCGATACCGACGTCATTCTCCTCCCACGCACCTGTCAATGAAGATGTTTTAAGTTCGAAAATAGCTAGTGTAAACAAGCTTCACTCGAGATGTTGATTAAAGGAAGCTCGGGTAAAACGCCTGAGAAAACCACGGGAGAACTAATAAACAGAAACTTCTCGGATCGATTTGATTATAAGGTGGTGATTATCTGGAGAAGAAGTAATAAACTCTTCCATGTTTTTTAAAAAACCAAGAATAGTTCCTCATATTTAATCCCAAGAGCCGAGATAGGCCCCATGTGCTCGCCAGGAGTAAACAGCTTGGAGAGAGAATTTATAATCAGCACGTGGCCTTGGTAGCTCCCGTTAATATTGATCCTCCGCTCATACTTGCTACTAATATATTCCTGGTTTTGTATTTGTTCAATTTTAACGACTAAACTTGAAAGTTTATCCGTCAAATTATTGAGGAAAATAATAAATCATCCCTAAAACTCGGAACCAACTGTGGCTGTTAGAATTTGTTCACAAAATAATGGAGCTTTTTTGCTCTTGATCTTTCTTTAGTGAAAATTTACCAATTACTCTGCAGACATTTATTCTTTGGTATGGTTCGATGAAGAAGGTAGGAAAAGGGTTGCAAAACTTTTTATGTGTAATAAACGGGAAATATGGGTATACTGTTATTGTACGTAAATTGATTGTATTTGGGATTTTGGAGTTCCATTCAGGAGTAGGACGCTAGCTAACTATTGTCAATACATTAAAAGAAAACCGGTGCCTATTTTATTTAATTATTATTTAAATGGAATCATTGCTGCGGTTTTCGAGTTCATATTTTATAAAGAATACCCTACGCGACCGTATCCCCTTCGATGTAATTGTTATTCATATTCAAACATAAACATGTTAAACAAAATGTTATAAACAATATGGCCTCTTTCAGATTCGGCAATCTGCGCACAAAATATTATTTTTTCAGATTAATTTAAGGGAAGTAGAAATTGCGTAGAATTGAAGAAAGATTTATTGAGTGAAAGGTTATGTCTTCTTAGAAGAATTTAAATAACCAAGGAACGTACCTACGGTCGTGAATCATTGTAAATAAAAATATCCCGACACCGTAAACTTGATAGAAGATGATAATTAATCTAGAAATATACAGTCTGTGTCCATCCGAAATTCATATCAACGGTAGACTACCAAATATAATGTAGATTTCTTGTAAATAATTGTAGTTCTGAAAAATATATTTGATGTAGATCAGTATCCATAACATATTATGCCTGAATAATATTATTTCTGGGACATTGATAGCACATGTAGAACAACAGAAGTATACTGAATAAGAAATAATGTTCGGGGATTACACCTTTCAAAATTTGTATGTTATTCTATTCAAATGATTTGAAAAGGAGACGATTTCTAGCATGCATTAACAGTGCTTGTGGTGGCAGAAAGATTCCATATATTCCAAAGTAGTATTTACAAATTATTTCCAGGTATGGATCAAAAAACGGTAATTATCTCTTCCAACATAGCACATAATGCATTGGGGTTCATTTTTTATCTTTGTAAAGATAAAAATATTGACGTAATTTTTTATCCGATTTTTAATTAGAAAATCCTACCCGTCCTTCTGAAGAAGACGATTAGAAATGATGAACGTTGCCTCGTAAAATATTTTCTTTTAATTAACAAGGAAGTAAAAATTTGGACCTTCTTGTTGTGGGTATCACCTGTAACATTATTTCAATCCTTATTTTCCCTTATTAGACGACAAACAAATTTTCTTGGAGGGGAAATTCCATTAAAAATTAAATCCTTCAACGGAGCCCGAGTCTTGGCCATCCGCATACTTCTTCTTCGCCTTGCTACTCCTCCGATAACTTTGTAAATAACGCCTTAATGAACAGAGAAATAAGGAAGAGTGAGTACAAGGTAAGGGAATTTGCGAAAGGACTGTGGGTGGCAGCAGGGCGTCTGGAGAAAGGGAGGAGAAAATTGAAAATTATGGTGCCTTCCCAAATTAAGGAATCCGAATTTTAGGACTTGGGAACATAGTAAGAGAGAAACTAATGGCAGGGGGATGTTTGCGGCGATCGCACAACTTACTATTCACTCACCATTTTTCTTTTTCATTTTTATTTTCTCAAATAGAGTGAACAGTATGTTACGTGATCTCCCGTTAACCTTAAGAGCACGAAATTCTTCCGGTTTTAGACTCCGTTGCAGTCCGAGCGTCTTGCTGTTAAGAATTTTTATGACCACAGCATGGCCTATTCAATGACGGAAGTAAGGTGCACCACGAAATTTCTTGACAATAAGCTATAAAATAGCAATTTAGGTTAAAATTACGTTCCCGAATGTTTTACGTCGTGCTACTTAATGCGAATGTGTGATTTTATCTCGTAGTTTTCCTTATATAATTCTTCACATTGCCATAAAATATTTTATTTCTCGTGGACATTAGTATTTAGGAAATTGATGGAATTTCCCGTTAATTTGTTTCTCTTTCAAACTCGAAATGTATTTTTAGTTTCTCTCGCGTGCATGGGCTTTTCCTCTTATAGGATCTTGGCGTCAGGGAGTTATCTCACTCTCCCCGCATAAGAATTGGAAGGTCCTTCGACATTCCTTAAGGGTAGCAATTCTATGAGGTGTGAATTCTTAATTTTCCTCTTGTTCATTAACTTGTTCCCGGAGATATGTATTACCTTAGTTGCTCCTGGTGATACGAGGAAATTATGTAACGAATTATTGGTAACGTTGCGTGAATGGAAACACAATGCGCAAGGTCTATTCATCTAGATTTAATGGCCACTTTTATGATATATTAACTATGAATCCTCATCGGCATCGACATCAGAAAAAAGCCCTGATATATCTTGATTTTTACTTGCACAAAATAGGAGGAAATTATGTTACCATAACTCACTTCCACCCCTGGTTCCAAAATGAAAGAACTCCAAGAACACCCTTTTATCCAACTTTCAGTCACGAATTTCTCCAGTTTTTTTTTTTAACTTTGAGAGAAGTGAGGTGGACGGAAGAGGAGAATGCATAGGAGAGAGCTGGACGATTCGACAGCTCAGATAAAAAAAATTTAGTGTGCCGTCAAAACTTACGGAGCATCGAGCTGTGCGTTCACCCGTGAAGTTCTTGAAAAGTGAGTGGAAAAGGGAGGGCGAGAGAACGAGGATTAAAGAGCTCCGTGGAAATGGAGCTCGTGTGAAGACGGAGAGAGGAATCGGAGAAAGAATTCCCGTGGTGGAGGCAACTCCAAAGGCTTACTTAGTGGAGCGGGGAGAAAGGAATCGAAAGGGAGAGAGAAATAAGTGCCCTTCCCCATACCTTTGAAAACATAAAACAAAAGATGAAGACATAACCCAGAATCACCACGCACTCTCTGAGGGGGAGAATGAATCATAGGGTCCTGAACGGCGGACGTGTGGAAGGAACGGCCGCGAGGGGGTTTCAGTCGGAGGGAGTCCCGACTCAAGGGAGAGGGAGCGTGAGAGGGAACAGGAGGAAGAGAACGATGTCAAGGGTGGGGGGAGGGGATTCCAGTTTTGCCAACGGGCCAGAGCAACTCACGAGTGACATGGGAGTGTTAATGGCGAAGGGTTAAGACGCAACTCGGTCGGGGTAAAGCAATTCCACGGGGTCGAACGCGGCTGGGTCGGACTTTTGCGTGTGATTTTACGTTAGATTGACGTTGCTCAACTTGCGGAAGTAAGTGAATAACGGATGCACGTCACGACTCTGATCCAATAAAGAAGTTCAGTGCATGCACCAAACGGACTTGGAAGTGTGAGCAAAGCGCCTTTCCATAGCATAATAATGAATATTCGATGCGGAGGGTATTCAAGGTTCCATCTCATTAGAAAGTAATGGACAGTTAATTGAACTTGAGGCATGAGTGCAGAAAATTCGTGGCATGTGGTTACCTCAGATAGTAATTAATCCAATGTACCGTCTAACTTCGTAAAGTAATTATCCTAAGAGTTTGGTCCAGACTCTCTCTCTCTCTCTCTCTCTCTCTCTCTCTGCAAAGTAATTTGTAGTCGGATTTTTATTAGTGTTCTCATTTATATTTCTGTATTTATTTCTGACCTCAATTTAAATGGTTCATCTGGGTAGTTTTTTAATAAATTTGACGCAGCATTAAAGTTAAAATTCTTTGCGCTTGATGATACACTTTCGCTAAAGTTGATTTAAGTCACTTAATGATACGCTCGGTTATCTCTCGCTGGTTATGTCTCATTTAGAATATGCTTTAGTAGAATATGGGATCCTGATCAATTTGGTCTAATTGCAAGATTACCTAAAGTGCAGCAGATAGGATCTTGACTTGAAAAACTTTGTAAAGGTAAACTATTTACGTGTCTAGGTTGTTAAAGCCGCAACGGCTGGGAATCACTCACGGATCAAATGTTAAATTACAGAAGAACTCTCTTCCACAAATTAGAAGCTGATCTCTTAAGTTAAAATTTTAATAATGTATTACTAGCTTCATGTTACTAGGAAAGCAAAGATCATGTAAGTAAGACAGATTTAAGATGTCATTATTCTTGCGAACGATAATGAATCAGAATAATTGCAAACGACCTTTTTGGGGAAATGTTGGTTTTTTTTTATTCTACACGTTAGTACCTTACGATGTTATAATTGTTTTATATGTACGTATAACTCTCACAGCATTGTTTTTCTTGGTAATAGAAGTTCCTCTTTAACGTGTGAAGTATTTTATACTGATACAGATATGCCAACTCTCCCGATTTAAGCGGGAGACTCCCGATTTTTCCTTCTTACGTTCTTGATGAACTGTTCAAATTGTGTACTTAGCTTAACATGTTAATAAAGTGTGACATTCATTAAAAATTGGCAAAGTGTCATAAAGGGATTAAGGTGCCATGCAAATATTGTGGTAATTAAAAGTGATTACTTCGTGATACACTTCTAAAAATCTCCCGATTTTTCATTTTTGAAAGTTGGCATGTCCTCCCGATTTTTCATTTTTGAAAGTTGGCATGTCTGCATCAGTGATATATTGTAGTGCACTATAGCTGCATTTAACGTTGCCTTCATTATTTGAAATATTTTGCATTTTCGTTGTTTTCAACATTTAAGCAAAACTTAATTTTGCCGTTACCTGACATGAAACCATCCCCTTCCGAACACCTAAGCGGTGACTTGAAGGGCATCGTGTACATGTAGAGTCGTAATTCTTTTGAAATGATTTAGCTTCACGAAACTCGCTTATAGCCTTGCCTTGATGTTCTTCATATGTATGCGGTCTTGACATTCATGAATATTTAAAATGGCAAACCTATTGTTTTTCAGAAGATGTGCTTGCGCTTTTGGTCTTTATATGTTTTAATTCATTCACGTATTTTATAGACTTAATAGTTTTCGTGAATTTCAGCATTGAGGAAGTTTTACTTTTTTAGTCTTTGAGACGTAAAATGATCATTTTTATCTTCAAGACGATCCGACCCAAGAATAATAGTATCAATAGAGCGTTCAAATCTTATTTTCGCATCCTTGAATACATAATCTGCGCTTTTTGACCTCCGAAGCAGCTACTAATATCGCAGTCTCCTCGGTTGAGTGATTCGCGGCTTACTGTGACCGTTTGGACGATTGGCTCGGGACTTTTCACGTGACCGAATCGAACTAAGCCTAAGTCTTGACCAATCCCTTTTCCAATTCTCAATGCCCTCCATTTGAAAATGCACGAAATTGCTGCGTTGGCAAGTATCACTCACGACCGCGGTGTCGAAAATCGAATTCCAAAACTTGAACGGGCACTTTTATATCTCCCCAATCACAGCACACCCCACCGATGATCTACCTCACCCCCGCCACATTCGCAAAAACCCCCGACGCGATCGATTAGGTGTTACGCTTCATCACACTCGGTTTTATCGCGACCCGATGACACGATAAATGCACAACAAGCGCCGTAAGTTGGGACGGGGACCCGGTGCAGGCGTCCCGTTCTCTTGACTCGATAATGTCATTTGGAGCTTCGTCAACGACGAGTGAAACAAAAACCGATGCGATGGCGGAAACCGATCGCACGTTAAGGACCTCGCTTGCGGCTGTGACGCAGGGTCCCTCCGAGCTAATGACCTCCGTCCGGCCGAAAAGGTCATGCGGATTGGAAAACCACAGTTATACGAGACTAAAACTTCCAACACCACGTGCTGAGAGCCATTTGTGGTCGAGGGTGACCGGGAGGGAGAGAGAAGAACTGGAGGGAACGAGAAGGGGCGAGGGCCCGAATTTCGGGATCCCTGATAGTGAGCGAGAAATGGAGGCGGGGTGGGGAAAGGGACAGCAATGTTGTGGATCGCAGATATAAAAATTGTAGACGTGAGAATGGGACGACTGTAGAGGAAAATGAGGACACTATGGCGATCAACGCTAGTATCTCTGACTCATATGCGTCACCGTTGCGATGCATTAATGTTCAAATTAGCAATTTATAACATCAGCTTCAGTAATATTCTGCAATTATTATTCAATATTATACTTAATTTTTTAAGACTAAAATCCTTAAAAAATGGAGGTTGATACAAAAGTAAATAATTTAAGATGAATATTTTTAATTGGAGCAAAAGCATCACAGCATCTTTAATTAATTGTAATTGTAAGATAATAAGTGTTATGTGAGTAAATAAAATTAGAGGAATCGTTATGATTGCATAATTCCAAACAAGGATATGTTTTTGAGGTGGGGATAGTACGAGGGTCATCCGGAAAGTAGTACCCGTTCGTGCCGCATGAAGTGCTGGCGACGCGAGTAGCCGCTGGACGAGGTCAGATAGCTTCAGTGGCTTGTCTGCCTTCTCTGAGCCAAGTCGCGTGACGCTAGCATTGCCCGTGTTGTTTCTGTGATTGTTTACAATGTTTAAAAAAATTGAGAACGCCGCCAGTTGTGAAGTGAGGGCAGTGATTAAATTCCTCAATGCAAGAAACGTTCGCCCATGTGATATTCATCGCCAATTAAAGGAGGTGTATGGAGACAATGTAATGGACGAGTCGTCTGTTCGGCGGTGGTGTCGCAACTTCAACATGGGGAGGGGGAACACACACGACGATGAGCGTTCGGGGAGACCGTCTGTCATTACAGACCAACTGGTGAGCTCAGTTGACGAATTCGTGCGGAACGATCGGCGCGTCACAATTGATGACATCTGTGAGCATTTTCCCAATGTTTCTCGAACAATTGTTCATGAAATTGTTAAACACCATCTGCATTATGCAAAAATTTGTGCAAGATGGGTCCCTCGCATGCTTACAGATGAGCACAAAACCAAGCGTATGGCTGCAGCACTGACGTTTTTGGGACGTTATTCTGATGAAGGAGACTCTTTCTTGACTCGCATAATTACTGGTGACGAAACATGGGTTTGTTATGCATCACCTGAGAGTAAACGACAGGCAATGGAGTGGCATCATGCTCATTCACCAAACAAACCAAAAAAATTCAAGACAGTTCTGTCCACCAGGAAACTCATGGCAACCATTTTCTGGGATCGACGAGGTGTATTGCTTATTGATTTTATGGCCCGTGGAGACACTATTAATGCCAATGCGTATTGTGAAACATTAAAGAAATTACGGCGGGCAATACAAAATCGGCGGCGAGGTCTATTGTCTACTGGTGTCATTCTCGTTCATGACAATGCCAGGCCTCATGCAGCTGGGATAACACAAAAACTTTTGCAGCAATTCAAATGGGAAACTTTCGACCATCCACCGTATAGCCCGGACTTGGCCCCTTCAGATTTTCATCTCTTTACAAAGCTTAAAGACTTTTTGGCAGGAAAAAGATTTGACAGCGATGAAGAACTTAAAGAAGGAGTGACCCTGTATCTCAATGAGCTGGCGGCGAAGGACTATGCAGCAGGAATACAGAAACTTGTCACACGTTATGAAAAATGCCTTAATTTGCTTGGAGATTATGTTGAGAAGTAGTTTAAAGTATCCTCTTTCAAATAAAATTTTTTATGTTTGTTAATATTTACTTTTGTGTCTTTATTTCACGAACGGGTACTACTTTCCGGATGACCCTCGTAGTTGTACCGAATGATTATGTATGTGGTATTTTTTTTACTCTAAAGGTGTAATTTTGCGCATAAACTGAAGCTGTGTTATTTTCCGCTGAAGTTAATCTTGAAGCAGGTTTCCTCACATTTTGAATACCGTCACTATTTCTTGGGAATCAATCAGTTTATTTATTGTGTTTTTTATATTTCTTAAATGGGTAACTTTATATTTTCCAATTGTGTTTCACGCATAGGTTATTTGTATAAGATGAAACATTTCTGCTTCAAGACATGCTCTGAGGCATTTAAATCACATCAAAATGACAATGAATACTATATTTAGCTCAAATAAAAAGAAGATTATTGTCCCTTATTCTTGTTTTAATAAATTTCACTAAACATCAAGTTACAGAATGTAAATGCAAATTTCTCTTGTGCTTGCAGGAATCAATGAGTGTTATCCGTCAGATATTCAGTTATTTTCTTTTCAAAGGTCAACAATTAGGCATTGACTCATGTTGACCAATAGTTCAAACCTTCTAAATTAATCATATAAGATAAAAGTTTTACGCATTAAAATTTCTTGCCAGAAAATTTAGAAAGAAATATAGTAGAATGTCTTTATTAATCTAATGAATAACAAATTAAGCCGGCACTATGGCGTAATGTTGACGATATAATCGCTAAAAAATAGTGATGTTTCATAGTTTGGTACTGCGGGACCAAATAATGGTAAAAACTTCAGCTCAACTTTTACGAATAAAAAAATTGACATATTTATCCTTTCAGAAATCTCAAATAAAAATCAGATACATTTTCCATTTCTTCTCTTTTCATGTCGTGAGCAGAGGATTTATTCCTCTCTTCTACGCTCAACTCTCTTGCCTAACCTTACTTTATTCATCTATTTGAATCCGAAGCTTGGCTGACTACAGCTCCCAATTGATCTCTATTCAAAGCAGATTCTCTTGCCTTAAGAGCTCTTTTTTCTCAAATTATTTTCTCTACATACTTTTCTCTTGGCCTTTACATAAGGACTTTCCTTTTTAATAGATTCACAACATATATCAAGGGGGTTTCTTATTTATATGGTTATTCTTTTCTTCCGTATTGTGTTCCAAATGGTTTTTTCTACCCCTAATGTTACATATACTCGTACTCCATCTTTTTCCATTTCATCTGACCGTTTGTTCTCTAGTACCATTCCCCAATACCGGGTTTCGAAGATGGTAATCCACCACCTTTTCTCTGATGGAATTTTCCCGAAGCCCCAGGTCTCTGATCCATTGAGTGTCGCACCTCACGTGAACGTTTTACTGCTTTCTCGTTGATAACCGTACCATCTTCCACGAGCGCGGTAGTTGCATCTTCAACATGATCGCCTCCTTGACCCGAAAAATTCTTCCGTACTTGATGCCTGCGAAAGTTCTTTCGCCCCGTGATATACTGTTTCGGATGTCGTTGAAATATCCCACTCACACTTCCGCAATTTCTTCTCCGAGCGAGTCCCTTTTGAGTGTCCTCTTCTTACTTCTTGTCCCGCCTCCCTTCCTCCTCCCCCCGCAAGCCCCCAAGCTCTGTATCCTCCACTTTTCTCTGTCTTACCACCTCTTCTCCAACATTTTTACATTTTTTCTTCGCTCCTTCCTCCATTATCACCCTCCCTCATCTCTCCGTCCTCAGAACCCCTCGGCCATTGTCGCTTATACAAGTTATTCTTCCCATTCCAATCCTTATCGTTCTCATTCCTTTCCCCCCTGGTCGCAAACCACCTCTTTCTCTCTCTCTCTCTACCATCCTCTCTTCCTCTCCCTCTCACTGCCAAACTTTGCTCTTTTGTTGAACACGTTGTGTCCAGGACATCGGCGGGAGGGAAGCAGGAGGTGGAGGGAGAGAAAGTGGAGGATCGCCTTAGGGGAGTGACGGAAGGGGTGAAGAGGGCGTGGAGGGAGAAAGGAATGGAGGGTGACGGTGGTACGTGGTGCTCGTGAGAGGAGGTCATTTCAAGATTGTGACGAACGAGGCGAGTTAGGAAAGTTCTTGGGTGATGCTCCGGGACTGTTTTTGTTTTGTTTCTCCACCCTTGGCGCGTTTAAAATTCAACAAAGCATTCGCAAAGTAGGAGAAATGAAGAGCGGAACACGGAGCAACATTCTCACAGGCAGTTTCAATCGACCGGCGTCGCCGGGCGTGCATCGTTTTACTCATTGCCAGCGACACCCTTCCCCAGGGATCGTTAATCTCCACATGCGGAGATGTGGGGTGCCCTGTGTTCAACCAGTGGGGAGCTCAGACTACGGCCCACGCTACCCATCTTACTCTCCAAGACCTTCCGTCCGTCCTGCGGAAAGCCTGTCAAAGAAATATCCTTTCTCTAGCATGATATGTAAAATGGAGAGACGATACTCGACCCAACATGCTATTTTTCCCAATAAACACTACACTTGGACCGTTGAAAGTCTTCCTTTAGAGGCTAGAATATTCTGCTTCGACGCCGCACCCTGCAAGACGCCCTTGAGGCACGTGGTATGGGGTGTTAGGTCATCAGCCATCAGTAAATGAATGGATCTGTTCGAGGTTAGTGGTTTCCAGCCAAATTCATCGGTCATGCATCTTAATAGCTTAGTTCAGGTTTTGTTGTTATCCCGAACCATAGCGGAAAAGTTTCCCGGAATATATTGGTGCAACATTTAGCAGCTAACGCATCTCCTTTATTTATCCGAATGATCCAACTTGACGTTATTATGAGAAGTTTTGATGAATTCCTCACTGCCAAAAGTGAAATTCTCTTGTACCTTTCTAACAACCTAAATCTTGCCTTCTCCCTTTGTGCTTAGAGGGACTCCCATCCTAATTCTCCAATAAATCGCAAAACGTACTCTTATTACAACTCTTCCTTCCAAATCTAGCGGCCATTTTTTTCACTATCTGTGTCTCCTTATTGAACTCCTTTCCCGACGGGTCCCAAATATTTACCGCGTATTCTAAGCGCGGTCCCACCAGTGCAAAGTGAAATCTCTCCCTTGCTTTCTCATTACCTTTTCCTACCACTCATCAAATTTGCCCACGCCTCTTTGCGGCGTCTAAACAAATCTTCCTGACGTACGTACTCGCTCCATGACAAGTTTTTGAGAGCATGACGTCCATGTACCTCACTCGTTCCGAATATTGTATTTCAACCTCGTCAATTTTATATGCGTTCTTGAGTTTTCTTTTTTTTGTCAAATGTTCTTAATTTTACACATTTGTAATTTTAATTGAAGTTCCGGTTCCTTGCATCAACCAAAAATATTATCTAAATTTTGCATTAGATGATGACGAAAGAGGAAGGAAAGAATTGGTATCAGGGTGTCACCCGCAGCACGGGAGGGAAAGTGAAGGGAGACTGAAGGAAGAGCAAAAATGGGAAGGTGGGGAGCAGAGAGAGGAAGGAGAGGACGGAGTCACCAAAGGCATCACTTTTGCGTTAGCTTGCTTGGAATGTGTCCGCGCTTCAACGAGGAAATAGAAATTAAGGCGTAAAACATTCCCAAGAAGCTTCTCCGGGACACCCTCCACTCCCACCCACCAAAGGTGACTTGTGTTTCTGTCGTCATGAAATACGCCCTTGTCACTCCACTCCTCGGACTACTTTTGGTCTATTTTCTCCCCTCTTCCTCTCCTCCCCGCCCCTCCTAACCCATTCCAACATCCCGCTCCCTCCCTAAACCACCACGCCCACTTGGGAAACCCTTCGTGATTATGGTCCGCGCGTGCATTGAAAGTTGAAGCGTCTTTGAGGGTTTTGAGTGAGCTTGATAACTCAGTTAACCATCTCATTGAGATTTCTTTGTCAGTTCAACTTCGTCGGTCTCGCGATGGCTGCGTGGTGGTGTTTGAATTTTTGTCGTATTCGCCAGTCTTCGTTGGAGTAAAATGATCATCACTCCGTTTTCCCGTGCTGTTGACTTCTAGGAGTTCTTTTGTCCCGAAGAAAAAAATAACAGCGTCAATTCACTTATTTTTATATATTCCTCTAAAGCAATCATATCATATATTCATATATGTTTCGTTCGAATAATACGGCCAGCGATTTTATAGAGCAATAGTGCCATTTTATTAATGGAAAAAGCACTCAGCAATGAATATTAGGGAGTGTAAAAAATCTTTGATACTTTTCCACATTAAAATTGAAAGAGCCCATTGTTAAATGAATTTTCATATTTTAGTATTTTAGGAAAATCCCTACATCAGCATGCTCGACATCCCACGGCTTTTCGTATATAAAAATCGAGTCTGGTAGCATTTTTCCAAGTAATTTTAACCCATAAATCTAGCTAATTCCGGTTATTCTAATAACATATACTGCGATTGTATTTTTTTAGACGCATTATCTTTAATGATAGACACATCTCTTTCTTCATAGTGATTTGATTGTAATTGAACACACTAGAGAGAAGGATCACACCATTAAAATTATTGCGACTTATAAAAACAATATTTAGCTCCCCTAGTTTATTTTCAATTTCATGGATTAATTACTGCACTAACACATAGGATGCTGGTATCATTTGGTTAAAATAATGCCAAAAATCTGCAGTGGAAAAATCCCATAAAAATCTAATCAGTATCATAAAATAACCTATTTTGTTTAATGGAAATGTTAACGTTCCTGGGCGTAAATTTTTAAGTACTTTCCTTTTCGCCAAATTGCCCGTCTGTATTTATGTTGATTTTTATGGAAACCAGAATTTTAATCCATTAAGTTGTTACGGAAATATACGAATGATATTCAATAAATAACCATCAAGTAGGAAGAGTGAACCGTCAGATTATCTGGCAATGTATTTGCAATTTTCAAAATAAAAAATTTCGCTTTATGGTTTTATTAAGAATTTATACATCGATTCGCAATTACGTTTAGTTACATGGTACTTTGCTAACAATCAGCTACATATTTTCATGCACACATTTACATCTAAAATCTTTTAATGAAATATACTTATTAACTGATAAACAGAAAGGCGACTTCAATTTGAAAGTTTGCGAGGCATAATGATGGATGTGAGATATAGCTTTACACAAGGTAACTTCATACCTGTATTACCAACAATGCCAAAATTGTGGTTTATCTACTTTACTATTGCCAATAGTTTGTTTGTTGAAAATTTAATAAATTCGGCTAGTAAACCTAAAAAGTCTCTCCTCAACGATTTTTTCTTTCAACAGTAATGTTTTAAACTCCCTATATCACGGCTTCCGAAATAAAAAAGGCCATCAAACAGACACGGATGTTATCAAGATAAGGAGTGATCGTTATTTTTTCTACTATGCAATTAAATATCTTTTCACGAAGGTGTCTTAACGGTTGGGAATAAAATCATGGGCTGCGAAAGGACGCAAGGAAAATATCAAAACATGTAACATTATATGGACCAATAAATCCTCGATGTTTATCCTGGGTCAAAAAAATCGCTTTTCACGCCTGGTGTGCTAATTTTATCACATGTTTTTCTTTACCATCACTTCATATTTTTTAGCATGGAAAATCATAAGATATTGTTTTAAAACAGTTAAAACATGAAATTTGAACGAGTAAATCTTTCGCACCGGGCAATAACACGTAAAATAGAGCTACGAAATGAAGGAATTTTCCAATGTTTTAAACCGAAAAGTACCGTGGAGGAAGAATTTTTCCAGGTGTTTGATGAAAATACTTCGTGTCTTCACTCCCTTGAATTTCCTCCAAAAGCTTTCACCCGCCAAGAAATTTCAACTCCTTTCCTCTGTCCTATGTAACTTAAATAGCCGAAGTTTTTCCCGCCAGGAGACTTGTTCTTCGCCCGCCCGTTGCCTTAAGCATCAGCTGAGAGGAGGAGGAGAAAGTGAATTTGAAACTTAAACGCAAACGCGGGTGGCTTGTAAAGCCAATCACTTCCAATACATCCTCACACGAATGGAGAAGATAGGAAAAACGTAAGAAAATCACTCGGGGAGCACAATCTGGTCTTCATCGCGGTCCTTTCTCCCACCCTTCCCTTCGGAGAAGCCGATGGGTTTGAAGAGGATGGAAGGCTGGGTGGAGGTGTGAGTGAGTGAGCGGATGAGATAAAACAGTTCTTATCTCCTGCCAAGAAAATAAACAAAGGGCTCCATCGATCTTATTTTTTTCTTCCCGATCGCGGGCTTCTTTTCGGGGGTTGTGGGTGCCCGATGGGAAACAACCTTAGTGGAGAGTGCAATGGGGGTGAGGGGAAACCCTCCTCACACCAAGCGTCAATCAAATGCCATTGGCCGCGGGCCCTCTTCTGTCTGCCCCGGTCGATCTCGCGTCTTCCCTTCCCTCTCGCCACATCCCTCCCACTCCCGTAGTTCCCTGGTGCCTGAAACCTTCCCCCTACTGTGCACCATCGCATCAACTCTCCTCTCCGTCTGCTCCCTCTTCCCTTGAGAATCGCCTCCACTCCAATCATCCTCCTCATATTATTTCTCTTCTTGAAACACCTCCTTCATCATCTTTTTAAACCGAGTTTTGGTTCGAAGATATTGCCTGTGTCGAAATCTAGAGCAGAGTTGTGCCACCGCCTTGAATAAGTTATAATAATATAGATAGTAACTGAATGGATTGGTGCATTAGAATCGATTCTAAAAGCCTACACGCGAAGTAAATTCTATATGTGGACTCATTTGTGGACTCCACCAAACATTAATCAATTGTTTTATCTATCTTATACGCAACCAATGATCAATGCGTGGCATTAGTTTGTTTCCCATAAAACTTTCCAGTAAAACAATGTAAATACGAATTTGAATTTTGCATTGATGTTGGGAGCAGAATCATGTGAGCTTTTTGTCTTGGTCAGAGGGCTAGTGTTCAATTCCAATGGATTTTGCTTTGCCTCCGTAGGGAAATACGGATTGTGGAAGAAGACTGCAGTGGATTGAGTTGATTATAAAAAATGTAAACTTTACCATTCTTACTCGCAGGCTCTAATTGACACGGAAAGAGATATTTTTTAAATACTTGTTGCCATATACAACGGAAGGGTAGGGAACCAGCAAGTGGAGGCTCTAATATTAAACAATAAGGTAGAAAAAAGGGTGGGTAAGTTGATAGAATTTAATCAGTAAAATTAAAAGTCAGACTGACGAAATTGGTCATTGTGAAGGTCTACGTGCCACCAAACAATCATAAGGAGGAACAAGTCAATAGGGTATACGATATGTTAGATGAAATAATAGCGGGTATTCCTGGAGGGAAACATTTGATAGTGATGGGGATCGGAACGCGATGGAAGAACGGAGGCGAAAATAGGGGAAGGAAAGGAGGTAGTAAGCTAGGAGATTACGATTTAGGAACAAGGAATTACCGCGGGGAGAAAGCAATCGAGTTCTGCAGGAGATAGGATTTAATCATCTACAACTCGTCCGGTCGAAGGCTTTGGTCCCTCGTTGGAATCGAGGATCGATGGACTTATTCGCAATAAGAGAAGAATTACTTTTGAAGTGATGGCTATTGAAAGTGTTGGAACTGGTCACAATATCATTCATAACTATTTAAAGTACTGAAAAACGTGTGCGAATTGAGTTACTTGGCAGTTTACTGATGCTTAAAAATAAGAGACTTTCTATTAGTCATGACTAAAAGAAACATAATTTGATTTAAGAAGACGTTTTTTTTTTGGAGGCATTATAACTTGCACCAAAGTCCATCTCCATGATCCTGAGACTAAAAGAAAAGATTATGGAGTGGTTGCATACCACATCTTCCGCAGGTAAAGTGAGGCTGACCATTTTTGGAATCACAGGGTCCAATATACTGCGTTTTCCTTGAAAATCAGGGAACTATCAATAGCCAGTACGACTTTAAGATACTGGAATACAAACATAAACCAGCTATCAGGAGCAAATTCCATGGAGTATTGGCAAAATGAGTCATTTTTCAGCAAGATAACCTCCGCCTTCATACGGCCCAACCTTGCGCTTTACGTGAAAAAAGATTTGCCAACTACAAGGAAGTCAAGTCAGCGGTGCAAAACTGGCTTCGGAGCCAATCGGAAGAACTCTTTGTCAAAGGAAATAGGAAGCTACAGGAAAAATGGGACGAGTATATAAATGTTGGGGGCGATTATGTATTATAAAAATAGAGAGAACTTTGGAAGAATTCAATAGATTTTCTTTAAGTTATAGCCTTCTTTACTTCGGAAAATAAATACTTATTATTCCACATGTATATGTGAAACAACTAAGTATTTCTTTTCCGATATGAATTACTTCCACAAAGTGACGCCTGAAACTATTCTATTCCTTCTTTACTTATTAAATGATACTCGCGTGTGTGGGTGAATATATGTATAGATTTCATTTACTTTGTGTGTTCTCAACTCCCTGTTTCATTGTTCATTCAAAATTCGGATAGGAAGGGTTGGGATTAAAGTAAGGTGGGATCTGGGTACGGAATGAAGGGCGTAGAGGAGATCGACTTCGGTTTCAAAGGGGCCCCCGGGCTATGAAGCTAAAGCGGAGCAATCAGAGCCGCCTCGCTAGTCCTATGCCAATCTTCCATTTCGGTGTATTGTTATACCTGTCGGTTCGGTGTATTGTCTACGTGTGCCTCTATTTCTTCATTAATTTTTAATGGTTGATAATTCCTTTGGCATGTCTTTATTATTATTAGTAAGCATTATTATTGATATTTTATTCATTCCTTCAGATTTTTCCAATGAAAATGTTTACCAATTATTATTGCTCAAGTTATTTACTAGTGTTTATTGCTACTATATTCGGTGACAGGGTTATTTTATAACTTATAAAGGAAATGTAATTAAAATAAATATTTTAATGATATTTACAAATTAACAATTTTATATAGATTATAAATTCAGTATAGTTTGAGAAATAGCTTCTAATATTCTTAATGCAATCATTAATCAGGTTTTAACAAGCTCCGATCGACATTGCCGGGTGTCTGTGTGGTTTGGTGGGAAATGTGGTTTCCGTTCCACGGGATATTTGGCCGCGTTCGCCTTTACGTCAACTCATAATCAATGAGCAGGTGTAGCTGATTCGTCTACCAATCCCTCTAAATCCTCTTATGTTGCGGCGGCTGTTTCACATTGGCATATCTAATAGATGCGAATGAAATCTGACCCATCTAATCGACCCTCCTCATGGTGAACTTCCAAGCGAATAGCTCTACCAATTGCGTCTAAAATTACGAGGGATGGGGAGAATTTCAAATGTCCAATATTTCCGTTCATATTTTTAGTCCTGTTGAGCAAATTCCGCTCTGCACGAGTATCAACGAAAATTAAAATTCAATGAGCTCACTATTTCTTTATCTTGGTATTTTCAAACTCTTTCCCACTTTCTCATAATATTGGAATATTTGAGTTAAAACCCATTTAATGTAACGTGTTATTACTGAAAAAGTTTGTCATTTTTAGATTAACTTTCATTATTACCGTGCCTTTACCATTTAAAATCAGTTATATCATTTTGTTCCGTAATTTTCCTTGTAATTGTGTGTTCAATGCTTTAAATATCTGTTTCCGACCCTTTATCTTCATTCCAACTTTTATATCAGGGTTCGTTCTTTTTGTATTATTCTTCTGTTTTATCAAAATACAGTAAGACAGACGACAGTGTGGTGCACCAAATATTTTTTTCTTAGAATTAGAACGTATTTGTAGGGCTGGTCTAGGAAAACGAAGTACGACTATTTTCGTCGATCAATACACATATATCTATATGCAGGATGCAAATCAAGTCCGTTTACATGCAACGTCACCAAATGATATATTCTGTTCGATATTTATCAAAGGTCTAATTAAATATGTAGGATTGTAAGTTGGAATTCAATATATCCCCAAACAGTCATTACGTCATGCTTCTTAGACGCTGCCAAATCCGATAAAGTATTACTACGTTTCAAAGTAAGGTGGTTATATTGTATTTTAATGCAAACACCGTAATCATTTTCAGATTTAATCATTAAGTGTTCTATATAAATTCTATTAAAGAGTTTCAAAGGTAAAAATCTTTCGCCTTGCACGAGATGATTTTTACACTTTGACATTGTTGCACTGAAATGTGCATTTGGGGATCTCTCCACTATTAGTTAATTTTGCCACCTCTCCCGCAGTTTCTTTGAATTTGCTATATAATTTCACTTTCAGATGGATTTATTTTGCGTACATGAAGGCTTAGTAAATCTACCAGGTAGACACGGGACTTACGAAAAACTTAAAGTACGGGTATATATAGTATGCTTCAGTGAAGGCATTCTCTTTCGTTCATATATTTCACATTTGAATACTGATTTATATTGACATATGTATATAACCATTAACACAGTACTCAACACGAAGGTCGCTTTGGTAGGTGATGGTAGAGTTCACACAGTACTAAGCCCGACGGCGTGGGAGATTCACATATCAGGGTAGGGAGGCCGGTTCCATTCTCTGTGCCGGTTATGGTTTCCCTAGGGAGATCTGGTACCCGAAAAATCACATTGCTTATATATACAATATATAAAAATATATATATTTGAAATGGAACTCTCCCCGGCGATGCACAAACATCACGATGACGTCTGATGACCACGGTCGTGCCGTCGAAACGTAAACTACACTCTGTGATTTGCCTTTCTTTGTGTCGCTGTGTTTTGAATATTATATATATATATATATATATATATATATATATATAATTTATTATTAGGTAATCTACCGGTTAAGGTAGGTTTTTGGATGGACACAACTATCAAATAAATAAATTGCGACTCCAAACAGAAATATACATATATATATATATGTATACATACACACATTCAAACAAGAAATACCGCCAAACAGCGAATAAATATTCATTCACATTGAAATAGAGATAAGGAAATGGGAAAGGAACACATAAAGGACGAACACCAATATAAGAGCACATAAAAAGAACACTCACTCGTTATTTATTAATAATTTCGACGGAATTTTGCTCTGTATTCTTCGAGTGATAGCGAGATAACGTGCAAGTGTTCTTTTCATGTGTTCTTATATTGTTTGTTGCTGTCCAAGTTTTTTTATTCAACACTTCCGTGTTATTTCGACGAAATAATAATGTATATACACACACACACACAAACATAAACATATATTAATGATAATATGTAAAATAATGCCCTAACATCGGGGGTAAACGTTTTTTCCTAATCCCCCAAAGCAACCGTCTTAGGTTGTGGAGTAACAGAAGAGCAAAGAATGTTCCGGTCTCCCTCAAAAAATTGTCGTCTCAAGATAATGGCCCACTCCCGTTCAACCCTGCCGGGCCATCATTTTGAGAGTTTGCCCTTCAATAAAATCATCAATTATTGATTGCAAACCATTCTCCGTCGCTCTCCATGCGTCCCACTTCCCACACCTCTCTCGTCCACCCATATCTTCTCTCCACGTCCTAATACCTGTGTCCCCTCTTGTTCCTTCCGAGTGCTCCTCGGGTGCCTGCCCCACTCTACTTCGCCCTTCTCCTCTTCGTTCGGGCCCGCTTCGTTTTCATGTATTTTATATCAATTCCGATCAGAAACCTTTTTCACTCCGCCCCCCAAGTCTTCCACCCCCATCGGCCCCCACTCCATTCGGCAGCTGTTTCTTACCTCCCTCACCACCGAATAATCCGCATCCATCCTCCGATCGCCCCTCGCTTCACGTTCCACCGCTCAGAACTAAAGGCCTTCGCGAGACCGTCTCCGACGTCATTTTTCACACCAGAGTGGAAATAAAGTCAACAGTCGGTTGGTTATCATTCCGAGAGGATAATTCCTCTCTGAGATGGATTGACGACTTGATGGGTTTGAAGGAGTGAGGAGAGAAAGACAGAAAGTTGAGGAAATATTTCTCGGCTTCCCTCGTGGACCGCAACGGGGTGCGTGTTCCGAGGACCGAGATTTTAAGACAAGAGGTGATTGTCCAGAAACCGGCTCCCTTCCTTGTCTCTGAGAAATCAAAATAATATCAACATGTAAATGTAAACATATGATTTAGCTTCCTACATGGTCATTCTTTTCTTTTTTTCAGATTTTAAATCGATGAATTAACCGTCAATTACAATTTCAAAATAGTTGGACAAAAGTTTTATGGAAAACAACGAAAAAGAATGAAAAATGTATATAATGAGGCTCCTTGTTCTGAAAATGTATGATCACTGAATAAATGAAACATACCTGATGATGTCGACTATACTTCGACACCGATAGTATTATAAAATTATTTGTGTGAAAAAAGACCAAGTTTTATTTATTCAGTAACGAATGAACAATCTTCTGCGATCTCGCATGAATGTCATAAATAATGGGATAATGGAAATACATGCATGCAGTTGTGAGTAACTACAGAAATCGGAAACGCACGCGTATACCAACTGCTAATAGCACTTCCATCGGTGAAGCAGGATTATCAGGATTGAGTGAAACCAACTGAGGAGTCGGTAGGAGGAAGTGTCAACTGCTCGAATGCGTTCACGCCCTCGCCTCCACTAAGATTCACAAATGTTCCGCCTTCGTGCTGAAGAAGGTTAGCCGGTGACGAGGAGGAACGATTGGGTCTCAGGTGGGTGCAGGAGGCGTTATTCCTCATCCTTGTAGAACATTTCATCTTTCCCTCGCAAGTTCGCGCCGTTCCGAGGTCACTAACACTTACTAGGTTTGAAACTTTGTCATTCCATATAAAGGATATGATTTGAGCATATGGGTCCCATATTGTGTTACTGTCAATGTCGGCTTTTGGATTTAAAACTTTAATCCCCATTTGTATCAAGGTGACGTATTTATCAGAAAGTTGGGCGAGGTTTTTTATTCCATGTAAATTCTCGGGAAATCACGGGAAATGCATGCAATGTAATGAATATCAGTGTGTCGGTCACTAATACCTGAATTTTTAGATGGTTTCCAAGTAGCTTATGGCAGTAAAGGTTTAATTCTCGCCAATATATTAGATTTTTATTAGATTGATAATAAAAAAAATTCAAAGGCACAGGTAGCTCGTACAGGTAGCTGATATTTGTATCGTTCGTCCGTGCATGTTTGAGTCAGGTAGAAAATTATTATTTTGAATAGGGAAGATACTATTTTATTCATAGTAGAGGCTTGATTTTTCGGTGTTGCTTTAATCACATTGGTAGCAATAGAAAAGTTCTCTTATTTGATCCTCAATATAACCGAAAAACTAGGATGTCGATTGTGTGCACTCTACATGCCGGAAAGTAATATGTGTAAAGGTTAAATTCGTCAAAAATAAAGTTTAAGTATGTTATGATTCATATATATTCATATTCATATATGTTATATTCATATATAAACGTATGATGTTTAAGTATGGTATGATATGATATTAAGTATGTCAGGTATGTCGAATTTATAAATATCAATAGTTTATCGGGGTTGATTTTTGATAGATCTAGGCACTGCGCACTACTTCACTCCAAAATATCAAATTACTAACCCCAATTATTCTTCAATCCCAATATAACATATTAAATTAGCTCAATTTTTGTTGCTGCATAATTTCAATCTCCCTCAATTCCACTAAAAATCTCTCCTCCATCATCATTTGCAGCATTTCATTGTTTGTCAGTACTTCCCTGTGTCCAATTGTCCTGCTTTCTTCAAGTTTCTCCGTACAGCCGTCTTTCTTCCCCTACCATGCCTACCAAATGACCTTCCTTACCCAGCCATACGTTTCGGGGTACGTTGTTAAAAAAAATACATGTACATTTAGCATCACTTGGTGGGAATAGACTTCAAGCGTGTACTGGGTTAGATGGTTCTCTCGGACTTTTTAATCCAAGGATCTAGTTTTATTCCTGAATTCTCAAATTGAAAGTTAACAATGACTTCAACTCAGGATCAGACTTTTATTCAAAAAACAAAAATGAATGTCCAAAAACTTAACATCACCCACGGAGGTGCCATGAAGGGAATTCTCTGATGGGTTTAGCCCGTCTTAAGCGAGGGAACGGCTCGTGTCTCTCACTTCTCGTGGCATGATCGAACGAAATGGTTGCAAATACATTAGGTTTTGAAGCTTCGGAGTCATTTGTTATGGAGTGTCAATAAATCCGTTCCCGGTGAGCGGCATGAGTTTGACTTTAGGAATTCCCAAGTGGAAATTTTCAGCATAAAGATATCACATGGACGTTTTCCAATATCTCTGTTGAATTCTTTCCGTTAAGGTAGAATCGTAAAACATTGAAAGATGATCGTAAACCATGCATATTTCCAAAAAGCAGCGCGACTTGAGTGGAATGTAATGGAAGCACGGAAAAAAATGAAAACCGACTCCGAAGGTTAGGTTAATTTACTTGTGAGGATGAAAGTTTCAGGGTAAATTTTCCTCACTGAGTTACGTTTAAGCCGGTTGTCTTCTTTCTTAAAATATAATCCTTTTGATGCCCAACGAGTGTCTGAAGGCTATAAAGTAATCCAAGGTAAAGCGCAGTAACTTAAAATTTGCAGTATTCACAAATCTTCACGACACATTTTTCTCCCTGGAGTTCACTCGGGAGGATTTTGTTTACTCTTTCTAGAATGTACCATTATTTTACTCATTAAAGGCCTTGAAAAACCTTTTCGTGACGTTATTCATCAAAGAAAAATTTATGTTCCTGACTATTTCTGTAAATTTTAAATTTACCTCCCCGCTCCAATATTTGACCTCACGGCTGGCTCTCTTTCTAACATATGCAACTGCCATCAAATTAAGAATGGAGGAAATTTATTTTGCAAAAAATAAGAAACACTAATTTATTCACTGTATTCATACTCAATAATTCTCAAAAATATTTCATATTTTCCGTTTTTGTTGCTGTTAATAATAGTTTAATTATGGATATTGTAAATATAAGTTTAAAACATTTTCATCGTTATATGCACGTATTATTTAATATGCACCATTGTTTGAAGATGGCGCCTGATAAATCCTATAGCATATTAAAAAAGGTTACGATATTTTTATGTGTGTAAACAGAGCTACTAACAGGGTCTGGTATGCAACGGTACGCCCCCAAATCAAAAGTTAGTTCGCCACCCAAAAACCGGAAAACAGACGACAATAATGGAAATAAGAACGCGTTTTACTAGTTATTTTTATTTTTTTAAAGCAAATAGTGAGTCATACAATGTCTTATTATCCTCCTATTATGCCTGCTTAGGGTTTAAATTCAAATTACCTTACAAAGAGAAGTAATGATAATACTATATCACTTGTCCAACCTATAGTTTAACATTGACATGTTTACAAAAAAGTTAATTGATTGTATCTGTAGCAATGAGGGTAAGCGACCGATAGCTGAGGACATTTGCGCAATTAGGGATTAGGTCAGACTTGTAGGTCGGACAGATAGGTCGGGAATGTTGGAGAAGGATAGAGAGGAACCCGGGTTGGGTCGTCTCCCCTTAACGAAAGGAGCCATGGAACTGACAGTTGTACGTCTCATCCAACAGACGGAAGTGTTTCCCTTAAAAGTTTCCTTCATATGTTTCCCATGTATGGAACGAGATGCCTCGGAAAAATTCTCTCACCACTGAGTTTCGAACCCTAAACTTTGGGGTTGGTAACTCCAGTACACCGGTCATTGCACCGACCCGATTCCCTTAAGTATCCATGTACGTATTCTGTAGATTTAAATCGTCCTATTCAGTTTCTAAGAGATAAATGAAGACAATCATCTCGAAGGTTGGTTTGATAAGTGAAGGTTGTGCTTATCTTACACTTAGCCTTATACGGCATGTAAAATTCCCACACTAAGTAGAGGGGTTCCTGCCACCAGTATCACCTGAGGTTTCCCAGGAAGACGTGGAGTCGAAGTTTCCGATAATCGGCCCGGACCCTCAGGTTCGAATTAGAATGCTCACCCACTAAACTACTGCGCCGCGGTGTTACTCATGCATAATAAAATTAATAAAAGAAGTTTTGATGCAATAAAAACTCAAATGGAGCGTCTTAAACCGAAATGAATTCTATGATTTCTACATTTGTTCTAATGTGCCTTCAAATTAATTTTTCTTATATTCAGTTTGGTTGTTGGCTCTGCAATGTTACAAATAATACAATATTCTTGAAATAGTTTGAAAAAATTCTTAGTTTTGAAGAGAACAGCTTCTAAGGAATTTAGTTCTGTTTTTTTGTTAATTTAAATGTAATTTTGTAAAAATTGCTGAGAAAGACACGTTGTATCACTGCTGGGATTACTCTTCGAATACCTGAAAGTTGTGTGTGTGTATGTATGCATCGAGTAGATCATGAGGTCATTTTGCCTTGGTCTTACCTGATAAATAATGCCTCAGCACGAGAGGGGTTAAACACAAATTCCAGTTTTATTCCATTATTAGCTTTACCAGCTAATAAAAACCTATTATCCAGAAAATTATTTATTGGGCCAAACATAGTGATTTGCCGTATGCGTATGTTAATAAGAGATACGTACATTTAAGTCCACGTCATTTCAGAAATATTTTGAGTATTTCCACACCCTGTATATTGCATCATCGTGCAAATGCTTTTTTTTACAACATGCTTTGCAAACAAAAATCCTCGTTTGCTGTTTTATTTATTACACAGGCCGTGAAAAGTCCCAGGCATAAAGGTACGCGATTGTAAAATATTTTTAAGAAATAGTAACTTAATTCCATCACACATTATTATTCTGTATTCTTGACGAAGAAATAATCCATTTGCATTCCCAATTAGTCATATCGGCAGGGTCTGGTTAGTCGCAATTTATATACAATATCCTTCAAATTTTACATAAATTAAATTCTCCCTAGCCTGTTTCCGCTGAGAGATGTTAGCCCAACCGGCTTGGAAATTATTATATTCGTTTTTTAAATGCAAATAATCTCTTTCATCTTCGATAAAATTTAATAGTTATTCTAAGTTAATCCGCATTTTGATTAGGCATACAAAAGGGAAAACATTTTTTTACGAGGAAATAAGTACCTTTAGCTTTAAACTATTTAAAACTGAAATCTCACACATTCTCACGCCAAAAGAACAAAATGACCAGCCTTTGTTCAGGAAAGCTGGTGTTTTAAATTATGCACTCAATAGAAAGTTTTTTTTTATTTTAAAAAATGCATCATAGGTGCACACTTCCTCGTTAACTATAATTTTGCCAAGTTCCATCTTCTCTGTCTTGTTATGGAGTTCCAGCCCTAACAGACAAATAAAACTCGCATCAAAGGAAGGGCGAAGCGTGTGGCAAGAGACATAAAACATGTGGTAAATACCGCGAGAGCCTGGCGATGCGTAAACCCACATGAAACATGTACCCCCAGGAAGTTTATTTCAGGATGGAATTCCGTGCGCCATGAGTTGAAGATGGCAAAAAAAACTAGGTTTTTCCTAAAAGTTGTCGAAATTTCTCGACTTACCTTATGCAATTTTGTTAATTTTATTTCTCTCGCCCGACTCCGGAAAAATGAAGAAGTCTTAGAAGTAACTTCGTCATCCAGGTTCTTCCCACGCTCTCTCTCTCTTTGGCGAAAACTTATCATAGAGTCATGAAAATCCTCGGCACCGGCATGCCTCAACTTATGGCCGAATAACTCTGGGCTCATTTAATAAGTCTTGTCTGTGTTTTTGCAGTGTTAGGGATCATCCAATCTCAACATCATCATTATGCTTGGCATTGAAAACTTTCCTCGCCAATGAAATAAAAAAATAGAGGATAATAGAGGACAAGTAGATGACATACCTTTTGAGGCAAAGAAATGTACCATTCTGCTTTTTATTTCCCAACGAATTGATCGTCACCTAACTCGAATATTGCCCTGACCCCTGAGATCATTTTTGAACCCTACTCCATGCATTTTCTACAACAAACCAAAATCACATAAACAAAGACAAACCATGCAAAAATCTAACCGTTGGCGCAACCCTTGAATAGCTATCTAAGGTTCATTCTCACCAAAATTTATTCGATTCTTAATCAATTGATCGGATCGGGTTCCCTTTGTTAACATTAATTAATTATCATTATTGGTTAGTTTTGTAATCACCGTAATCAGTGATTCTCCACTTTATGGTCATTTTGTTGGCCATCAACACAATTATACGAACAACGCTCCCCAGGTGAACAATGATCGTATCAGAAAATGATTGACAATCAAAAATTAATTTTTACCAGTCCAATAGAGCTTAAATCGCCAAATTAAAGCACCCAACTTCTTTTTTTATGTTGCGTGTTAACCGATTGATGAAATATTGAACAATATGGAAAAAATAAATAAATTTGTGCTCGCATCTGGGTACACGATGGAGACAAAACTTTTCCTCATTTCAGAACCGTCTCACAATTTTTGACAGATATCCGATGGATGGAGGGAATTAACTAGAACAGGTGGAGCAGTTATTAATAGGAATGGGATTTGGACAGTATTTTTGAGGTGGCATTTTTAAAGGGGCATTTTAATTGGAACATTACAATAAGTCTTGCTTTAGCAAAGGGAGGATTGGAAAGAAGAAAATAATTTATGGCCCGTACCCTGAGCAGAGAAGATGTGAGGAAAAGATTAGTGAAGAATTTGATATGGAGCGTAGCGTTTTGTGAATGTGACATTTGGCTTTTCACGCAAGAGAATGAGCGCAGATTGGATGGTTTTGAGGTGCTGCTGGGACAAAGAACGAGAAAATAAGTGAAAGTGAGAGGAAGACGAACGCTGATGTTTTACATTTGATGGATGAAGAAGAGAAGTGATTGGGGGAATTGAAAATATGCAAAGAAAATGGGTGTAGAAAATATTAAGGAAATACTATGTTCAAGACCGTGATGGAAATGAGAACGTAGGGAGGGCGGGGCGAGGAAAGGCGGAAGGAGGAGCGAAGAGAATCAGCTTTTTCGGCAGAATTAAGGGAGGGTAGTTTTTCCTTTCCTAGTTTAGGGTAGTAGGTAGGATGTTACGAAGAAATAAAGATAGAAATTTCCCCACATATTTAGAATAGATACTTAGATAGTCGTTTTGGACCGCCCAAAACCTACCTTTAAAATGGGTGAAATTCCTTGATTGATTGATTTAAAGGATTCTCAAGTTCAAAATGTGACAATTTCAGTCTTCTTAATTGAATATGTTCAAGAGTCATCGAAGGAAGATCATCTCGTACGTATAGAAAGATATTATTCCTTGAGTTTAATAATTTTTTAACTGTTTCGCTACAAATATGATACAAAATATCCCTCTTTTTCTTTGGCCAACATTTCATTCTTTCTACTCGCGCCAATTTGTCGACGGATATAAGTCAGTAATTTTGATATAGGTATAAGTTTAATTCGGAGGGTGAGTTCATATTCCCTCTTCTAAGAATCATCCTCGAGACTACACACCATTCTATTCCTTCGTTGGCTTACGTCAAGGTTCACTGATTATCTTATTTTGCATGCATAAATAGGGCCCGATTAATGCGTTGATTCCATCCGGTAAAACGCAATGACCGCGGGCTTAAATTCTGCTACGTGAAATGATGCTTTACTGTGATGTAGATAATTACTGTTTGGACGGTTACGTGTAAGTTACAAGATAACCTTAACGCATCAGAGGACCAAAATCCAATTAGTAGGATGTACTATTACAATACCTATCCACTTTGTGGAATTCCAAGCCGCGAAATTTGGGAATGCAGAGTGATTACGCCACCAAACTCTCTACTAATCATACTGGAATACAGATTCATGTATGCATCCACATTTCTGAGAGACTTGCAATGCACCATTATAAAGTAATTATCCTAGGTGAATTTGTTGAGTGTTGGGTTCATAGGAAGAAAAAACTTCCAACAAGTGACTTCTTTAAAACGTTGTCCATGAAAAATTACAATTTTTAATTGTATGTACAGTGATATGTCCTAAAGTATAACTGAATGGATGGGTCTTGGACGTGATGGCTCAGCTTAGTCCTAATGAATAAGTGCAGTGTTTTTCAAAGGGTGGCTTGCACCTTTATTGTTTATTATTCTGCCGGACATATATCTGAATGGCATACTTATGTATGATTGATGAGTCATGAGTTGGCCAGCAGAAAATTATGTATTGTATTTTAGCGCGTGATACGAAATCTAGATCGGGCATTAAACGCGAATTTTATCCATATTTCCATCGGTGATGAATCGATTGCATTATTTATTTAACATTTGATTAATGTTTTTATCGAAAATAAAAAAAATAATCATGTAGGATGCAGTAACTTTCATTTCTAGTATTTCTCCATTCCATAGCCATTAATTCTTTGAATCCGAGTAGTAACTTAATGGAATGACTAGTTCTGCCCTGAATCCAACGATTTTACAATTTGCAAATTATTATCTGATGACTTATGAGTTTTATACACGGATTTTCAATTTGACTTAGCTGTCACGAATTAAAAAATGAAAGGCATCTCAATCGGATATTTTATTCAGATATACGTCACCCGAGCTGAAAAATGAGAATTTGTTTCTGCTATCATGCTGTCACTCTAAGGTTTGTAGCTTTTGTTTCTTTCTCGATGCCTTCGAGTAGCTGTCACTAATTTATTTTTCTGCTAAGGGTTATTTATTTTAGATATAACTACAATTTTAAAACTGACTCAGTGGAAAAGAATTTTGATACCGTTATAGATATAATAAAAAAATGTAGGATGGTCATTTAATCATGAGTCTAATATTTATTTTATCTATTTTCTTTCTAATTTATAACCTTCGGTCAGATTTGATCGATATTCAAAAGTAAAATAAACTGATTTCTCCTAGTCAGAGTTTCCTCTTAAAAATGATAATTTGTAAAATATTAAATGCTCAATGCAATGATCAGTTAAGATAAAAGAATATATAATTGGCTTATCCTGACTCCAGTTTCCCTCTTCTCACTCTGATCCTCTACAAATCTCAGTTAATATTTCCACCATGAGAGTTGCAGTGTGGTGGAAAAGTTACTCTGGCCTTTTGGGTACGTATTTGGCCTCATTCACAATGAAAAGCTATTCAAGTATCCCTCAGAATTGGAAAAGGGATGAAATTGTATTTCAAAAGGGAATTTGAAATCGGACCTTCCACCTTATTCAACACACAATCGCTAATTTACTGCTTTGATGGAGTCAATAACAAGCTATATCATGGGAATTTTCATTCGGGAACCCTGCATATAAAAACATAGGACGTGGAGAAATGATGAAGACATTCAGTTACAATTAAAGGAATATGTGGACATGAATAAATTAATAATTTTAGTCAAACGTACTGTAAACAATCCCTTAATTTAAAGTCTCCAAGAGTTAATTACTTTAACATGGATGGATCAGTGTGTCCTTTGGTGCAAAATTTACAAATGACAGGATTTGTTTGCCGCAGTATCATCAAGAACCAATTAAATTAATATTTTTTTAACATGTGGGAAAAACGTGTCAATGTCGTGTCAAAGTGGGTGTTCTAAATGAGCATGGAATAAGTTTTACTGAGTCTAGGCACTACATGTTATAACCACCGAATGGATGTAGGATGGATCGAATTAGGATTTAATCGTATTGGTTCCATTTTTTGAGAGTTATCGTACCAGTATATCGTACATTTGAAATACTGAGGCACTCCATTGCATCTTTGCCGAATCAAAACACTCGTCTAACCACATGTCTAAGGCCCTCATTGGAACTATTCCCTCTGTCATACCACGCTAATAGACAAACACCAATTGTTATGATCGAACCACTCTCAAAATTGGGTGATTGAAAGACAATGTGGCCCACCTCCGCAGCTCAGATCTTACCGGTCAAGATGAGCTAATGTTGATTTTCAAAATTAGCGCAAACAATTGCTGATCAAATTGTTTTTGCATAGTTAAAAATAAAACCATCAGCGGTCGCTCTCCGGCTTGGTCAAAATATTTTAAGAAGAGGTGTCTCCCTGTTCAAGGTATGGGGGAAAATGAGCAAACATTGGAATTAGGGACACGTTTCGCCATTCCTACGTAAACGGCTTCCCATAAATTGCGCCCCAAGAGTCATATTCGAATTATGGAGGGGACAGCAGCAATAACGCGTGAGGTGGAAGGGGAAGATATATTGAAAGGATTAAGGGGAATGCATTCCAGCTCGGCGAAAGAGGATTAAGGAGGCGGTAAAACGCGGAGGAAATTAGAAGGAAGGTTATGATGAAATGCAGGGGGGAGCAGTCGTTAATGACTGAGGATGGAAAATTCATAATTAATTAGAGAAACAATACGTGCCGCTTCGAAAGGGCGGATATAGCAAAGGATTAATGGCATTAAAGAGGCTCAGAAAATAAATATATTTCTTAATCTCTTTTCCGTGTGACTCGGGAAATACCATTCCCGAGAGGGAGGAGGGGGACTAAAGGATTTTTTGAGCGTGTCTCAATGCCTAGTGATTAATCACCATCTGATACAAAAATCAGGGTTTTTGTCTTATTACAATTAAGAAAATATTCAGGTGCTAAGGTAAGGAATTAAGTTGCAGAAAATGAAGGTATTTGAGTATCACATTTCCAAGTAATGGTTCACTTTTAATCAATGTTAATCATATTTTCTCAGTTTACAAAAATCAGAAATTTAAAATATTGAACCCTGTGGTAATAGGATATTTCGTTTTTTAGTACTTGACAGGTTTTTACTTGATTAACAGCATAGTTATCATTGTTTTTGGTTGAAAACTCAATATGAATAATTCCTCTGGGACCTTGGGCTCGTCCACTCTTCGGATGCCAAGAGTGAAGTGGTGCTGAAGTATTTGGATTCCTCAGGAGTTAGTAACTACACGAGGCATTGTGTGAAGATGATAAAAAATAAAAATTTCCTATGCTAGGAAATAATTAATTTTTGAATTTTCCCTCCGATCCAACGGAAATATTCCTGCCGAAGTTTGCAGAGTTTGATGAAAATATGAATGTTTTCATGGAAATCATGGCTTCAGTATAACATAAGCAAAACCGAATCTTTATAAAATGGTTAGAATGTATTTATTAACATACTATATTCAATTACTATATATCTAAAAACCACGATTTCATTTATTATACTTTAGGCTAAATTACGAGTACATACTATTTCCTTTTTCTGCGTATGCGGTATTGTGGAAAATGTCGTGGCTATTCTTGAAAAATGGCAATTTACAGATTTCCACAAGAATATAAATGATCCAAAAAAATTATGATGTTTAGATGGACTTATTGCCACATTACAGGATAGGAGGTAAACTTAAGAAATTGAAGAAAACGGAAGAAATTCAACATACTGTGATTTGAAATGTTGCATAGAATTTTTTTAATTATTGATGCTTGTGGGACGTCTTGTCTTTTACCACGATCATTTCACATTAATAATTGGCAATTTCCCATTCAATTTTTTTTAAAGCGACCACCTTCACTTTTCTCTGCAAACCTTTAAGTCAAAATGCAGGTCATTTTGCATGAACGTTTTGAAATTAACGAACAGATAGTCTTATGAACAGGTAGTCTTACGAAAGCGTATTTTGGCTTTCATTTTTCTCAGTTTCATGGTTAGTATCAATTATGTCTAAATTTATTCAACAAAATAGCGAACACTATATGTGGTCACATTTGGGCTTAAGTAGTAAAGTCAATGGCTTTCGCCGCGGACTTCCACAAATTGATTTATATCATCGGCTTTTCTGAGCATTGATTATGTAAATCTAGAGGAGAAAGTTACAACCTTTTGAGACGGCAAAAATAAAATCGACATTACCGTTACGCATCAAAGCCGTCTCCAAACGTCGGCGATTGGGAATACGTGTACTGTGACACGTTAAGTTTGGAGATGAAGTTTAGGTCCTGACGATTCGTAGCGGCGACCTACAACCTATCTGTATGTGCGTTGAAGCTGATTTCTAGAGGCATCATACTAAAGATATTACGGAAACGGTGCTACGTATTCATTCAATAAGGCGACACTTGAATGTCACATCTTCATTTAGTCTTTGGAAGGTTGAATTTGAATTTCGTAGGCACTATACCTAACCTCTGAGGTAAACACATTCTTCCCAAGCCTATCAACTGGTAGTACTGTGGGTCGTTTTCTTTTATTAGGGGACTATTTTTGGTAGTAGTTTACTTTTTCTCATAAAAATTGCTAGTTTAGAATCATTTCTTCGTTCTCAATGAAGAATAATGGTTCATCTAACGCGTATTGTTCCGAAAATCTGACGTATCTCCTGAGCATATGACCATTTTCCAGAAGACGTGTGCCTTTACATGTCTGTGTGTATGATTACTTATCTATACATGAATTTGATTATGATTGAGACTTAGGTTAGAAGAATAACAGACTACATTTTAAGAATTATAATATAGTAACCGTTTTCAGAGAAATTCTCAATTCCATATTTTACATTTTCATAAGAGTGTGAAGAACTGACTAAATACTGGCCTAAATTGGGTGTTACGCCTGTTTATCGCTCATTATTTTCTCGACATTTTGGTTAAATTTATACCAACACTAAATGTAAAATTCACGTATTTAAATCTGTTTAATGATTTTTATGTCGTCCTTATCTCCATAAGCAGAATTATAAAACATATATTTTAATGCAATTCTATCCCAACTAATCACGATGATACCTGAGCTCTTGCAATTTGAAAATTTTATAGCAATGCAATTTACCTCACAATACTTCATAAAAAATGGAACCTAAGGAATCTCTCTGGGTTTTTGGTTTAACGTAATAAAATATCATTAAAAAAAGTTGTCATTATGAATTAATTTGTCTCAATTAACACATACATTCATTTCAAGTGACCAAGCAATAAATTTAGAAAAAATATTTCATTGAAATAATTAAATATCGAATGAATGCGTTTATTTTAACACATTATTTCATGTTAACTTCGTGAAACTTTTACACAAAAAAATCAATGTAGCATAAAGCGAGAAAATGCACACTTTGTGTCAGATAAAACATTCGTAAGACTAATTGCAAACACGGATATTCCTTTACTTTCCCGGAAACAATTTTTCAAAAGGAAACACTTTGTTAAAGGGATAGGATAAACAGTTATGACAACTTCTGCGGTGTTTTAAAGATTAATTCTTGGCAATTAACCGTTCCTCCGTGTTATTTTTCAGCAGAGCCAAAACCATGGAGTCAATTACGATTGTAATTAGCCAGAGGGAAGAGATGACATTATTGACTCAGTGATCATATTTCATGGCATTTCGCATGTTTAAAAAGCATTAGAGAAATAATGTCTGTTGGTATAAACCCTTTCTTTATTAAGTGTTCGTAATTTTCCCATGTCCGTTATTAGTTAATAATTACCTGTTGGGTTGCGTAACAGGGATATCATAATTCGAATAAAATGCCGAGTGGGCCACATGCAAATTTTTTCAGATGGTGTTGATGAAGATAAATGAAATAAAAAAATTGATGAACACATACAGATAAAATGCTGTGCATGAATAAATATCATCTGACGTCTTAATTAAGTGATTCCATTCATAGTGGCGCTCAAAGCCATTTAAGTGGCTTGTACAGTAAAAGATCGCTTCATGATACTAAATAATGAAGAGTAGTGGAAGTTGGGTGATTAATAAAATTCACACCATAGTTTCCATATTTCACCAGATATGTCTTAATCGCATACACATATAGCTGAAGAAAGCACTTACTGAAATTCGACTTACTGGTCCGGCTAGTTCCACTTGAGAAAATTTATCTTCCACTTAATTACAAAGATGCAATCGTATGTTCCTTTAAATTACAAATGTGACCGCATACTTTCCCCTGTGTTCATTGTCTTAAATCAGAGAATGAACCTCAGTTAATGGAATACCTTATATAAATGATTTTGCGCTATTAAGTTGTTTGGATGTACCCTACCCATTGGATTGGAAATACCTCCATTGAGTTGTAAGACGATAAAAGATAATTATTTAAGTAGAGAGATGCAAAGAAAATTTTATTTCGGTAATGGTTAGATAATAAATATCAAGTATTATTTTATTTAGTGATTTAGTGAAAAATTCCACAGCAGTGAGAATGATTTTTAAAAAGACAAGACACCGAATACTCGTTTTAAGTATTAAATTCTGTACTCTGAATTAAAATATAACTATTAGTTGACATTTTTCTTTGTTCAAAGAGACTTATACTTTTGAAAGTATTTCAATGTTTTAAAGATGCAGGAAATATTACATCCGTCGTCAAACGTAAATAAGACTTGTCTATATTTCCTTTCGAAAGTTAAATGACTAAGATTTAATTGTATTCAATTTAGTTGTTTACAAATAATTTATTACAATCGAAAAAATTGCATCAAATTAAATTCTGCCTGCATCGTCAGCGTCCACCGTGGTAGCCTTTTAAATAATAATCAGTTATGAACATCGAAATCACTCCTCTAAAACAAATATTGCTTGACTGCAGCCGTCAATTCTTCCCTACCCCACACTTTTGCCCTGATAGTCCATCTTTTCTACACATCTCCTTATTCGGCTTACGTATATGCCCTTTGGCCTTCCTCGTGGGATCTTTCATCAACTTTCCCTTCTATTATATTCTTTACAGATCCGTAGTGCCTCAAGACGTGTTCAATCCATCTAGTTCTTATTTTCTTCAAGGCGCTCCACATGATCTTTTCCACTTCTATTCTTTTACATTCTTGAATCAATTCTAACTTGTGTATTTAGTCTTCAGCATTCCACTCCAAAATGAAGTTTCTAAGACTTCTATTCTCCTCCAATTTTTCTATGGTATATGTCTCTGATCCATGCCTATGCCACACGCACCTCATGAAATTTTTTCACAAACTGTATTCTTGTGTGTGTTCGTATCTTTTTTCAGTATGGAATATGGTCATCACAAATGCTTTCTTTGATCTTCAAAATACGATGTATACCACTGCAGGTGTAAATTAGTGTAAAAATTGCTTACCAGTATTTCTTTAATAAATCTAAAAAATAATAAAATCATGAAACAACGAATGGAATGTAATTAAAGCATAAAAACCGCTGGTATATGCACAATCTACGAGGAAAGCTTATAGCGACAAAGTACTTAAACATCAGGAATTGAATGTATGAAGCGTCACTGATAAAAATGTGGAAATAATTCCAAATGAACATACGTACATTTAAAACAAATGGTATTCATTCTCATGAAAGACCGCAAAATGTTTGGCTCACCCTTCCCCAAATAACACCCGCATGCCAATCCCTCGCATCAGTCCGTCCTTCTTAAACCCCCAGCAGTCCGCTGACTGGCATAATTGCTTGTTCGTGTTCACTCACATACAATGCAACGCTGAGAATTTAACGTGAGCAAATTACGTTGAAAAATAGACCCTGCCGAACCGGGCTTTCCTGGTGGAAAAATACATATATATCCCCAGCGAGTACGGCTAGAGCAAACATTCCATCCGGCTTCCAAGCGGGTTAAATGTGATTAATTACGCTGGGTGAATGCACCACCGTAGGCGAAGCGGGTGGCTTACGTCACTTTGTCATGAACGCCGGAGCAGTGGCTTCGAAATCTTGAATACGAGCCCCCGAGCAACCTGTGGGCAATCTCTGTGGGCTTGATTAGATGTTTCGCGTGGCTACATTTTCCTTCAGACGGAAGACGCACCTCGACATGCTCAGTTCCATGGCATGGAAATGTGAATCAAGCGGCAGCAGCGAAGCGCCACAATGGAAATCAAGGTCCGCATGTTACTACGGACATGGCCGATCTAATTCATTGGAATGAACCCTTATGTGGTTTTAATGTGAATCTACCAAATACCTGTTTATGGTATGAGTTTAAGAGACGTTTAAAACGTCTTCTGGTGCGGTCGAATTAGCCCAGCAGATTTCCTTCATATCTCGCGGTAATTTTTCAATGCCTTCGGTTTTCACTCTCGCAAAATAGTCAAAAGAGACGTTTTCGTATGTAACACTATTTTATCTTTTAAGGATTTGTTCTATGTCTCATTATATCAATTGCCTTTAAATCAGCAGAGTATTAGGCAAACGAATTTCGTTTTACGTGCCTTCTTTTATTAACTGCCTCTTGTCAGAGTTGTCTAAATTGTCAATTAATGGAGGGTTGTGATACTAAAAGCGCGTTACCATCTGGTTTTCTGTTCGATGGCGTTTAGATATCCCAATCTTTGTCATTTATTTTGTCGTTGTATATATACCTGATGTCTTCGTAAAAGAAATGCTAGATGACAATAAGGCTTCTTTATTACTATTAATATGGTTGTTAATCTACATACACATGTTATTGTAGTCGCGATAAGTGTGACAGAAGAAATAGGGTTTTAAAAGCTGAGTACTTGACTAATCGTATGCGATCAGCGAGCAGATCTGGAGGAAAGTTGTGAAATAAATGAATGCATTCGATGAATAAGCAAGCAGGGGTACTTGGAGTGGGCAAGTATCTATTTCTCTAAGGTGAAATGTGCTATTAGTACTTTGGTATCATATGAACGTGTCTTTGCGCGTGGCTCCGCCAAATAAATGGTAACCATTTGTCTGGAGGAGAAAGTAGCAGTTCTTCTTTATGTGAGTGATGTAGGAAACCGCAGTATTTATTGCAGAATCACTAATTTCATTGTGGATGTTGTAAAGATTATTTGAGCGACTTGCTGTGAAGCGACGTGGAAAGCAGAGGGAAACCATCAATTTACTACCTCGAAGAGAAGCAACTCCACTCCGCTTACTTTTCTCTTTTACTGCTTTTATATTATGCGGGAGGAAACCCACTTCAATAAATTATTCTGATAGTAAACTAGCCAATCGTTCGGATCTCTCAGCGAAGACTCGATAAAACACATCAGCCAAGTGTGTTAATCAATTAAGGATTGGAACTTAGAATGTCGGGCACTATGGGTGTACGAAAGTTTAGGAATCTTAAAGTACAAATAAATTCAACAGTCACTTATGTTTCAGTTAAAATGACTTATACCAAGAAGGATCCACTCAAGGAGGAAGCTACGAAAATATAGATTCAGGATCCATAAATGTTTATTAGGGAGCCGTTTAAATGTTGCAGAATGTTTCAGTCATAAGACTTTAGGTGGTGCATATTAATACTGTACAATGAATGGAGCATTTAGATAAAAGCGGCACAAAAACGGAAAAGTGGAATCTTATCGACAAAAAGCGTCAAAAGAGTCTTAAGAATAAGAAAATAAATATTAGGGAAATAAGCGAAAAAAGTATAATTATTATTTGTAATGTTTGATCAACACAAAGTAATTACATCAAACACGCAATTTAGAAATCAAATAAGATAAAGATTCACATGGAGGGCTCCTACGATAAAAAAAATAGGAAAATTATTTAGTAAACCATTCTAACCAATACCCGACAAAGGGGTCAAATAGACAAATTTGAAAAGATAACCGTTTGCTTAAGCTATCGTCGGAAACCATTTTTAATAGTCAGATTTACATTAATGAGGTAAATATATCATTGAGCTATAAAACGTACGCAGAAAATTAATGAAAACGGCAATAGTGTTCGAACAGGCACTTGAGAGAGATATTTTATTTATTTATCGACTTAATTTGGCGAGGTTGAGACTAATAGTACCTTCTTCCACCTAACCCTTACAGCTTAACACATCAATAGATACGATTACAAACACCCAAGCCCTAGACGGAGGAAAACCCACCCAGGCGGGAATCGAACCCGCGACCCTTGCTTTGGCAGACGAGGCCGTTACTCCGCCGCAACCGAGGCCGGCAATGGGAAAACGACAGAATCGTTCAAAAGAAGAAGGCAAGATGTGAACGACTGATTATTGGAATGTGCTTCAGAGAGTATAAAGAGAAGAAAACAGAAAACATTTTTTAAAAAAATTATTAACCATGAATAGGGTATTGACAGGTTTAAAGTAATAAAGAAGTGCTAAAATTTAAAAAAAATAGAGTTCTGTCAATTTCAATACATAAAAATAAATATAAAAAAGATGGACAAAAAATGGAACGTGAACGAAGAAAAATTTAATAGGACGTGCAGCATAATCTAATGCAGAGATAAGTTGAAACAGACTACAGAATTGTACAAAATTAAAAGTACAAGTAAATAGATAAAACGTTAGCAAATGAGAACGGAAATTGCACATGGCTGAAGTTGTAACTAAAATATGCACACTTGGAACAAAACAAATCGCTGAAATGACAACGGGGTTAAAATATTCATCCGAGTATAAGAAATCGGTATATTTGCGCGTAAGGAATTCACTATTCACTACAGCTGGGGCCCACGAATGGCTGCGGCACTAGAAAAAATGAGAATAGAATCGATGAAAATGTGGTGCAACAGATGTACGATGAAAATAAAATGAATAGACTAAATGGAAAAGTCTCTTGAAGAGTGGGTTTTGGTACCATTCATCAAGGTTCTTCCTTACTTCATGTAACAATAAGGATAAAAGAGAGCCATTAATATCCCTCGCTCACACGCACTACAAATCTTGAAATCGTCATGGAAGTATTCATAGGAGGCAAAAATCTCAGAGGAAAGTCATGGATTGATCATTTTAATTGCTATGAAACTTTGTGAAAGATTTTAGAACGGCGAACCATGATTGATAGAATGACAGAGAATTAATTGGAATGCTCCGAGGGTTACATGAAAATTCTCAGATTCATAAACTATGACGATGATGCATGTTACATGAAATGCGTAAGTGGTCCATTCATGTGGAAATCAGACTATCGCAAACGCCGATAAATTCGTCACGCAGTCAGATGTTGATTAATTTTAATTTGGCCCTCGGGGCGCAAATACCAAATCTCGCATCACTCTCAGCTTAGCACCCCAAATGACATTTGAAATTCACGGAGCGTTGTGTGAACTTTCATTTCCTGCGCTCCTCCACATCCCCTTCCTTGGTACCTCCCAAATACGTCGAATATTAAATTTCAAGAATTTTCTTAGACGAGGCGTGCAGTGTTGTTACGGGTTGTTGCTTTTTCTCTCCCCTTCTCTTTACGATCTCTTCGCGTTTTACAGCCGTGGACCGCACATCTATCAGCCAATGGACGCAATAGCATCCCGCAAGAAATTCATCTATAGAATCCGTTTTTATGAGATCCTCGGGTGGTGAAGAGATAGATTCCGGAGACTTTATTGCATTCACAGGAGCAGCTATGAAGCACGTGAGGGGAAAAATCCGTCCCACTATGCACGAAATTAGTTTGATCTATGAATCACCGCATACAAAATGACGCGGAAATCACAGTTTGCATGCACAGCGTGCATGGATGAAATTTAGAAAGAATCCTGGTTCAAACATTCACCGATATGAGTGTGAGTGACAGCGTGGAAAATAAAAATGTTTTCATGAAAAGATGAATCACGAGTCGAGACATTCCCACTATGGAGTGATCCATAAAAATACATTTGATCCGTATTTTTTCTGATGATATTTTCCTCGATTTCATATGTTTTAACCAATAAATTGCAATCCTGTCTCGATTCCACCTTTTTTTCTCTGAATAATCCTCTTGCTTAATAATTTAATGCACAAAATGATTTTGCATACTTAGAATGACCCGAAGACCAGAGTTACTTTTCATCAATGTTCATCAATACTCACATTCATTTAACCTAATATTTCTTAAATTAATTAATTAAAGGTTCCATATCTTTATATTTATTTTCCATGTTTGCTTAATAGTCACCTCTTAAAAAATATTTTCGCAATTAGTTTCTTCCATGAAATTTGAATATTCTTCTTGACTATTTTGATGCAGATGAAATTTCCAGTAACCACGTATTTCAGTGAAATTATCCTCTCCTCTAAGTATTAATTTTGGCTTAAACATTCGTCATATTAGTTTATTACTGGGCGAAATTGGACTTTTTATAATATATATTGGAATTTATTGTATGACAACGTCCACGAATAAATATGGTCACTTCATAGGAGTGTAATTTTAGGTGTTGTATCCACGTAAACTGGAATATTTCTGTCTGAGTACAGACACATATCATAATATTTTTAATATATTTGACTTCTTTCATGTTTCATTGACCGTCTCATTCACGCCTTTAAGCGAGCTAACACATCGTGAGTGCACAGCACCTGGCTTGAATATCAACCAAGCCAAACGAAAAAATAATATTCCATATTTTTTATTTTTCAACCCAGGTTTTCTTAATCATCAGTAATTAATTAATTAGTCAAGATGGGCTGGCAAAGAAAAACAAAAAGTGGACTAAACCAAGTTTTCTTTATGAACATAATTTTTTACCATGAAGCCACTTCTTAAGACATCAAGTTTGTAAGTCGTATAATAATTTGTCTGGACAAATTTTGCAAACTTGATCAAATTAAGTTGTCATGGAATTTAATCCAATAAAAGCTGATTCACTGTGGCATTATTCTTGAAATTACTCTTTTCTAACTACATTCGAAAGCTAACGTAATGGGGGTTTATTTGCCTCACTTTTTCCCCCGAGGAATGTAGGGTTTTGGCTACGGCTATAAGAAACCCGAGGAATGACGCATCGAAATGTATCATGTCAACTAGTTATCTAATTGACTCATCATTGGGTTGACCTCATCCATCTGCCAGTACAAAATCCCCGAGCAGAGAAAAGGAAGATTCGTCCCGGCTACGGGACTCTCACAAGTGTTCCATCTCTTTTAGACAAAGGATGAAAGGGAAGCATGAAAAATGAATGCAAGAGATTATCCGTAATGTGCCAGGCAGTGTCGAGGAAATCGCACCAAGAAATAAAACATAGTAAATATAACGAGGCGCGAGAAATAAAGTTAAAATTGGGCGACGATGGATAGCATTTCTCCTGGTCTCCTCGAGAGCAAAACTGCGGGACGAACCGCCTCATCTTGAACTTTTTTTTACGCCCGAGGCGACCCCTCACCGATCCGGGAAGCGGTGGAGTGAGGCCGGAAGAAGAGAGGGGCCTTCTTCATCCGGGGCCCACCCACCGTTCTTACGCGAACTCCCTCCTCGTGGGTGGTTGTACCATTCCCCAACACCCTTCCCCTCCCCTTTATCTTCCCCACTCCCAACCCGCCTGCCACCCGCCCTCGCTCGCCCTCCCCCCTCCTAAGCCCTTGACGTCTCGCTTCCCTCTTCCGGGAGACTGCTGGTTCCTCGCTGCCCCGCATCCTTCCCGCCGTCCCTGCGCACAAAAGGGGCTGGCGGAGTCCACGCGGAAAATCCCTCCTCGATCCGTGACTGCCTGCCTCGCCGCTGTCCGTTCCCTGCCCCCTCCATCTCCCCGCGTTTCCACGTTGGGTGGGAGGGAGGAAGACGGAGGAAGAGATGAAGAGAGGGAATAGGAAGCCTCTCCGGGCGGAGGGAGGAGCAACACCCTGCCGAGTCCGTCTTTCACGCTCGCGAGTGAGGCAACATTATCCACTATCTCGCCCCGAACCCTTTTTCAGAAATAAAAATAATCCCTCCCCGGTCCACAGGCCCATCCCTAACCCATTCTGGGCCATTCTCCTTTCCCTACACTTTTGGGTTCCTTTTATTCTCCTTTCGCCACCCATGATGGCGGAAACCCAACCGTCGCCAGTCATGCAAATGCGAAGCTTTCTCTCTACTCCGCTCGCTCGCACTTTCCATCTCTTTTATTTCGCTCCGTCTCCTACTTATCTCCTACACCCTTTTCACCCTTAACACCCACACTCTTTCTCTCTATCTATCTCTCGCTCTCTCGCTCACTCTTTCCCTCGTCATCTCCCCCGTATATCTCTTGGTCATCCCTCACATTCACGTCCCACGGGCGACCGACTGCCGCCGGTCTCCCATCGGCCTCACTCTTCCTCCCCATCCTCACCCCCTTCTTTCGGCGTGGAGTGCGTCTCCTTTCCCACGGGAGGAGGTTAACGATGACCCCCTCATATCCCAGTCGCCTGCTCATCCCCGAGACGTCTCCATATTCCCTCTTCTCCTCCGCGCGCCTCCGCCACACATCCCATCTTTGGGACTTCCTCGAAGGCCATGTCGTGTATGGGATTTTTTCGAGGAGGTATGGAGAGTGTGTGTCACGGAAATTTCAATTTTTCTCGCTCGGATATGGGCACTCGAGAAATCTTTATCCTGGATGTCCCTCGCGTTTGTGACAGATTCATTGCGTGCGCACGTCGAATTGTGTAAGCGTTATTTTTTTTGCTATGTCTTTCTCTCCGCTACGCCACCGCTCGCAATGAAATTCGTTCACGCTTGGCTGCAAGTGGAAAATTCATATGCAAAAATAGATATTCCGTGTAAAGGGCGGATGTCGCAGATATTTTCTCAGAGGAGGAACAGTTCGTACATGTAGGTAGGATCCAATCGTGGACAGTGAAATATGCAAATAGTAAGAGCAAATGATTCAAGTTAATTTTCAGTTGATTTTGCTTCTTTAATAGTAATGTAGTCTTACTTTAGTCTTATCATTCTTTTAATCCTAGCTAATATCAATTATATGTTCATATTAATTCCTTTCTCAGTTTTTAGTATCAATGTAATTTAAAATTTTGAACCATTCAGTTTTTGTATGCTTTAACTGCATTGCCATAATTATTTTATTAGACATACATATTATTTGTAGAGTAACTGTAAAAATTTCACCTTTATGCTTGAAGAAGTGAGAAGGATTAGAAACCCTTGTATTGAATTCATTATAAAATAATAGTGTTTTGAACTGCCGTCTCGCTGTACTTTTATTTTCGGCAACCTTAATATCTACCACCAGGAGACCTTCCGTGTCTCCAGTTACTGGGAAATTTACATGAACAGTGTATGCTTTCTTAAACTTATAGTTAATATCTCGAAGCACATCTCACTTGTTACTATCTATTGAGGCGTGATTTGGAAAGTTGAGAGCTATATTTCTGCTTAATTTCCTCTGAGAGCTTTTACATTGATTGGTGGTTTTGAAAATTAGGCATCGAATACGATAGTTCAGAATTCCCTGGATCACATTACAAATCAAATGTAGTAATGAGCAAAAAAAATAAAGCGAGCATTTCTCAAGTGTTGGTCCTGCGACTGATTAGTCACAGGGGGGACGAGTGGAGATATACGTCGATGAATGGCGATTGATACCTGCGAGAGACAAGGATTTATTTACATCCACGTGGGGGAGACGGGAAATTTTCCCGCCCGTCTTCACCATGTGTTATCCGTGCTTACATCGGACCCTACGTCCATTCCTCGTCATAATTAACCATTCCCCCACCCCAACCATTTCAAACACACCAACCCCTTCTGGCACGCTGCCCGACAACCATTTTCCCCGCTCTTCCCATCCACCCCGTCCCTTCTCCCATGACCCTTAACGTGTCGCCGCCTCTGTACCATTCCGGCAGTCCATTAATTAGGCCCGGAAGCGCGGTCCCCTGTCGCACGCCGCCGTTTCCGTCCCAGGACCACTCACCTTTGGCAGCAATTCGGCTCCCTCCTCTTTCATTCCGACCGTAAGGATCCTCTCCAACATCTCCATTCCCCCACCACTTCCCCTCATGTTCCCTTCGAACCCACTTTCCCTTTTAGTGATCCTCCTCCTGGCTCCTCTCACACCTCTACTCTTGAGCCATCTCCTGACCCTCACCCGACTAGATGACCCAGTACCCTTAACCATTCACTTTCCTTTTCCTATCCGGTCCCATTCGACTATCTCCCTTCAGGCCTTCGCCCGCGGGAGATCTCCAATCCTCGCTCTGTGCTCCCTAACATACACGTATCCTTTCAAAGAATAAAAGCGCCTCCACATGGAGTTGTACCTTATTCATTTTCCAATATTGATCATCGGTATAGAAGCATCGAGATCGGATCATATGTCTCCTTGACGACGATAATCGGGTATATCGAGCGACCTCTATCGCATCGAGGACACTACAAAAAATCCGCGATATCGGGTATATCGAGGAATATCCACTGTATAAAAGGTGTCCATTCCGTGTATAGAGTATATCGACTTATCATTTATCGGTTCTATAGTACTTCCGTCGTATAGATTATGATTATCGTCCATCAAGACGAACTCGTACTCATTTCTACTTTGTTAATTCAAACATTCGAACTATTAAAATATTTTCCACTTATTCCACTGATGTGATGAGTATTGTCAAAGTTAATAGTTACTGTGGACTTCTGTTCACAAATTAAAATATTTTGAGTTCTCGGACCGTTATGGCACATGTTTCCTTTTCCTCCACTCTTAATATATATATGACTCTGATGATGACAGCCGTGCCATCGATACGTCAACTAGATATTTGAGTGTCCTTTCTCTGTGTATAAAAGTTTTTATATATTTTTGCCGTCACTGTAGAGCGTTCCTTTTCGAAGATATTTCTATAAATATACATACATTTATTTTATATATATATAATATATATATATATATGTATTTTATATTATATATATAATATATATGTGTGTGTGTCTGTATATATGTATATATATATATATATATTTTTTTTAAATATATATATGTGTGTGTGTACAGAGATGAAGAGGGACCTGATATTGATTAGGCTGCTAGATTGGGTTCTGCTTGGAGTTACAAAATGTTTATTTTGATAGTTGTGTTCATCCAAAAAACTACCTTAACCAGTAGATTACCTAATAATAAAAGTGTGTGTGTGGGGTTGGGTCACAGTAGTCCAGGGATAGAGCGTTGGAGTACCGTCCGGAGGGCCCGGGTTCGATTCCCGGCCAAGCCTCTCTGGGTACCTGCAGCTTCACGTATGTGATTTTTCGGGTACCTAATCTTCCTGAGAAACCATAACCGGCACAGGGCGCGGGGAAAGGAACTGCCCCCCCCTCACCCCTATGTGTGAATTTCACACGCCGTCGGGCTTAGTACTGGGTGAACTGGGTGAACCGGAGAAGTGAGTTAGCGCTAGCGAACAAAAGCACAGAGAAACACACATATAAATTTAAAAACTCACACGTATTCCGAATTTTCGGTGGCCAAACCACCTTTCTCTGTGGAAAGAAGGAACTGAGCTCCATTTAAATTATATATAGTTATTTATTTATTCATATATATATATATATATATATATGTGTGTGTGTATATACGTAATTCTTGATGCCCACGCATTTAATTACAGTCAAAATAAAACCAAAAAGATTAACCAAAACAAAAACAACTCACTTCAATATTTCGGTGGTTCCAGCCGCCATCATCAGGGTACGTGGAGTCAATGAGGAGTACGAAGAGTGACAACTGGTAATACGTACACGCTTACGCTGCTTCATAAAAATGCAAATGAATAGTTATTCACGCGACTCGAGTATTGTGTTTATAGGAGACAGAACGTCTCCGTCGGTGTAAAAATGTTTAAGCGTGGGTGTTAAAAATGGTGGAATTAAACCCTGTCTCTGAAAAACCATGGCCATGTGTTCGAGCAGTCCAAAAATTTAGCATTTCGTCAGGAAGAAAAGAGGGAATAAATGTTTTCCCACAGCAACCCCCTCCATCCCCTCGAGGGCCGTAAAAGTGGATACGCAGCGACGCTGAAGGGAACATTTTGAAAAAATTCTGTGAACCTACGCATCTTAGCTCCGGCAGATGGAATGATACGGATGAAGTGGCCGGCAACACGAAAACAGCCGACATTGCGCTCCGAGACCATCTTCTTGCCTCCACTAAAACGCGAAGTACTCGAGAGGGAACGCAATTGCAGTGGCCGTAAGGATTTTTTTTTTGGCAATTGCAGAAGAGCCCTGAGGATTCTGAGCTAGTCGGCAGCCACGAGCTACACCCCGAATCCACACACCGTTCACCGACTCATCAATCATTCTCGCCGCCTCCCTGGATCAAAGTAAGACAGCCGTCATTCCGTCTTATTCCACTCACCCTCAAACTCGATTTATTTTCTGAGTGAAATGTTACCGCCCGTGCAATTCGGCGTCCGACGTTTTCTTCCCTTCATGTCCCCCTGGCGCAAGAGTTTTTTTTTTATGAGCAGCAAACCTTACCGAATGTACAACTTCAATTCATGTTCAAGATTAAGAGAGGAACAAAGCTCACCCTCGTGTATATGATGCCCATCGCCCATCAGGCCAATTTATCGGGATTACTGCATCCTCCAAAATACTCCTTGTTACCTTGTTCATTTAGAGTGTTTCTTATTTAGTTTGGGAAATATTTCCAGCATTATTGGCATAGTTTTCATGGTTTGTTTTAAACTTTATCAATTTTATAATCTTATCACACAACACTCATCATGGTTATGTTTTCGTTTGATGTTAGCAGCATCTGATTAATTCATAAACTTTGGACCTACGTTTTTGTTTCACACAGTAAAACGATCCCTTCGGGTGCACTAGTCCCAAAATGTCTTTTGAAGACTAATAGGCAGCGTATCATACAAATCAAAGGACCAAATATTTAATAATTTTTACATTTACACTTCACTGATCCCGGAAAGGCGCGTTTTCCGAAAATTGTCCTTTATGATAATCGATATAAGTTCATAATTTTCGTGCGGGGGGCAGACGAGGGGGCGATAGTCTTCGCGAATCCGCTGCCACCAGGTCAACAGAACTAGCTTGCCCCTGCTTTTTAGCCATCCATTGCTCTTGGATCTGATCTTCCGTCATTCTTCTCCGCGGGAGATGGAAAGGAATCTTGTTTTGGGGGCATCGCACTGCCCCAAAATTCTGTTTTTCGTCAATATCCGTAACCATATTTCAACGGCTACTAAAGATTATTCATTCCAGCGTGGTCGATGTGAAATGATATTGACAGGACGTCGATGCAACATCATGTCACATAGGAATATCTCTGAGGGTAAATACTTTGGCGACCTCGGGAGAAACAGGAATTTTCTTGTTCTTCCCGAGGTAGCAGAGAAGCTTGCGGGGTAAGCCGTTAATTTCAACATATGTAGAGAGAGCTTGATTCTGGAAGGACGTTCAATCATACATTTCATTTAGAACTTCGTTTCCGTCCCATCCCCTGCCTTCAAATTCGAAGGGGAAGGGATGAGATGAAATCGAAGAAGAAATGAGAAGAGCGAGAGTGAGATTACGCGTTATAAAATGTTTGCTCCAGCATGAGGGCCCTGACTTCAAAATGCACGAAGCTCAAAATTTTTTAATGATGAATATCCATCAAATTCAATTTTATTTCATAAGCTGTCATAGTTGAAATGAAAATATGGATATATTTTCGATAAAAATGTAGCACGTGTATCTATAAAATGGTTACAGTTTAAATGAAGGATGCACCTAACGTGCGCTACGAATTCGTCAAATTCTATTGGGTTTTACGCACTACGAATCCTCTTTGAATCATAGTCGGCGTATGTTGGGATTAATCATCTGCTCTACATGTAACCTTACTACATAAGGGAGAGCAATAAATAATGGAAAGAGATTAAAGAAAGTAAATGGGATGAACGGCGCTATATTAGAAATGGGGAACTTCATTTTATCGCTATCATTTTGATGAAATCTTTTTCTTTTGGGGTTAATCCGCAGCACTTTTTCTTTTATTTCTTAACATACCTACTTGCTGCGACATACTTCAGTCAGAGCAAGTCATTTTGGAGTGGACACTCCCGTGTTATGATTCTCTGAGATCAGGAAAGGAGAAAGGGGAGCGGAAGGAGGTGAGAAAGTCTCGGAAAGTTCTGGAAAATAGTGGTGTCGAGACTTTGATAGGTATCTGACCTAAATCCCCACTAAAAACCCAGTAATATTTAGTTATTTTGTTGGTTCAATCTGGGTCTTGAAGTGTCCATCGTTCTCCAGAATCTTCATATTTGCAGTGTCTTCTCGATTACTCCGAGCTTTATATTTGCAGTCTCAAAAACCCTATCTAATTTCCCTCTTCGTCTCTTTGTAAATCTTTATTTTTAAGATCTTCACAGTTTTCCTATTTTAGCATAGTCGGTATGCTCGACAAATAAGTTAGTAAGCCTAATGTTCCCTGTATTTTTTACATTATTTCCTAATGCCATTCTATTTCCTATGCCATCAAAGTCGTTCAAGCTAGGTTTCATCAAGTTAGGTCCAATCCAACGAACATTTTCCCGACGAAGATATATTTGAAAAGACAACGCATCTGAAATTTGAAGTAGGTAGTGACAGTAGAATATTATCTAACTTCTTTCAAGGCAAATTTGTTCACAGATTATTCTGATCTAAAATATGATCTGAAACCTCACACATACTGGCCTAAGTCGATAATCCTTGAATTGCCCGAACACACGATGAGGTATTATTAATTACGTAATAAATGGAATCAACCTCACTATCATATTTTTCAGAAAAATGAAAGATAGATGCAAAAATACTAATTTTTGACATGTTAGTTTGAAAGAGAGTTCTCAGAAAATATATATTTAGATTTAAACCATATTAAGTAAACCCTGCTATTCGTCATCCGACTCAGAAAAATATACATGCATCGCGAATACGAACCATGCAGATTAACTCGCCTAACACGAATCAAAGGTATTATGAAATTAGTAATTCTTCAGTTTTACGGCTCAGCTACGCTAAATATTTCACAAAGGAGCACTTAAAGAAAGTCCGCAGAGAAACTGGGGTATAAAAGGGTAAGAGTGAACACTTTATCAAAAAAAAACAAGCGGAATCCTGAAGGAAAGGAATAAAAGGGTTGATGCCAGTCATCAAAGAAATATCCGCTAGAATTCCCCGAATTTCGAGAAGGCACGGCGTAAACATACCTTTTAAACCAACGACCCAGCTCAGAGGTAAACTACGAAACATTAACGAAAAAGAGTCTAAATGGAACCGAAGGAGTTTTCTAAGAGCTCTGTCAATCATGGCGAAGATGTTATGATGGGAAAACTGGATGGGATCAAAACAAAATTCAAAGAGCACACGAAGGGGCAATTGGATAACCCTGGGGACACTGGGCATTCTGCCCCATCGCCTATCTTACAAGGGTCATCACGTTGACTCTGTAAATATTAAGATCCCTGCGAAGGAAAAACATTTCAAGACCCTTTTTATCAAAGAGAGAGAAGCCATTGAAATACTCACAAACCGTAGGGATTTCAGCAAGGATCAAAGACGAATGCTCAGTGAGGCGTGGAAATGACCATTTCCCAGAATTTGTCCAAAATCCCTCCCACGGTCTCCGTCCTCCTCATACTCCCGTTGATATTAAGGATAATAATATCAACGTCCACCACTCTCACCCATTGAGCCCTAGGCTCCGGACGCGGAGGATAAACGTACATTTCAACGAAATAGCGGTGTAAGAAAAAATTTTGCTGGGTACGCATAGGCCACGCAAGTTAAAACAAATTGATGCGTTTTTCAAGGGGAAAAATTAATCCTTGAATCTATTGTTTTTGGTATCGAAGATTTCTAATTGTGAATTCGCGATTCGATCGGCATAAACAGGTCGGGCTACAACGACTATTTGTCAAAAATTCAGGAGTGAACATGTTCGTTCATTTGGCGATAAACTCAATCTAGCGATAGAATTTCTATTGCCTTTCCAATATTCTCGAGCATCTAAAATGCCTAGCTACTGATATAACAATCTTAGTGTAACTTCTCATTCTTTTAAATTCCAACAAAAGTTAGGATATAAACCAGCGCGTTTAATGAAAATCTCTAATCGAAATGCATACTAACTCAATTCCACAAACATTTAGATTCGCGGTACGTCCTCGACGTCAAAAAGGTGCGTTGAGGAGGATGGGTGAAAATGAGTGGAAAGAGAGGCTTGTGTGTGTATGCGTCTGAAAATAAGGGCCCCTGTTGTTTTGCCTTCATTCAAAAGGGCCATCGACGACGTCAGTTTTACCAGTGTGCGATCCGTTCCTTTTTGGAAGGCGGGTAGAATTAAGAATAGCCCGGTCATCTCATGAGAACGCCCCAAGCGTTGGATTACCGAAGTGGGGTTGAAATGTCGAGCTCCCTGGCTCGAGTGCGTCCTTGTGAATTTGTGTACGCGGGGAAAATACCAATGGAGCTCAAATTTTGAGACAGAGATAATCAAGGGTGCGGTGAGTGTCGCGGGTAGCTCTAAAATGACCGAGGACAATGGAAATGGGGTAACTTGAACCTTTGAATTGTCCAGTTGTTTTAGGTTCCATTCGTGTATCTTATTTTTCCCACTCATCCAACTGTGTTGAAAACTCGAGTATCATGACAACAAAGCGCAAAACTTTGAAAGCAGGAATGACGTCAAGCGTACATTTCAAGAGTGGAGACGGCCGGGTAACGAGTAGGGAGGAAAGTTGATTTCTCCTAGACAAAATAATAAATAGTTTGGAATTAGTATCGACATAATTATGTATGTGTGTGCCTTGGAAATGTATTGATGGCATTTGCCCATCATAAAACTACCATCGATGATAATGGGACAGATTTATTTGATGTTAGACTCAGAACCGCGTGCCGTGCGTGTTTGTCTCCACTCTTAATATACGTGTGCATTTACGTTTACACAATTTCTGAAAGTTGCTGAAAGAGTGTATGACAGAGGGTGTCCGTGCCCCTATTATTTATGTACACAAATGAAATTATTCATTTAACACATATTTTCGCGTATACATAACCACATATGCACATGCACTTACACCCATACACGCAAATCTACGAGGTAAATAAGTTTGAGATGACACCAGCATCCCAAGCTGAGCTTCTTATCTTTGATTTGTTAAACAATTGCTTGAAGGTTTTTAGCAGCATTTATAAAATTCCTTTACTCGTTGAAAAAATAATCTTTCTCTTCGCTATGGTTTTCAGTTCAGCTTTAATACGTCGTCTTAAGCTTAGTAAGTCATTTATCTGAACTTCTGCATATCTTACAACATGGACACCATATGCAATTGATACCGCTCGCTCTCCACTTTGTAGCTGAATGGTGTCATCAGCAGTCATCATAAAATGTACTCCTCTCTTGAGGCGCATTTATAACATGGTAATAAACCCGAAGAATGGCTTAACAAATGAATTTTGAGCTCACCAATCCCAACGGCACATGTAAAACGTGCGAAATCCATGCAATAAGTTTTGAATGTACCTTTAACTGTTTCACCCGTGGTTTCTCAGGAAAACTTAGTACCTGAAAATGTGCGCTCTAATCCAGTAGGTAGAGTGTATGGAGCCTTTCACTCACAAGTTAGTCTGTCCTGCTGAATACAAGTAAATGTTTCCAAACAATTATCCACTAGGCTTTCCGAGTGAGTAATCTTGAGCATTAGGTTTCAATTAAAAATTAATCAGACTAAACTTCGTCGTTTCCTTGATTGAGATTGGCGATGAAGAACCACAACACGTGAAGAACACATGGCACGCCAGGCTTGCCTCAGAAACAGTTTTATCTCAAGCCAGGCGACGCTGGATCCCATTTTCGTTTTCCCTCTTCTCCTCTCCGTTCCCACCTCCCAGTCTCTAGAATCCAGACGCAGTTGGATCCGAGCGTGGAAAAAGCAGGCTTCGAGTGAGAGGAACTCCTGAGAGGAAAACAGGATAGTTTGCACAGGAGTGCGTGGTTGGGCAGGAAAATTGGAGTAGCCGCCCTCTCAGGGGCAATCATGGAGAGGAAGGGAGAGGGGATGTCTTCCGTCCGAGACGAGCTTCTTACACCTATCCTCTTAAATCCTTCTCCCCGCCCTTGCCCCTCATCCACCTCCCGCTTCTAAGAGAGAAGGACGTTTTTTAAACTGTGCCGAGAGAACGAAGTCCCTACATTTCTTTACATTCTCTCGACCTGTATAAGATCTTGTTTTTCTTTATTTTGATTCCCAAGGATTAAAGAAATCCCCCTGTGCCTGTCTGAAGGCCCGCATGGTTGCGAGTGCCGAGACTCTCGACGAGAAGAGAAATATCGCCTCCGATTGTTTCGCCTTGATCACCCCAGATGAAATCTCCCAAGTGCGAGCGTGACGTGTGAAGAGGTTTCACGGTCCAGCAAATGCGACTCCAGGAAATATTGAGTGGAGTACTGTCGGAGAATTACACCAAAAATGATGGTGATGCCTTGAAGTTACGATTATTTCCTGATGAGAAAAATCCTAAGTAGAAGAAAAAAGCCTTAGTGACATGACATAGGAAGGAAAGTCTTGTGCTAACATTGCGTCCGATGCTAACATACGTGCACACGTATGAACATCAAGCTGTACTTTGTAATTCTTCAAATCATAACATAAGTAAAGCGTGTGTGTGTAAAGTGTGTTTATGTGTGTGTGTACTGTATAAGCTGTGTATTCGTGTATGTTTGTGTATGTATGTATGTATATTTGTATGTATTTCTATATGACCAAAGAATGTCCATCAGGGTTCCATAAAAACGTAAATGGAGACTGTGAAAAGCATGAGATGCTACTCCAGTTACGTATTTATGGAATCCTGATGGACGTTCTTTGGTCTGATTAATATTCAACTCATTCAAGCTGTGTTCAAGAATACGTTAGCATTTTGTTCTAAGCATCGGTACTGCTTCAAAATTCCGAGTTTAACACGCGTATTCGAGAGAGGCTGTCTAAGGATTATCCTTGTTAGCTTAAAATTATCATCAATAATCATGTTATCAGATGCATGCATAGGAATATAGATACATTAAAGAAAATATTAGATGTTTTTCATCGTACACCGAATATTTAGATAACAGGAGATGGGGTAGGGTTAGGTCTACATTAGGTTACTCTTCAGGCATTTTCCCATGCTATGGAAGTTTTCAAATAAAGATGCAAATTACTGAGACTTTCCGCCTTAATCTTTTACTGAGTAACGTATCTGCTATGGTCGACAAAGGAAGAATTTTATTTTGACCTCATTTCTTAACTCTATTCGCTACACGTAATCGCAGAAATAGATGAATAGCCTAAAAAGTTTTTCCTCAGCTGATATTCGGATTTGAGCTATCTCAAACAAAGAAGAACAAATAAACTATTTTGTTTATTGCCATAGCAAAAAAGAAAACGTTTAGAGGAAAAACACTCGGCGCTTGTGCAGTAATGTGACAAAAAGATGAGGAACTGAGAATTCATGCGACTAACATAGAGAAATGAGGATACCATCAAGGAGGTATAAGACGTTGAGAGTAAGCAGAAACGTCTTCTGAAATCGAAGAATATGGAAATCACAAGAAGGAATTCAGAAAGAGGAGGGTGGGGGATGAATAAATCAGAGGAGGAGGAGCGAGAGAGAAAGAAAGCGAGTCGAACGCATAACAAAGGAATGACATGGCCGTTGCCCCTTGTTATACTTTCGTCGCAGGAAAAGAAAATGGAAAGTGAAAATGTAAGGAGATACGCGTGAGGGAACACATTTATTTTTAGGAAAATGAGAGGTGTAAATTTTTTGTGAGGGAGGCACGGTGAATGTTGATGAGAGAAACGAAAGAATTCGCACCCCTGAATCAGGAATATTTCGGACCAGTTCTGGTTTCTCCTGATGGATTTTGCAAGGTATAGTTGAGGCATGATGGCGATGATTATTAAACCAGCATTTTCGTATTCTCTCAGGAAGAATGAAGAATGCGCGCGGTTCTGCAGACATCTCGTTACGGCGAAGAGGAGGGTCATTAAGAAAACTTTCATTCCTCAAGGTGAAATGAACTAAACTTTCAAGCGTTTAATCATAAAAGCATGTTTTATTAGGTAAATTAAAACCTCTCGCGCGAAATGATGAGTCTGTTACTGTGATTTAGCACCGGTTCGCTCCCTAAATTAAATTCATTTGCTTTATTAATAACGCCATCGAACGCATAAATATCAGGATTTTGGATTAAAGTTGGTAAATGAGTAAAATATTTTATTTCGTGTTCGAAAAATTCATTAATTCATATCCTATAAGATAATTCTCTTTAAATTGACTTTGTAGTAAAGAAGTTGTTCAGTTTAAATTCAATGATAAGTTTATTTACCGGCACATCCACCTTATCTTACATATCACGTAGATATTAAAAATGTATTTTTGAAAGATATATACCAAACAGTTCCCACAGTAGAGGTTGTATGAATGACCCTTAAACTAATCTTTTGAAAGAAGAATATTTCGCGGAGGGAAGTTTAACTTGGTACAAATAATTCCTCCGTTCAAGGTCAATGTTTTCGAATCCGAGATACTAAAGTATTAGTTTAACAAATCCATAACTCAGCGCGAGAACACTGTCACACGCCGTTCAAACACCGAATAACTTTCAGCTGAGTGTTTCAAACCAATAGCGCGCATAAATCGTTCCAAGCAATCTCGTGTAAACCGAAAAATCATTTCGGAAAGCTACACTGAAGCAGATTCACCGACGAAATATGCAATGAGCTCCCGTTCACGCCAGCTGTCCTCTGCCTCGCATGAATAAACTAGAGATCGAGAGCTCGAATTCACATTGTCACCGGATCAGAAGAAATTGTCTAGGTTTATAACTCACCCATTCTGAGGGTCAACAGCCTCCAAGGTCCAGAGTGCATTCAGAAGGACACATTACTAATTTTCTATTCTCGCCTCAATTAATTCGTTCTGGCATTGAAATGTACGTACTAACGCGGAGAAAATTTTTTTTAAATTGAACTTTGAGGGATACTCCTGATAAAACACTCTTTTGGTCTCAAGCGGAGTTCCTTTCCAAGCGAAGTTGTTTTCCAAGCGTAAAATCGTGGTTTCTCTTTGATAGCCTGATTTTGGCATTATGGCTGCAGTCAAAACGTAGTTGTACCATATTAAGCGTCAAAAGATTCATGATTACGTTAAAAATATTGCAATGAAATTTTGTGAGACAAATTTTTACCATGAATTGTTACGTAAAAAGACCAAATTTTATTCCTGGCTTTGATTAATTACGAATAATTGTTGAGACCGTTATTAAACCTTGTGCAAACATTCTCAGCGTGATTTTGTTTAGCCCATATTATCCGTACGATTTAAAAAAATAACGCCAGGTACAGGTGTATATGTACTCACGGTCATGTACCTGGTGATAAGGAAATACGCTCTTGGATATTTAAAAAAAAACGTCATTCGGGGTATTTAAAGCTATTAGTAAATAGTAACTTATTCAGAACCTTTCAACATGAACTTTTTCGTCGTTTTTTTTACAATATATTCCAGATTTATATGTATATATAAATATGCTAAATGTTGGATAAAACGTAGCAGTGATGGTATTATAAATAAGTTTTATGGTAAAGAAGCATTGAAAACCCTGCATGAACCATCCGAAGGGTGTCGCTGTTACAATTTGAGGCAGTTCCTTTTCAAACAAAAAAAGTACACTGTGAATAGCTACTCCAACAAAGTTGCCGGCGTTATTAACCAGTGCATTTCCTTTCCAATTAATCATAGTCAATTATTGTTGAGAAAATAGCAATGTGTTAAGAGTTCTGTTCCTAACCAAACTCATTGGTTTATTTTTCTACAGGCGTGGTGCGAAAATGGATCACCTACAAATCCTCGATAGCCTGCTAAGGAAGGGATATGATCGACGAGCAACACCCACTAACCAATTCAGTAAGTTGAAAGTTTTCCTCTCTCTGGTTATAAATTTTATGCCTAATCTTTTGTCTTGACATTGTACCATGCTCAATTTTTAAGAATTTTAAGTAATTTTTAAAATTTCTCTAATTGAATTCATTTTGTGTGCGCTATGTGATACACATCTCTTTTGTAATACAATTTCATTCCACACTGCACCACCAAGAAGCTTTAAGATAGTCCGTGGTATCGCGCCCTCCATTTCAGAAATACGGTCGTAAAACGTGATACGTCATGTAGCACCCGACACTTTTTTAAAACCAAACCTCTCATTTCTCGCACTTACATTTCCCACACTACTTTCTCGCACTAATATCTCGCACTTGCCTGTATTTACTTTGGCTCTAGTTATTATTGAGGATTAAAGACTGGATATTTTGTAATTTTTTCTATTAAATGTGTGGTACACTAGTATATTTGACCAGCCTGTCTTACCGAAATATTATTGAAAAATTTTCTCTTCCTATCTTTGAGAATAAAGTGGTGACGAGAGTGAATGGGAAACCGCCAACCTTACAAGTATTTTCATATTAAGACGTTTGATCTTTTAAATGTATTGCAAATACAATTTATTTAAAATATTAATATCAATTTCCTTCATGTTGGAACGATATTTCCGCCGTTTTGAATGTTTTTAATTCCCTTGGGTTTTCAATCTTCATTGTGAAATATTCATTTTAGCAAAAATTGCTGTTCTTTAACTGTGAGAGGAAATCTTGCTAAGATCTCAATTGATAGATTTATTAAATACTATACGGAAGTGTTCTTTTTCTGTCCAGACAAGATTAAAATGCAAAGTATTTTATAGCCCGATGACAGTCTAACATTGAACAAAGTTTTTAAAACTTTACTGGCTCTCATTTTCTCGAATAAAATATAGTTTAAACTTACGGAGCTATTATTAAGTCGCTTGTTTTTCTAACACTTGACTTATTTGTATAAAATGTCTCCATAAGTGACCTCAGTTGTCAATGGACTCTCCAGATAACTAATATCACAATGGAATATCACGCAGGGAAAAATCTCTGCCTTACATAAATACATCTTTTTTTAGGTTTTTCTCTTGGATTAGTGACAGTCCTCGCGAAATATAGTATTAGTTCATGTACAAGTTTTATGACTTGACACATGGAACTGGCAGGTGAGCATTTGGAATTGATTGAAATTTCACGTTAAAACGCGGAAGAGGCTAATAAAATTTGGCTAATTATGGATTTCAGGCCATACTCTTGAAAGGGCAAAGAGTCATCGATAGTATAAAATATGATCGGCTGAGGTACGTTTACAATGGTTTTAAAACTTAATGAAGTTTTGGAGAAGAAAATGTTACGAATATTAATGAATTCTTTTAGAATAGCGTTAGTTTTTTAAATCTTGCAGATAGTAGCCCACCTGTATAGTGTTCATCCGTGCTCGTGTCCTATGTTATCCGCGATACTCTATTACTTGTATTTTGGTTTTCCTCGACAGCTCAAAGATATATACCTTTGTAATGCATCGGGTTGACAACTCCACAGCGACAGATGAAATAAGCTCGACTAACCCAGTTCAAATCCTTGAGGCTCTTTTGTGGTCAAAGGCAGAGAGAAAAAACGCCGGCCAGAGTGGGAGATCGTTTGGGGGAACGGTTCGCCGTCAAGTGACGAGAGAAAAATAGAGAGAGAAGAAAACAGAAGTAGGAGTTACGTAGAGGAGAGGAGTGAGAGGTCAGAAAAGAATATGGTGGATGGCGTGAGGAATCAGAGACACGAGAAGAGCAGAGAGAGACAGAGACGAATACCGGAGTTCGAGTGAGCTGAGAATTGGCCGTAGGAAGAGGAAGAAGAGGGAACGGGGTAGATTGGAGTAGTGGAGAGGGAGGGGTGGCGGGGAAGAGGGATTTCGAAGAAATTGAGAGTAAGAGTGTGACAAATGGTTTCTTTTTTGGCCGGAACCGAGAGAGTCGGCTTTGTCCAATAGTCGTGGGTGAATGAGCGACAAACCTGGAGACAAATGATGGGCGAGATGCGGATGGAAACCTTATTAGCGCCTCTTTCACAGGGTTCTTCCGGACCCAAAAGAGAGAGAGAGAACCGTACGAGTCCATTAGTTAGATACGATATTCTAAGTGAACCACTTAATTGGGCTTGTAAGATTTATGGAGTATCAATAAGTTGAAATCAATAATTTCCACTGTAAACGTTAACATGTGAAAAAATCAGGTTGTCACCTGATAACTTTTTATTGTTATAAGTAATGGCAACATTTTATCAATGATAAATATGTTTTCATAAAAACCACTGTTATCAACTCGGGAGGTTGGTTTTATAGGTAAGGGTAGAGCTCTCCCAATGCTAAGTCCAAAGGCGTAAAATTCACACATAAGGGTAGGGGGGCTATTTTTTTTCCTAGTGAAGCCTCTGGTGTTTCAGGGACATCTGGTACCCAAAAAATCACACAAATTGGGGGGGAGTTTGAAATACACGAGGTGTCCCCGGGAATCGAATACGAGTTCTCCAATGAGTAGTCCAGCAGTCTATCCACTAACCTACAATCTTAATTTCATTAAATGTCCTTTTTAGTTTAAAATGATCCTTATATCTTATGTAATTTAGGATTACTCAAATATTTTCTGTGTAATATCAACGCCTATATTAAGTTTGTCACGTTACTGATATCTCTAAATGTAGCGATTTTTCACTTGTGGTTTCCTTTTAATTACAGTAATAGAAAAGAATAATCCATTCTTGAGATCCAACTGATAGAGACAGGCTCGTGGGAATAACTTGTATGAACAATATCCCCCATTGTATTAATTCCTCCATGATGAAGGTATTTCATTTCTCCAAAAATGTTCTCTTCAAACACCACCATCCACAAATAACCATCTCAGATTTCCTTTGAAAGCTAATACGATTCATTCTAACACTGAATTCTTTCACATTTAACAATAGCCAATACGTTCAAATTAAAGACTGCACCATGGGAAGTAGGTTCAGCTCCTCTTTTGCCTACCTCGGCCTCTCCGAACAAAACTTTCCCTGTCACAACACCCTGACACCCTTTCTTTGGCGAAGATGATATTTTTTCGTTTGATAACATGGTATGGACCTCCTTAAAACTTTTATCTCTTCCCTCAACACAAGATCCTCAATTTCCTTTACCTTCACCATTTCCTCCACTCAAATATTCTTCCTGGATGTCCAAATCTGCCTCCTCAGTAACAACTCGTAATTCCGCACTGCAGTCCATACCAAACTCACAAACAACTGTGTATTTACTTCAATACTTGTCATTTCCTGAGCAGAAAAAAATTAAATCCCGTATTATCTTTCTATCCGAGGTCACTGAATCTGCAAAAACTCTGATTCGCAAAAAAACATTTCTTTCAAGGCTTCATTTTTTCAAATCTTTTTTATCTTTGTGGTTATCTTTTCTACGCAAAAACCACAAAAAAACACCCACATACACCCCTCAAATTTTCCACAGCAGGAAAAACGACACCCTGCACATTTGCATAGCCTACTTTCCTAGCGTGCAGTCTCTAAAAATTATTCTTAGAGATCCTTACCGCTTTCTATTCAGCAACGAAACCACCGCCAACCCACAGTCCAGATGCCCTCTGCCTCATTCAAACGTCCTGTAAATGTTTCTAATAATCTTAAAACATCTGGATTCCTTCTAAATCCACTCCAATTTCCAAAATCCCTCCGACTCATGCAATCGTGCCAGATGCAAAACCTGCTCATCCTCGTCACAAATTCTTCCGCAACAGCATCTTCTAAAATATCTTCCGCCTTTATTTAAAAAAATGCAATTTACCTGTTACAGTGTGAACGATATCCACCTTTTTTTATATTGGCCAATGCACCACGTCCTTTACAATTAGAATTAGCAATCACAAAGGATCCTATAAGCCATATTCCTCGTCCGCTTCCCTCCCAGCCCCCCGACATCCAGCTATCTACGATAAAACTTTTTATTATATTTACGATGTAACTAGTATTTTCTCCCTCCCGTCTACAGCCACATCAATCCAATTATGGAGATGAATTAACTTGTATTTGACCATTTAAATCTTCCTACGAGCTAAACTAAACCTTTACCATTAGTTAACACCTTCCTCTCCTGTACCCTCAATATTTATTTATCCGTGACGCACATCGCTCTGTTAATCCATACCCTTCCCCCAATATCCCATCTTTTCCCAATATTCACGTCAATGCTCCACATACTCCGATGAATGTAGTATAAACTTACATACATTTATATGCATATAAATATACAATACACGACTACCTCGTTCCCTTTGAAGATTACACATCCTATGAAAACTTTGAAAGGTAATGCGCATTACGAAGGTATTTTAAAATTGATTTCTCATGGAAAAAATCAAAACGAGAAAAATATTCAATTCACAAGGAATGTATCTGAAATTCAGCACAGAAATTCATATCCAAATGATCGGCTTGCCAACTGAAAGCGTTTTAGTGACTTTCTGTCACTGGCTGTTATTGTTTTGTTTTGAAAGCAAAATTAAGGGCTGGAAATGAGAAATCATATATATATTTCATGCCTGAATTGAGAAAGTAACCGTGAACAACTTTAAAGCAAAAGATAAGATGATGATCAATACAAACGAGAAAGGTTTTTAAGTTAATTTGGGAGATTTGTAAAATATGTTTTGTGTAATTTAAATGTATTCATCGTGTTCATTGTGTTCATGTATTCATCGTCATCATTCATGTTTTCTATCTCTCAGAAAAATAACGTATGTTTTTTTAATGGGCTAACGCCTCTTTTCCTAAGTCGTTTATTTGGATGTATTCATCTGCAAACTCCGTCTGCATGCATATATTCTTTGTTAAGTATTCGATCTAGCTAGCCTTAACTTTCAGTGATAATAAAAATGTGATTCTAAATTTAAATTAATGTAAAAATACTAAATTCGGCGTCAAATTCCTCTCACTAACCTACTTAGACATTTTAGGAGGAAGTTAAAAGCCAACTTAACTCATGGAGCCCATCAAGAAAAATGTTTTCTTTGGATCGATTATTTTTATCTTCATTAACTTTGTATGAAACATAAAAATAATAGTCTCTCCCTTGTTCTTTGGATCACAAAACACACGGTACGGTGTTGCCACGAGCAGTTTAAGATATCAAACACGAAGGAATCACTACTCCTGAAACCTTTGACTTGTAATACATTCGCATGCATACCTAATCTTGAATTCAAACGCAATTTTTATTTATCAAATCCTAACATGCTTTCAAATAAAAATAAAAATATATGGCCAATTTGTATAATGCGCATATAATTTTGGTAAATCTGCTTTTCTTTGTTGCCAAAATACCCGTCAAATAAAAAATATGCGAAACAAATATTTATTCTCTACAATTTGCCTAGTTATTAAATCTTTTGTCGTTTATGGCCGGACAAATAAGAAGTCCCTTGCAACTTCAAAATGAATTTTTATTATCTTCTTGTGCCTCTCAAACTAATTATCATTCCTCCAACCATATGACCTGTTTCATTTAGTAACTTTGTTCAAAGTTCTTATTTTCACTCTTCTATCCTTGCAGACAACGCGACTATGGTCATCTGTGAACTCTACATAAGGAGCTTTGGTTCAATCAGCCCTGTGACAATGGTGAGTTACGATGAGTCATTGATGGCATTAAATTTTCAATTTGATTTTCCTTCCCCTTAAGCTCATAAATTTCTCCATGCGCTGCCAATATTGGTTCATTTTCTCCTGTTCTCCCTCATGATTACTCCTTTCTTTCATCCTCTGTTACTATCAACATCAATAGTATTTCAATCCTAGGATTGGTTTATTGCAGCCCTCCATTCACCTCTAATTAATGTATGTTATTATATACCAGTATTTAAATATATAAGCTGTTAGTTAACATAATCATATAGGATGTATTTGTATTATTGTTAGCTTTTAAGCATAACTTTCTTCTCGGAGTATATTCATACCATATTAATATGAGTTAATCGATAGCACCTTCCAAGTTGGACCATCCAACATGGTGATAGGCTACGTTTCTTTCAAAACTCAACTCACATTATTACTAAACGGTAAGACATCAAAGGAAAAGGGAAATGTATCAGGAAAGGGATATCACGGACAGCAAAAGAAACCAAAGGGACCGTTAATGGGAAAAGCGCAAAGAAACCATGGATAACGGATGGTTACAAAGATAGATGACGGAATAAAATGGGAGAATGAAAACACAAAGTTAGGCAAAATGAAGTACAACGAACTAAATAATAAATTGAGAAGGGCAACAAATAAAGCAAAAGAAGCAAGGTAAAAGACGCAGTGCGAGAATATGGAAAGTTCACAGAGGAAGGATGAAAATAGTGCGCTCTACAGCAAGGTTAAATCACTATCGGGAAGTGAGAAGGGAAGATCTGCACTAACAGTTAGAGATAAGTGGAGTAAGATAATAGTTGACACAGAAAAGATCCAAGAGAGATGGAAGGAATATATATAAAAGCCGTGTATGGTAAAGAACTTATACAGGCAATATTAGATATAGAAAGAGAATATGACGTAGATGGCTTAGGTCCAGGCATATTCGACGGGGAGATGGAAAGGACATCAAGGGAGATGAAATCAAATAGAGCCATGGGTGTAGACAACATTCCTGCGTAGTGTGTGTGTGGGGGGGTTGTTATTCCTGAAAAACTACAAACAGGTTTTAAAAAATGTGAGAGAAAGAGCCTATATGGACAGATTCGTAGCATATATGAGGAAGAAATCTGGCCGGAAGTCTTGTGAGACCAGTGTTAATTCCTATTCCGAAAAAAGTAAAGGCTACATCAAGTGAGGACTACAGAACAACATGTTGCATTTCCACGCAGCTTAAGCTTTTTTCAAGATCATCAATACAAGGGTGGAGAGTAGGGAAAATGATTACTTAGGGGATGATCAGTTTGGGTTTAGGAAATGAAGAGGTACGCGTGATACCATATCAGTAATGATATCACTAATCGAAAGGAATATAGAATACAATCAGCACATACGTATTTGTCTGTCTCATAGATTTCGAAAAGGCGTTTGATAGAGTGAATTGGGAAAAACTAATGAGTTTCTTGCAGGAAATATGAATAGATTGGAAAGACAGGAGGATGATCCGCAACCTGTACATACATGTATCTCAGGCTGCTCAGGTGCCAGTGAGGAACCAAGAGTCAGGATGGACAATGATAGGAAGAGGTGTAAGGCGGGATTGTGTAAGGCGGCCCATTAATACCGGTGCTGTTCAACGTAGATGTGGAGGAAATGATGAAAGAGGCATGGGAAGAACTGGAGGCAGGAATGAAAGTCTCAGGGGAATTCATAAAATCGGTTAGGTTTGCTGATGACCAAGCATTAGTTGCTCAGTAAGCCAAGGGGTTACAAGCATTGCTGAGTGAATTGGCGGTTCAGTGCGATAGAGATGAGATGAGAATCAATATTGATAAAACAAATATTATTTCATTTTCTAGAAAGAGAAAGGCTAAGCTAAACAGTCAAACAGTTGGGCAGAAACTAGAGCAAGTGGAACAGTTTACGTATCTCGGAAGTGTTTCGGACCAAAATGGTCAAAGTAGTAGGGACGTAAGGAGAAGAATTGCGCTAGGCAAGAAGGCTTTCACAAGGAGGAAGAGTTGATGACGGGAACGTTACATAGGGAGGCAAAGAAAAGACTCGTCAAAACCTTCATATGGAGTGTAGTTACGAGTATTGATGGCGCAGAAACATAGTCAGTGAAGCAGGTTGAAAGACGTAGATTGGAAGCTTAGAAATGTGGGTGTGGAGAAGAATGGAGGAGGTGAAATGGACCGAAAAGAAAACAAATGAGGAAGTAGTAGGAATGGTGGGTGAGGAGACGGGTTTGTTGGGAGAAATCCTAAGGAGGCAGGAAAAATGGATGAAAGGCGTATTGAGCGGCAGGGGGATGTCGAAGAAAGTGATAGAGGGGAGAATGTTAGGCAAACGAGGTAAGGGTAGGAGCAGGGTAGGGATTTTGGACGGGATGAAGGGCGGAAAGAAGTGTAGAGAGATGAAGAGAGACCTGATGTAGAGTAGGTTGCTGGATTGTATTTTGTTAGGAGTTACAAAATATTTATTTGGTAATTGTGTCCATCCGAAACCTACCTTAACTGGTAGATTACTTAATAATAATAAGTCAGACTTGAAAACATGAAATCCGCTGCTTAATGCCAACTTTCAGCCTGAATTACATTAAATTCTTTAATATTATATTATATTATTAATTGAATTACCGTGTATACATTCACACCTGGAGAAAGTAACTGTAAATTATCGCATTTAAAGTATATTAAATAAATTAAAAAACCGAGTTAAGTTGAAAATTAAAGACATTAAATTAATCTCAGTTAGTTTATTCAGAGAACAATAGTACTTTAAATGTAACTTTCACTTAACTTAGCAAAAATATTTTTACTCCCGCGAAAAGTCAATAAAACGAATGTGTACTTCTCTCGAAGAAAAGAATGAATCGTGAGGCTGAAAACCAATTGCATTTCTGTAAAGGAGGTAGATGCTCCTTTTTAAAATTGAAGGCTTCCTTTTCTTCCCCCCTCTATTTGCCTTTCATTTGTACCAACCGAAAATTTTTCCTATGAACGTCCCCTTCGTCAAATAATTAACTTTAGGCATGCTACGTTGCACGTTTCTCGCAAAGGTCTACGGATTTTTCATTAAAATAAACATGTTTAATAAAATATGTAACAGGAAAATAATTTAAAGAGTTAAATTACTATTCGATCGAGAAATCAACCTTTTGACTCAACGTTAAACGCTTATAACGTAGATTTCCAAGCCTGTTGTCATTCTAATCAGACAATTAATTACCTTAGTCTAATATTGTGCCAGGATATTTGGCCTTTGGAGAATCTATAATAAGACTTGAAGATTAACATGGAAGTGTTATGATTCACATCGTAATTGAAACTTTGTTACCCTTAGGAGAGATATTTATGTTGTTCTGTTTAGGGTACCCAACGTTTTGTTGTTTTTCACCTTGTGGGTGGCAAATCCTGCGGCTCGTCAGCCCATGAGATCCCGATAAACCACTCTTGACGTGAACTCTGTTTTCCCAAAAGCCGTAATCCCGGAGTTTACACATCCCTCACGCAAAAGTAGAACACAAACCCACAAAATTCTGGATTATAAGATGAGCGCGTTAGCTGCTGAGCTAAGCCGAGCATTATAAACATATTCCGAAGTATTTACAGCTTTTCAATAAGATGTTGAGAGTCAATGACCCTCTAATAATATGAATCTTCGCTGACCATCTACTTGAATTCTCTCCTCCAGCCCTTCCAATATATGATATTTCTAACGCCAATACGTCAAGTATAGACGCTCTACGCCTTTCTACTACCTGTTACTGCTCAACTCATCTCTTTACCGGCTACTTTTAATTTTGCAACCTCCCCATGCAAATATTTTCCATTATTACGGCAAAAAAACAATTATTCCAAATTTTTTATGTTTCATTCGATAATTTCAGCTTTCTTCCACTTTTCTAATTTGAGAAAATTTTCTAAATAGATAAATCAAATTAAATTTTCTGTTCAAAGTGCTACATTATGTTTTATTGTTCTTATTTTTCGGCAAGTTTACTAGTTTAGAACTATAATGAATCACCTTATGCACATTGTATTTTGTTTAATCTTTCACTTAAAAAATCTGAAGAAATCTCGTTTATCGATGTGCATAACGATTTAACCAAATCTTTGGCTTTTACTTGTTGGGAACTTATTGTCACTCTGCATTTTTCATGCCAAACTAGTCTGATGCATGCAAAATTAGGTTAAATCCTTTCGCCAATAAAAAGGCTTATTGGCTATGTATTATAGTATTTAATATTGGCTATAATAATTTACCTCACTTTGCATTTACAGCTAATAAGTCACATGATGAATATTTTGCTATTGGCTGAATGAATGCTCTGATGCAGGAATTAATGAATCCTGTCATCTTAAAATGGAGGAATTTTTGTCAGAAGAGCATTCATCTATTATAATTATGACAGAATTATAATTTATTTTTAAAAAATATGATTATTGTTCAATTGGTGCTTGATGCTATCAATGTTGTCAAAGAATAGTAACAAATTTGTTTAGTCATTATAAAACTTTATATTGATGGCGGTATAGTGTTATCCGAGGTTCATCGGAGCTTCATGAATAATATGTGGACTGACTTGAAACTCGGACTAGAAGAAACAGTTTCTGGCGTAACTTGGTGGAAAATCTTCATACTGACTTTTAATAATCAAACCACTTTACTTTTCCACATAAACTTTTTAATTTTTACAACCCAGGTTTCGTTATAGCATAACATCATCAGGTTACCTGATGATGTTATGCTATAACGAAACCTGGGTTGTAAAAATTAAAAAGTTTATGTGGAAAAGTAAAGTGGTTTGATTATTAAAAGTCGGACTAGAATATTAATTCTAGGATGATCGTGTTTGTTATTGTAAACTTTTTAATTACGCATTCACAGCGTAAAAGCAATTGTTCAACGCAGTATTTCCTTCGTCATTGATTTACATATGCGTGTACTTTCTGTACTTCTAAAAATCGTCCGAAAAACTTTTTCATCCCCTCCTTCTTCTCGTTTTATCAAATATCAAAATATTCGGCGTCCCATTTCCTCTCATCTATAACACTTTTCCCGTTTCGAAAATGCTCCCGACCAGTCATCGTCTCCCATTCCGTATTTAATCTCTTGTACATTTTTTACATAATCTTGTACATTTTTATTAATTTTCACAAAATATCTTCTGGAGTTGACACCCATTTTTTTAATATTCAAACACAAAATGCCGTAATGGTAGCCCCATATCTCTATCAAATCAAATTCTCTATCAAATTTTTCCCTACTGCTATTGATTTTTAATGTATTTCTTATTATTTTAATTGCATAGAAAATGAAACATAAACCTAAAATAGATTCAATTTTGAAGTCTAGGTTAATATTTATGAGGAATAATTGCTCAAAAGTGAGGTGGCAATATGACCAGATTTGTTGAATACATGCATATTATGCCCATGCCATAAGAAGTCTTTTAAAAAAAATTATCAAAAGCCCTGTGGATCTGGGGAAGAATAGAGAAGGTTGAGTGGACAGAAAGAAAAACAAACGAAACGTAGATATGTTAGAGAGGGGAGAGAGCTGATAGGAAAAATCCAAAGAAGACAGGAAAGGTGCATGCCGACGGCTTCGATTGGCAATGGAATGCCAAGTACTGATAGAAGGAAAACGTTAAGCAAGTGACTTAGAGGTAGGAAAAGGGAAGGGAAATACTGTTTATCGAAATAAAAGGAGATAGAACGTGTACATAATTAAAGAACTGTTTGTTGTATTTGGAGGTGTCAAGTTTAGCCTTGTTACGCCGGAGGAAACAATTTAGGCGTATTCAGTTCAGTGACCATCAAAAACCTACAGTAAACGGTAGATTACCAAATAATGACAATGTCATAAGAGAGACCATTTCCGCTTCAAACATTTTACTCATCTTTGCTATGACACAGATGTATTTATACATCTATGTCATAGGTGTGAGGTCACATAGATGTATAAAGAACCTGAAAACTTTAAAATATGTTTTACCCTAAGTAAATATCCCCATTATCGGATAAAAATAGCCTTTACTTGGTAAACTACAATATTTTTCAGTTTTAATTGAGCGTATAATTAGACTACCTCCAAATTTATAAAGAATTTTTTTAAGTCGTTGGAAGGGTTGCTTGATATGTCCAGTGCCTCAGTAGTATATCCCAGTCACTATTAAAGGGTACTGCTTTCTTTGATCGCAAAAAAGAAAAGTTATATCAATCGGTATTTTGAAATTTTCCCGTCATTTCCAGTACAAAAACTATTCGTAAATTTAATTTAATTTTCCTAGGAATTTTGCAATTAGATTCCGAATTTTGAAATTCAAGTTTATATATTTTTCGCTTACATTTTGTGACATTTAAAGAACGTATCAGAATTTGAAGCGTGTGTTATTAGTCACATATGCTCAAATCACTAAAATAAATGGATTAAATTTTAACTACATTTGTACTTTTAAAATTATTTTATTTTATGTTTATTTCTTGGAATTTCGAAGGATAATCATCCATTTCCGCGCATATTTACCCATTCCAGATATGAAAAAGAAATATAACACTGTGATCCCGTTGCCTATTTCTTTACTTCCTCAAAATACCTAACTCAGACGAACCTACAACAGTTTCCAGATCTCAGTGCCATATTTCTATTTCATTTATTTCATGTGGAACTTTATTCTTTAGTGTGCTCTTTCCTTAAAGCCCCATGTCCTGTATCTTCTCCATACCCTTCAGTGACTCATTTACTCTCCATTTCCTTTCTTTCATCACTCACCTTATAACTATAAATTCTGCTCCACTTATGTGCGAATCCAATATGTTGGTACCATAAAAACATCTTCAATTTCCCTTTCCATAATCACCTGATATCCATTTTAAGATATTCCATAAATAGAGGGTTTGGAAAACATGTAGTTTTCATAATCTCCTTCCAAACACATTTTCTATTGTATTCCTTGATTAAATTTAAGTATCTTTTAGTATCAAGCTATTTTAATGTACGTACAATTTTATATTTTCTTATATGGGCCAATTTTTTTCATTCACTTCCGTAAGTAGCATAAATCATTACGAAATAATAAAAAAATATATGAATGAGATATTAATTCTTATTTAATTAAAGGACATTTGTTATGGCAATCAAATTTCATAACCATACTTTTTTTAATCTCGTACTCAACCGCTGTTTAAAAAACACATGAATAATCCGGTATTTATTTTTATAACAGGATTATGAGGTTGACTTGTACCTGAGGCAGAAATGGCAAGATGAGAGGTTGAAACACGAAGAAATCACCGAAGCGTTGGATTTGAATGATCCAAACTTAGTGAAAGCCATCTGGAAACCAGAGGTTTATTTCCCCAATGCTAAGCACGCTGAATTTCAATACGTAACTGTACCGAACGTCCTGGTGAGGATCAACCCAGATGGTGGAATTCTCTATATGCTAAGGTGAGCGGAAACATTTTTATGCATATCTGTAATTTTTCATATCATATTTTGTATTTTATATGAATGTTTTAATATTATCCTCAGAAAACCAAAACCGTACGTGTCAATTTTGGAGGAGTTTTAAGTATATATGAATGTTTTCGCATGCTTTTATAGCTATCAAATATACTGCTCAAGAAATTTAAAGTTAACTCGGAATGTTCCATGTAAATGAGTAAAATATATTTTTCCAGGAGGAAAAATTTAAACAATTAGTAAAGATCATTGTTATTGCCACAAGTTTCCCATGAATAGTTTTTATGTTGTATCTGATAAAACACATTTTTTAGGTTTTATTTTTGCAAAGTATGGATTTTTCAAAAATACAATTTTTATTTTAAAATAGCCTGAAAACAATGTTTATAACAAAAAAACTGTTTGAAAGGAATTTGAATAAAATTAAATGGCATGGAACAATGCTTCCCATCATCTAATGAAGTCTGAAAGTGAAACTTTGTTAGCTGTGGAAAAATTATTTTTTGGCTTTTTGCAAGTTTCACATAATTATCGTCTTCGTGCGTGAAAAAATATTCACCAAAATTGAATTTGAAACGTGTATTTTCTCTGCGCATAATGTACTGGAAAATGTAGCAAATAAAACTAGGAACAATATTTCTGGACCAAATGCAAGCTGTGCCTCCTCGGACAAACATAAATGGTCACCAGTCCGTCACGTTTACATTCCAACATTTCAAGTGTGCGAGTGCAGCTGCGTGTTCTGTGCGTGACAGAGGAGAGCATTTGGGTGCTTGAAGGATGGTGAAATAAGTGGAAGCCTGTGAAGACGTGGTAAGAGGGAGCCGACCGCTAGGGATGTTTACCCTGACACCGCTGACCACCGGCCGAGATAATTGGAGGCTTTCATTGGCCGTAAATCACAACTCACAGATGGAGGATGAAATATAGTCCGTTAGGTGGGATGACTTCCCGATTGGTGACGTCTCAGGTAAAAGGCAAATTTTATTTCGATCAGGATTGACCGGAATGAGGAACTTAACCTGTTAATCACGAGTATCCCAGGATATCATCATTTTACATACGTGATGATAATTTGAATATGAAGGTACAATAAAAAGTTTCGATCAATTGAAATTTAAGCTAATATCCTTGATTTAATATCCAATGATGGATGTTACGCAGGAAAAAAATTAACCAGAGAATCTAAAATCAACAGAATTTTTCTAAAATTGTATATATTTATGCTCGTATTTTCACCATACTTGCAGGAGAAGCTTTATGTTGAATATTACTCTATATTAAATCGTAAAAAATCTCCAGTAACTTATTGGAGGTGGTTGTTCATGAATCATATGGCGATAACTGTAATTAATGAATGAAGAATATTGATTTCGATGTAAAATTATAATTTTTGACGTTACGCTCAAGAAGCCTAACCCTGGTTTATTTCTATTTGACTGATGAAGAAGATTAGCGAAAATACTTTTATGTAACCTCTGCACTTTTTCCATGTGATTGATAGTAATCATAATGTATAAAATCAAGAGCTATGAGATAAGTATGAGATACTTATCCAACATTCAAATGCAAATGGCAGGAAGGTTTAGTATCCTTAAAAATAGGCAACACGTAAATATTATAGGTCTTGTTGATGGTCAACATTTACGGGATATTCCATTACTGCACCTGTACCCCTTTTGTGCGTTAGGCAATTTTCAATTTACAATCCATTGCTACATGTTCCTACTGTCAACTCTTTACACTGCTTTATGCCATCAAGTAGACAAATACATTGTCATTAAATTATTAACGCATACATATAATATTAAATAATGGAAAGATTTTTCTTATCAACCCATCTTCAAATTGATGAACTTGTGGGCAAAGATATTTTTAATAAGTATAATAGGTGTGTTTAATACGAGAAAATGGGGTATTTCAATTAAAAACTATGTTCTTGTCATTTGTTCAATTTTACTTTTCATTTGATCAAATTGAAAAGGCATATTGATGGTCATGGAATATGGATTCATGTCTTTAGCTCTGAGCCACACTGTCATAATCATGTAATTGGTTCTCATTTTTCCGTGATTTTCATGCATGTTTTATTACTAATTCAATTGGGTTTCCTCCAAATGGAAAGGCTACGATAAAGGCAAATTTTCATGCAGCAAATAGTTATTCAGTCCCATTTCCGTAAACTACAGGGTTCGTCCGGAAAATAAGTGTACTGAGCTCAGGAAAAAAATTTATTACACTTTTACATATCTTAAGCTAATATTCCTCAAAATAGGACCCTTGTGAGTCGATACACTTGTTCCAGCGGCGTTCCCATTCCTGGAACGCTCCCGCGAAGGCATCATCGGGGACCTCTCGAAGACACGTCGTCACGGCCTCTTTGACGGCGTCCAAAGTCCCGTATCGCGTTCCTTTCAAACTCCTCTTTATATTCGGGGACAGAAAAAAGTCCGGTGGTGCCAAGTTCGGGCTGTAGGGCGGGTGCGGCAGCGTTGCCACGCCGTACTTGGCCAATAAGTCCGACACGACAAGCGCGGTGTGAGACGGCGCATTGTCGCTCAGGTTGTCAGTCATACGGTTGATCGCTGGCCGGACGCGGGCGACTCGTTTTCGAAGCCTGTCGAGCACTTGGACGTAAAATGCAGCATTTACAGTTTGTCGTTCAGGTACAGATTCGTAGTGGACGACTCCCCTTTTGTCAAAAAAGACAATGAGCATCATGAACTTATTTTCCGGACGAACCCTGTACTTATTACTGAAGACATTATGGTTAAATCCGATAATGTAAATCAAATTCATAACGTTGCATCAACGGATTTTTATTGTATTCACTCTAAAATTCATTACTTTGGACTTTAGGGCAATTTCCATACAAATAGCTGTAATTAATGTGGAAGTAGGCGAACATTGTGATCAAAATATCAGAAGTTATTTTATCTATTTTTGGACAAGAGACTTTTCATTTCGTTGCAAAAATCCATAATCAGAAATGCCTCTTTCCTGAAAGAAAATGGCTTTCATATTAAGCAATTTAGGTAATATGACTAATCTTATGAGCAGCTATATCTGTGAATTATAATATCTCAGCTGAGTATTTCCATGGTTTTCATGACTTCTTGAGAATTATTTACTAATTTTTAGAGTCATTTTTTCTTAAATATTTCATTAGTATTTGTGATATTAGCTCAATTTCTTGATCAACAGCAATAGATAGAATTGTGGAATTTTTGAACACTGGTTGCAATATTTTATAAATACCACTGCTCATCTTACAACCTCTGATAGTAAGATAATGCAGTTATAATACCTTGTGTGCTTGAAGAATAAAACTTTCGCGTTAATTTCCATGGATATGCAGCCATATTGGAAGAAAGTTGTAAAATTTCATGTTATGAAAGATAATTTAAATTCAGATTTTTAAATTAGGCATCAAATTTTGTCATCATTGAATATCTACTTTTGAGCTGCATGTGTTATATTTATAGTATGATTATTATTATTAGTTGATTTAACGGTTAAGGTAGGTCTTTGGATGGACACAACTAACAAATAAATATTTTGTAAATCCAAACAAAACCCAATCCAGCAACTTACTCTACATCAGGTCTCTCTTCATCTCTGTGCCCTTCTTTTCTCCCTTCATCCCGTCAAACATCCCTGTCCTGTTCCTGCCCTTCCCTCGTTTGCCTAACATTCTTCCCTCTATTACCTTCTTCGACATCCCACTGCCGCTCAATACGCATTTCATTTATTTTCCCTGCCTCCATAGGACATCTCCCCACAAACCCCTCTCCTCACCCACCATCCCAAGTACTTCCTCATTTGTTTTCTTTTCGATCCATTTCACCTTCTCCATTCTTCTCCACACCCACATTTCTAAGCTTCCAATCTACGTCTTTCAACCTGCTTCACTGACTATGTTTCTGCGCCATCAATACTCGTAACTACACTCCATATCAAGGTTTTGACGAGTCTTTTCTTTGCCTCTCTATGCCACGTCCACGTCATCAACTCCTTCCTCCTTGTGAAAGCCTTCTTGCCCAGCGCGATTCTTCTCCTTACGCCCCTACTACTTTGACCATTTTGGTCCGAAACACTTCTGTGATACGCAAACAGTTCAAATTGCGCTAGTTTCTGCCCAACTATTAGACTACTTAGCTTAGCTTTTCTCTTTCAAGAAAATCAAATAATATTTGTTTTATCAAGATTGATTCTCATCCCATCTCTATCGCACTGAACCGCCAATTTTGTAAAATCCTCTTTGCCTAGCGCAATTCTTCTCCTTACGTCCCAACTACTTTGACGGTGTTGGTCCAAAACACTACCGAGATACGTAGACTGTTCTACCTACTCTACTTTTTCCCCTCCTATTTTAATTTTTAGCTTTGCCTTTTTCTTTCTGGAAAATCGCAATTCACTCAGCAATGCTTGCAACCCCTTGGCTGACTGAGTAACTAATGCTTGGTCATCAGCAAACCTTACCGATTTTACGAATTCCCCTCGACTTTCATTCCTACCTCCAGTTCTTCCCATGCCTCTTTAATCATTTCTTCCACATATACGTTGAACAGCACCGGTGGTAATGGGCAAACCATGCCTTACACTTCTTCCTAACACTGCCCATCTGGACTCTCCGTTCCCCACTCGCACCTGAGCAGTCGGAGACATGTATAGGTTACGGATCAGTCTCCTGTCCCTCTAATCCACTCCTATTTTCTGCAATACACGCATTAATTTTTCCCAATTCTTCTATCAAACGCTTTTTCAAAATCTACGAACCAGGCAAATACGTCCTGATTGTATTCTATATTCCTCTAGATTAGTGATTACTGCAATGGCAACACGGGTACCTCTTCCCTTTCTATGCCCAAACTGATCCTCCACTAAGTTGCTTACTCTCTATCTTTTTTATTAAAATTTTATTTAAAATTTGCCTTACTCTCTATCTTTTTGTTGATGATCCTGAGAATAACTTTAGCTGCGTGGGATATAAACTTATTGTTCTGTAATCTTCACATGATGTAGCCTTTACCTTTTTCGGAATAGGAACTAACACTGATATCAAAAAATCTTACGGCCAGATTCCTCCCTCATAGATACCACAAATCAGTCCATATAGACCCTTCCTCCCACATTTTTCTAAATCTTTCAGTAGTTTCTCAGGAATGTTGTCTTCCCTCACGGCCTTATTTGGTTTCATCTTTCTTAATGTCCTTTCTATTTCATCGTCGAGTATGCCTGGACCTAAGCTATCTTCTTCTACGTCATGCTCCTTTTCTATGCCTAACCTTGTTGGTCTAAGTTCTCTACCATTCAGTGTTTCTATATATTCCTTCCATCTATTCCAGTATGATTATAAAGTCCAAATAATTTTCAAAACTGGTAACCATTTTGTGTATGAAATTTCAGACTTAGGTTTAATAATTTTTTGGCATCATGAAATATTTAAAAATTTCTTTTCAGATTAAAACTTACTTTCTCATGTATGATGGACTTGGCTAAATTTCCTCTGGATAGTCAAATCTGCACTATGGAAGTGGCTAGTTGTAAGTAGAAGTATTTCAGCCTGAAAGTTTTAATCATGACACGATTAATGGCAAAATATGTCTGCTTTCAGTTATTCCGATTAGATATCCAGCTATTCTTTACTGCTGAATATGTATTGTGCGGACATTTTTTTTGCCTTCATTATTTTTTAAAATACAATTATACTAAATTTTCACTCAAATTGATACAAATATGGTTCAATATATGTTATCAAATATCATTTATAATTCTTCATTTAACCCTATTCATGTATGCAAAGATATGATAAAAAATAAATGCTTGGCAGCTAGGTACCATTCTATATATTTTTTCATAATTTTTGAGTATTTTGAAGTTACAATGGTATTTAAAATTGCTGGAAAGAGTTTGAAACAAAAAACAGATTCAGATTTTTACTCATAAAATTTAATACTATATTCTTAATTCTTTCAAGTATTGCTTTTCAAACATAGTTTAAGCATTGAAACTTGTTATATGAGAATAAAGAACAGTGGATAACATTGTATTCTTAATTTAATGAACATGAACTTCCACAAAGTTGAGCCTGAAACGATAGAACGTATTGTTTTATATAAAATTTATTAATTAGTTAGGGGCTCTTGTTACCTTGTTGAGTTCATTTGTGTGTTATTTACTTATTTTATCTAATTAGGTATAGAATAAATAGATTAATCTTGACATGTGCTTTTCATCTTTTAATTGATGTTAATTATGGAACTAAATAAAAGGTAGTTTTAACTATAAAATTGATTACTGTTTCATTTTCTTTTCAAATGAATCATCAGTTTCCAAAACTATTGAAGAGTTACGACTGGAATGGAAGCTTACAAACCCAGTCATAATGGGTAAAGGACTCAGAATGCCACAATTTGAAATTGTGGACATCTTAGCATCAGATTGCCAAGAATCGTTTCAAATAGGTAAATTCCAGACTGCATGGTATATGAATGTAGCTGAATATTGAAATATTATAAAACTATTATGTGAGGTATTGTTTATTGGGTAAGTAAATAATGAAAATGAAAAATGATGCAGGATGAGTTAGCATTACCTGATGTTTTTGGCTCAAAGAGTATTAAAAAATTCTGACTCACCCTGTGCACAAATTTGAGCATAATATACAAATTATAAAATAATTCTGATCCATTTCTTAAGAGGTAATTTGCTGTTCCAGGAAATTACAGCTGCCTGGTGGCAGAATTCTATCTGAGCAGATCTGTTGGATTCCACCTGGTTCAAAGTTATCTTCCCACAATACTCATTGTGGTCATATCTTGGGTGTCCTTTTGGATGGATGTAGATTCGGTTCCAGGACGTACCACATTGGGGGTAACCACACTGCTTGCAGTGTCATCTCAATCTTCAGGTTAGCAGGCTGATTTTAGTTTATTAAAGTTCTTTTGTAGTTTCCTTGTCAAATGGTTTCACATATTGAGTAAACATAAATGATGGAATGAAAATAAATATTTGGAAAATAAGTAGATGGAGATTTTTAAAAGTTACTTTCAGTAAAACTTGTAACTTCCACCTAGTTATGTATAATTTAAAAATATTTAGGAAATGAACCATTAGTAAAAATGCTTGGGATAATAATTTTATTTCTTCTATAGCCAACAAGTGTAGAGTTCTTGGCTCACCCAAAGGTCATAGGTTTTAATCTATGCATACATGTACAAGTGCTCAAATACACATTCATAATATAGGCTCCCATGATGGAATGTTATATTATGATATATTGCTATCTACTATATGTTTAGCATCTTGCACAGTAAATTTTGTATCTGGAATTTATAAAATCAAGTCCAATGCTTACTATTGCTCATTACAGCATTCAATTATTTTATTATGAAGCAATTACTAGTTATTATGATTATAATGACATCAGAGATATCAGTTATTATTACTGGATATGTGAAATATACTTCTTATAAGACTGCAGAGAAAACTTTGTAATGGAAAAGCACATTGTGCTAAGCAGATAAATCCCAAATTTTATGAAATTCAAAAATATAATTGCGTCAAAATGAAAAACTGGGACTAATTGAAAAACACCTGCCATCTCTCATCACTTCTCAAATGCAAAATGCTTTAGAGGTTTGATTCAAAATCAGTATTGATTGTGTAATCCTTGAATGAATTCTCTATTCAGACCAGCCTTGGAATATCTGGGCTTTAAATTGCACACAGCTTATGTGATATTAGGATGCTATTTTCAAATTTACTTAACAATTCAACTTTAAGACATTTTATAGCTGTAACATGAAATTTACCCATCAGACACTACTGCATTGCCCTCATACTTCAACTATATCATGGGTAATTCCAAGAACAAATTAATGCTGCAAATATTTATATTAATCATGAAGAAGACATCTTGGTACCAGTTGAATACATTAAGGGGATTGGGATGGTTTTGTGGATGGGTACTTGCTTCCCAACCCAAGGGCCCGGGTTCGAATCCCTGTGATGGGCTGATTTTTCAGTGGTAACCAAATCCCTACTTGGGGTTGCCTGTGGACAGCACATTAAGTGAGTAACCCATTCATTTGATGGAACATTTAAGTTTCCAATCCTTGGTGCCTTTCTTTAAGAGTAGTTTAATGTTGATATCAGGTTTCTCCCCCCCTTCCTCCTTTCCCTGAATATCCTAACCCTACTGTGTTTCCCACATACCCCTCCTGGCTCAAATGACCTCTGCTATCAATCATATCCCCTAATAACTTGTATTATTACTTGTGTATATGAACATCTTATATTTCAAAAGATATGAATTAATTATAACAATAGTGTGAACATCTGTTTTTCCCAAGTCCTATTATAATTTATTTGATGGTTGAAGCTATTAAACATAACGATCACACTTCTCAGTGAGGAAATGTCAATGCAAGATCTTGTAATTGCTCATTCACTACTTCATTCAACTACTGACCAAGTATATAAAAATGCCTACACAGCTTTTTTTATTATCTGTATGAAGCCTGTGACGGAATCTGTCACAGTTATGTGTTGCTACTTTATCAGTGGAATTATTCATTTATGGGATAATTCAATAACTTTATTCACTTGATTCAACAGGTATTCAAAGTGGGCTGCCCCAAGTGAGCTATGTAAAAGCAATTGATGTTTGGATGGGAACTTGCTCAGGTGAGAATATGACAAAGGCAAGGAGTAGCATATAAAAGTACTGACTATCAGTCATTACTACTGATATGTGATTAGAGTGAACACTTCTATTATCCTTTATCGTAATTGAAAAGCAAATCATACCAAACATAAGAGTAGCAACAAAAAATTCCAAATTTTGGTAAAACCTCATTTTTGTTTGGTACTTAGAAGTAAGTGGTAGTTATCAGCTGAAACATATGAAAATACATACTCATATACAGATTTCATACAATTTCTCCATGCTTAATAATAGTTATATTGGCTAAAAGTAACTTTGCACCCATATCCACTGCTGCCACTTTTATATGCACACCCGAGTGATTGAGTAAATGAGCGAAAATGTGATCATCTGTTTTGTGATTCTGTATTAATATGTGAGATTGATGGATCACTGGCATAATAGTAATCCTTATAAACCCTGAACAAGTGAATGAGTGTGATTCACAAGCTAACACACCTAAGTGATTGCGAACGTGAACTTAGGCCTTATCTTTTTGATTTTTATTTCAACTGTTTTTTCATTCCCATGTGAGTACAACAGGTCCCTGGCATAGGAGATATCCTTGCAAACCCTGAGTGTATGTGTGAATGCGATTCACAAGAGTGACTGTTATTCCTTAACACTCCCTAGTGATCTAGTAGTTGCAAGTTGTTTTATTATTTATTAATTTCGCTATTTTGTGTGTGTGATTGAGTTATACATGGGTCACTGTTTCCCAAACACACCCAAATGACCTAGTGTGTGTTCCCTTTCTTTTCCCTTACTTATAACTTTGTTTTTACCTTTTCCCTTTACAAACCTAGTGCCAATCAAGTTCATGGCCTCAGCTATTTCTTCAAAATTACGAGTGATCCAATCTACTTTATTTTAAATTTTAATTTTGAGATTGAATGCTCATGGAGCACATTATATATGCCTTATTTATGCCTTTATACTGTTCAAAGTGTATAAAAATCATTTACTCTTATACTTTGCTCCAAAAATATGTTCATATGCCATGATATGATGAATTCATGTGGCAAAATGAATGTCATGGCTGAAAAGACATTGTTACTTGGAGTATGGTTCATGTTTATTTGTAGGAATTTTTAATTGCTAAGGTCTTTATAATTAGATTTAATCAATCATTAAATGTTTATTATATCCTGCCAATGGCAGAATTAAATGAGATAATTTGATATTTCCAAGATTATAATCATACCTCATTTTAAATAGCTATGAGTACAAATTAATTATCTTCCTTAAATGCCCTTCCATAGGGATTACATGGTAGAAGAGACTCCATAGTTTTAATCTTGCCCCAAAATAGAGATGATTATCTATCTCCATCTCCTATAAACATTCCTCAAATTTAAAGGGCATCTTAAAATACACCTCGCTTTTTTCTCATATCTCTCTTCTCTCTGTTGCCACCTACTCAGCAAATTTTGCCCTCTTTTTTCCTCTGAGACTCCTTTCCGAAATTGACCCTATTTTCCCAGCCATATCCAAACCTAACCATGTATGTCATTTACTAACTACCCTGTGTTCCAAGCTAATTACCCATTTTTCTTCCTCATATTATATTGGGGAATGCACTGCCACATTTTCCATTTCATTAAATAATCATGCCAATCAACCAAATCTCTACCTCCTCTAATGGTTATCCAATCCTACAATTCATCACTTCCTTCAGTCAACTTTGTGGTTTCAGCTTTCACATTTTGATCACCAAAATTTTCCCTAAATCTGTTGGTAAAAATTAGGCAAGGTCTCATGAAATGCAAACAATTTGCTACCTAAACTTAAAGATCCTAGGTTTAAACCTTAAGCATTGGCACCACTCCCCTTGCCAAATTTCCCTTGCACTCCTTCCCCTCACCCATCTCAAGTCTCTCCTAGCTTTCTTTCTTCTTTAATCTCCCTCCTGTGTCCTCACTTTGCAGGGATCTTAACTACCAGCAATCGAGGGATGACCAACAAAAGTATAGCTTAAGTCTCTTGGTCTCTTTCATTTTTATGTGTGTTTATCATACATAGTTTTGGTCAATTTCTTTATGAGAAAATTTCTGCGAGAATTTCCAATGAGAAAAATTTTGAAGCTAATATTTCAATTTTGATATGTGCACCTTTTATAAACTTCTGCATAATATAGATTCTGCATTTAGCAACTCCCACGACGTGTGGTATTAATTCATGCACCTTTAAATTTTCTCAGTAATTAGTTTACCATTTTGGTAGCTACCAAAATAATCAATTATCTACAATATCATGGCTTATTAATATATGTTATTGATTTCGTAGATAGCCTGAAATTTCTAAGGGAACAATATATGTACATGTATGTATTTTTCGGTAAAATTTTAGCATGTAATTTGTGCTTTATCAAATAAATTTTCATTGGTGGTTATCATGTGTCAAACTTTAAATAAAAAAATAAGTCTAGCATATATTTATTAACCCTCTTTAGCTGAGTTACATTTCATAATTTTAAGATGTTTCTGGGGTGATTTTCTGTCATATGCCCTTCCCCATTAAGTACTCTTTCAAAATGCCGTATAGTTGTCAATTCTGAGAATGTATCTATTATGCCTACTCCCATGGTCCAAAGTATACATCTACGTACATTAGAGTCTGCATGTGTAATTAAATTATTATTAATTTAAACAGCTATACTGCATACTCATCTAAGTTGTTGAGAGTTATTAAAGTTATTCATATTATTGCTGGGTAACTTAATAATAGGTGTTACCTAATGTTACATAAATATAGTGGTGTAAGAAGCATAAATTATAAACCAGCACCAGAAGCTTATGCCCTATGTTATTTGTAAGTCAATTCATCATACAAAGTGTTTCACTTAGGTAGACACTACAATTCATTATTTACTGTATAACTACATGGAATTGATCAATTATAATTTCCAAAATAGACCCTTGTTTAATACCAAACTATTTGTATAATATATACGATCATATATCCATACTATGGTAAGCGAATATATATTTGTACTATGCCTAAGGACCTGCTTCTAAAGCAGATACAGAGCATTTTGACTTGAGTTGGAATGTAAAATAATGTAACAAATAGGAGATGATTAGACAACCAAGTTAAGGGTAAGAAATGGTTAAGCATTTTGAATGGAATGAAGAGAGGTATAATGTAGGTTCAGAGAATTGTAGAATGGTTATTCTAGTAAGGGTAGTCATGTTGTGTCCTGGAAGTGAGACTTAGAAATGTATTATGGTAAAAGTAAGTTGCTGCACACCCAAAACACTTTTAAATGGTAGACTGCCAAATAACATTATAATATACTACATATGTTGAATAATCATAGTTTTTTTTTAAACTTGTTGAACAGTAAAACCTGATTGGCCTTGTCCTGTTCTCTCTCAAACTATTAAACCAATGGAAACAGCCTTTGTCTTCTGTGCCCTCCTGGAGTTCACAATAGTCAACTACATGTGGCGCAGACAACCAGAAGTGCACTTCAAGACAACTAATACTGCAGTGGTAGTAGGTGGAGGTCTCCTAACTCCTTCTCCTATTAATGGTGCATCTGCACCTAGTGCTGGCAAGACAGGCTTCCAGGAAAGTGTCTCAACCCAGCAAGGGTGCACCCAAGAGGCAGCTACAGAAAATGAAGTTCCTCCTGTCAATTATGTACGTAAATATGGTTTAGTTATAACAAACCATCATGTCAAAAGTTAGTGTAGGCCAGCAAAGACAGAGAATGCATCCTTGTGAGTACATTTTCTGATGATGAAAATGAAAAGTATCATTTTCCATGTAGAATGCTAAATTTATGACGTAACTATAGATTTAATCTATAAAAATGAAAATATACTTCAGGACCATTTTGCTGTTGCTCACTTTTACTCAATGCTGGTCACTATGAAAATTCATGTTGTTATGTAAATATGGTTTGCAAGCATCTCCTCCTTATAGAATTTCATTTCACAACCTATTAATGGACCCTAGACCTATATCTGATCTTAAAAGTACATAATATTTGAGGAGGTGTAATAGTCTCTCAACCCCTCTGCCTTAAAACTTCAAAATTTGATTGTGGCGGTAACAAAACTGTAGAAAAGTAAGAAATTCTGTGCATGCCAATATTAAAGTTTTCTATTTGGTTTGGTGGTTTGTTTACTTGATTTACAAATGGATGAAGGAGATCTGCTGACTCATGGTATTCCACTTTTCATCACAAAGAAAGAATAAAATTTCACCATAATTTATTCACCCGAATAATGAACATTCGATCTTGTATGCTTTTTGGTCCAAAATTAACAGTACATTTTGCATGTGTTCCAAATGGGGTAAAATTACTTTTGGCATTATCTTTTTGTATGTCATGTTAGCAGTTCAAAAGCAATGTGCCGTGGAATTATTTTAAATACCTGTTTCCAAATGTAATAAAAATTAATAATTTCATTTTCAAAGACCATGATGGCCTTTTCAGGAATGTAATTGAAGAACCTTTTCATGTTGACACATTCATTCAACATCATTTTATTCATATGTTTTGAGAGAAACCAAATAGATTATTTTTCAGGAATTTGTCTGACACCCATTTTTACCAAAGTGGAAATGCTTAAATTTGGCATGCATGAGGTTTAAAAACCAGTTTTCCTATTCACCTTACAGTATTAAATCCTGCCTACTTTTATTGTAATATTTTTAATATGAATAACTATAATTAATTTCTCCATACTTTATTCACTCTGCCCTGGTTTATTCTTGTTTTGCTTAGATATTTCTTGTTCTCAAAATCTCCATTTATAGATGAAATGTCCGCCATCTGGTCCAACTACTCCCTGCAAGGCTGAAATTGGAGTGATAAGTGCAGCAACTCCTTGCTATGAAGCACATCTCCATCAGATTTCCCACGGCAATGAAACACCTGTTCAAACAAAGTTAATGGCTCGCAAAATAGATGAATATTCCCGGTTCTGCTTCCCAATGGCTTTTGCCACATTTAATTTAGTTTATTGGCCATATTACATGTTGGCCTAAATTATTGTCTGAATACAGTTACTAATTATTGCTGGAAGAAGTGCATTTTCAATTTACATAGCACTTTTACAATATCTGGTGTTGTGGTCCTCTGAAAATATGATATTATAATTCATGTTGTGATTCCTGACTGTGTTGTCAATTCCAAATGATGACACATATAATATCTATCCAGTGGGAATTAATCAGATACCAATATATAAATATTCATGTTCACAGAGCATTTGGTGGGTAAATGCATCATTATCAAGTCCTAAGGTCTATTAGCTCTCTTTTCTGGTCTCAATATATTGGTTTAATGGATAAAATTATGGAAATGCATTTAACAGAAGTGAGTATGTGGAGTATATCTATTAGAATAACAATTTTTAAGAAAGACATATGATGGTTAATAAATTATTTATTTGTTTAGACCAGTTATTTGAAAAAGAAAATCTATTGTATTTTATTTGTGTAGCTTTCAATTGTGTCAGCTTTGTTTATTTTTTCAAAATGAAATTTTATTAAAAATTCATATGTTTCCTAGATACGGTTCCTTATTTTGATACTTTCAAAATACATTTTATCATCATATCACCAGTTATATAGTTGTAATCAGCACATTTCAGCAGAATCTTATTTGTTTTTTATACACAGCTTCAAAAATATCTAACCCTTTATAATGATGAATCTCCAAAAACATTCAGAAATAAATTTGTTTCAATGTCTCCAATATTGCAAGGTAAGTAGTTCTGCTCTTTAAGCTGTCATCTATAACCAAATGGAATAGTGGAAATATGACATTCAGATCTCATGACATCATATATCAAATTCTGTATTGCCTGTAATTTTATTTTTATCAATACCTGTGAACTTATTTTTTTCTTTGGCTCAAATTTTAATTAATTTAATTGGAAATAATACTCCAAAAGTTTTCAATGTAGATTATGTATTACTCTTAATTTAAGAAAAATATATACCTACTCCTAATGTGATATGGTTGTTTGCTTGTTAAAACATGTTATTTTGTTGACTAGGAATTCAAACCCGAAAGGCAACATTTTTCTTCATGATTCAAATGATGTTGGAGACTAACAGGATTAATTATTTCACATGATGATTCTATTTATAACACTCTCTATCCATAGCAGGCTGTGAGAAAAACAATTGCATCAAAGCAAAGTCAGCTAAAATGAATTAGATGAATAACTTCAGCTTGTAAGGTGAACAGATTTGCATTCTATCAACTACAATGAGAGATATGTTCTGTGTAGTGATCTTTGGCTGTCAATTTTGGAAGCATATGCATACATATAGTTGTTCAAAAATAAAATTATTATTCTCGATGAAAAAATTTCTGTTCACAAAATGTTGGATTTTCAACCAGAAAATACACAAATATTTCCCTTTACAGTAGAAAATTTTTGGTATATTTTTAAAATAGTACCCATATGCACTTCATTTTTCAGAATAGGTATAACATGAAAACAGCTCCATTGAAAGGATTGTACACATAAATAGTGTCTGAAAGTAAATAATTTTGAATGCATGGTAAAATCACAGTTAAATATCAAAAGTAAGATTATAGGTAATGGATCTGCTTAAATTATAAATGTCAACAATTGTCTTGCTCAATGAAGACCAAAGAATGAAAGCAGAGTGGACATCTGTTCAATCAGGACTAGTGCTTCTAGTTTATACATTTAATGTTTTGGTATAATTAAGGAATTGTATTAAGTTTATATCTCTAAAGAATTGTCAAATACTATTTCAGTTTTATAAAAACTCAAAATATAGAAGCTTTTATAAAATAGTAAAAGTATAAGTAATAATCTCCAATTTGGCAATTAAATATATTTCATGAGAAATATAAATTGCATTTTCCCGATTAGTTAGTTGGGTTCAATAATTTTTTAGCAATGTATTATGTTTTTATATTAATTATGGATTTATTTATAGATTTATTTCATAATTTAAATCTATAACTTTTTATTTCACCTGACATATCCTATTATTCTTTAACATTGAACCATTTTATTTGTTTTTATTATTTTTTACATGCCTTAAAAATTTTCATAATGCTAACTTATTTCAGAATTGATTCCTTATTTTACATCATTTATCTTTTGCTTGATAACCACATATATGGATTAGAATAAACATTAAGTAATTTCTATTTAATTGTCATGGTACTTAACCCAAGTAACCTACATGCATACCGAATAGATGTCTAATAATGTGTTCACTAGAGTTATCAAGAAGAGTAGACTGAAGAGCTCAATTACTAATGTCACCATGGAATTGTGCTAACTAAGAAAGAAATTGCTGTTTTGTTCTGACCTGCCTACTGTTCAGTGATCTGCTGATGTCTTTAAGCTGTACAATTAAAGCAAATCACATAAACTAACAAAATGACAGTCCAATAATCTATATATAAATGTGAAAAATAACCACTATGATAAAGTAGTTAAATCCAGAAAGCTTTCATATATGTCATTCAAATAATGAGTATTAAAATGCTTGCTATGATTAAATTAATGAGCCTCCTTTTTTTATAATTGTTTTATAGAGGGTATGAAGCTTTTCATAACCGTTTCTTTTCCGTGCTTATTGAACCAAAGAGTAATTATTATCTCTACAATTTACAAATTAAACTTTCTTTGGTTTCATATGTTTTAAGATATGTATTTTCACACAAATCAACATCATTAAAGGGACTATTCCATAATTCCTAAAAATTGTATTTGTGAAGAAATATTTGTAAAAATAGTGAATACAGTAATTTATCAAAAATAAATAAAAGTTCGTATGCATTTTATTAGGGGAATCTTCAGCCACCCTAACTTTATTTCGTGTCTAAATAAAGCTACATGAAATTATTTCAGATTGTAAAACAGTGAAAAGTTCATTGTAAATCCTGCAAGTGTTTGAAACTGGATAAAATTTGACTAGCGAGAAATCAATATACTATATTCTGGAAATGTACTCATTAGTCATAATTATATGTATGGGACAGAGCCACCCTGGAAGTCAACATCCTAAAATACAGAGCTTGGAGTATATACACCACCTATAGAAGGAACTCAAACAACATTAAAGTGGGCATCACACTTTCTTCAATTTATTAAAGCACAATAAACCACTAAAATAGAGGTAAAAAGAGGTATTCTGCATAGGTAAGTTGCATCAGAAGAACCATAGGTTTTGTCTTGGTGATAATTTCTGTAAATTTCAGGGCATCCACGTAATAAAATTACTGGAAACTCATCACTATAATATGATTTCCTACTAGTGCCATGGGACCAAAAATCAGAGTACATAGTACATATCAGTATGTATTACAGTTAAAATAGCCCAGTGAGCAGATTGCTGAACGACTGAATTGATTTCAATTTCTGGTGATGCCTCTGGGCACCCTAAGGTTTTAACAATCCAAGTTTTCATGTACCAGACCTACCTGGCAAACCACAGTTTACACAAGGAAAGATGCTAACTATCCTACTTTGATGTGTGCATTTACATTGAAGAATGCTTTTGCATTTAAATTCTTTTCACTTCATTCAGTTTGAAAGTTAAGAATTTGCGTTTTTTTAGACTGAATGATATCAATTAGCCCCACCTCCAACCTTATCTCCCTGCCTACGCCGCTGTTTCAATACTGATTTATTCTATACGACCCTGTCGGTATGAATCAATGTCTTGATACATTCTCCGCCATTGTCTCATGGGACCAGTATTAAGTAACATCGTGGCAAAAGGTAAGGAAGGTCCCTTAAAGGAGCTCATACAAATGGGATCCGGTATACGGCAGTATCGAAAGCGAATTTAAAAAAATGATTTTCCCAGCATCAGAGTTTATACACCCAGCCAGTCCATTGGAAGTAATGTAATTTCGAGGCCGAACCTAGTGGAGAGAGAGGACAAGGGAAGCGAAAACGACGCAAGGCGAGTGGGAGGAGGTAACAGAAGATCAAACGGCACAGCGCGCAAGTTAGGTCGTCCCTGGCTTGAATTAGAGCGTCTGGGACTTGGAATTCCTACCTCAAATACGGCACAGTCGGCGGAGCAACAAGAATTCGGAGCCAACGTCTGTCAGGCGTTCAATAGTCAAGGATGATGAATAGGTCACACGGCAAAGCGTGGGTTCGATTGCGCGCCATTCAGTGCTAACGTACACAATATGTGGGGTCAGAGTGTGTAGAATTTGAACAGAATCTCGGGAACGCGGGCCGAACGAGTGATCACCGGTTAATATTAGCTCAGCCTTGACAGAAATGGAACATGGTTGACAAGACTCTTCGACCTCAGAAACCACTCTAATAGGCCACTGAATTAGAAAAATTACGGAAACTTAAGGGACGGTGGTAGACCAAAGGTAGTGTGTCTGCCTGTAGAACCTAATGTCGCTGGTTCGATTCCCGTGACCTTAGGCCACAGTACTGTGATGTGGAAGGCAATGGGAAACCACCACATTAGTCTCCCTAGAAAATGCAGCCTTGCATACAAGATATGACCTGATGGCACTCCTCCCGGTAAACTCTTCCGGGGTTAAAATAGTCCCCCAATCTGATCTCCGGGTGGGGACTAGCGGGAGGGGAATATCAGTCAAGGTAGACAAATGCAGGATATGGATATGGAACGTTAGGTAATTAGGGGAGTGCGGGAAATCAGAAAATGCAAAGATAGAAATGTATAGGCTGGGGATAGACATGTGAGTGGGCGGGGGCGAACGACTTCTGAAGTGACGGCTAAAGGGTAATATACGCGATATATCTACTCCAGAAAATTTCCATTGTATTACTGATTTGAAGGAGGTAAGTTTATCCCGTAGCTGGGGCTTCCTGACCAAACACTCTGACTGAACGTCCTTTTTTGGTTTCCTCCACGGCTTCCCCAATGCCGAAGCGGAAGGGTATCCCTCAGGGGTCCATTTTGTCGGTCAGTCTTGAAAATGAATACCCCAATAATTGGCACGAAATGATTTCAAAGTACTATTGCAGATGCTAGGACGAGTTGAGTCCCGGAAAAATACGTTCGGATACTAATCCACCATATTCACCTCATACTTGTTTGCACGCAGGGTTTATTGAGTTCGAATAGAAAACGCGTCCTGGCCCACAATGCACTACAATTTATCGCCTATGTACGCTGCAATGGTCTCTTCAAAAAGAAAGAAAAAATGCAATTACATACATAAAGAATTAATTTTACATGGTCAGAAGCATTATCTTAAAGAATTCAGTCGATTGCGGTGTAAAGAGATTCGCGTATAATTCCATCGAGCAATCACATTTGCAAGTGTGGTATGAAACTCGAGTCGTCCTAGGTGACTCCATACGCACTAAGAAGTTGCCCTAGCAGCGAGCAGTGTCCTCTTGAGACACGGCTGACAGTACCCCATCCAATAAATTTGAAATCTGAGACCAAACCCCGGACAATTTAATTTTTGCCCAGTACATCTGGCCGGTCTTTTCATCCCTAAAACCCCCTCCAAACAACGTTGTCTGGTCCTCCCCTCTCCCAAATCCTTCAACGGCTTGCCTTTTCCCGCGCGCAGGTGTCCTTGTGAAATCCTCTCATCAAATTTAACCCCTCTCACTGGGAATAAATCCTTGAAAATCTCTGGAACATTTAACTTCACGTGTACAGCGCTGCCTTCTGTCTGTCGAGTGAACCATTCACTTGGTCGCTCAAGTCGATCCGGTGTGCAACGTAAAGATGATGGATCGCGTTCACCATTTGAAGCAATACGTAAGTGTTTATTTGCGTGAAAAATATGATTCTATTAAAATATGCAGAAAAACAGCAATTAAAGAATATTTTTGTCATTAGATATAACGTCAGCCAATTAACAAAAGTGAGAGAGTAACACAAATTTGGTCAAATTGGTTTTCATTTTTGGTATTTTTACTTCCATCTACACGACAGAAGGAGAGGAGGCTTCGTGCAGGTGTACTGAGGTCATTAGTCAGCAGTCCACGGAGGGGTTTTCTGGCGAATGCCTGTCAGTGAGTATAAAGAAATCCTATACCTCCACCCTCAGCTAACTGATCAAACAACATGTTTGATCAGTTAGCTGATCATAATGCTCAACATAATTAGAAGTAGGTGGGATACGAAAAACCTGACTTTGAAGGTATCCTCTACGACATTTTCATGTATTTCATTTTTCGTACAGACCATATTCAGAGGATTTTCTATTCTTCCATTTCTTTTGTTGCTGATATCTCACCTGTAAGGCATTAATTTTATTCATTGCTGCGATCCATTTATGCGTTAAATGTAAGAGTTTTGGCTCTCTATGAAATTCCCATGAGTTATCTGAAGCTTCCACGGCATTATTTGATTCTAAAATTTGCACTGCAGCTGCTTTGACTCCATAGCGAAAAGCATAGATATGGGGAATGAGGAAGAAGGGCGTTCAATAATGAGAGGGGATGGGGTAGAAGGTGAAATCTAGAGTGCATGGCATGAGCGGAGGGGTGTTACTTGAATGGAAATTGAAAGAGACCATTAGACAGAGACGAAATTGACAGTGCAGTACGCAGCGGCTGTGTTGTTGAGGCGACTGACAGCTAAGGTCATTTGCGCCATTACGGATGGGTGGGAAAGGACGGGTGGAGAGAAAACCGGAGTCGGCATTAGCCTACTATTTGACGAAAGGGGTCCGCAGTTTAACGTCCTTCAACAGACGACGGACGTCGTACTCACTCAAAGCGCTCTTAACAAAGCACCTCAAGTAGGGATCGGGATACCACTGAAAAAAATATTTCTTGTCTCCAGGATTTGAACCCGGGTCTTCACGGTGGGAAGCCTGTACCTCTCAGCCTCCGCACCGTCCCGATCCCCCTTTTTTCTTCGTTTCTCAGAAAAATTATTTCCAATGAATAGATCCATTTCAGTATTCGACCAATTTCATGACAATTTGCAAATGTTTAACACTATAATTTTTTTCTTTCTCCCAACAAACCGCTCTCCTCGCCCACCATATCTTGCACTTCACTTGTTTTCCTTTCGGTCCTTTTCACCTTCTCCATTCTTCAGCTCAGCAATTAACTCAGCAATGCTTGCAACCCCTTGGCTGACTGAGCAACTAATGCTTGGTCATCAGCAAACCTTACCGATTTTACGAATTCCCCTCGACTTTCATTCCTACCTCCAGTTCTTCCCATGCCTCTTTAATCATTTCTTCCACATATATGTTGAACAGCACCGGTGGTAATGGGCAAACCATGCCTTACACTTCTTCCTAACACTGCCCATCTGGACTCTCCGTTCCCCACTCGCACCTGAGCAGTCGGAGACATGTATAGGTTACGGATCAGTCTCCTGTCCCTCTAATCCACTCCTATTTTCTGCAATACATGCATTAATTTTTCCCAATTCTACTGTCAAACGCTTTTTCAAAATCTACGAACCAGGCAAATACGTCCTGATTGTATTCTATACTCCTCTAGATTAGTGATTACTGCAATGGCAACACGGGTACCTCTTCCCTTTCTATGCCCCAAACTGATCCTCCACTAAGTTGCTTACTCTCTATCTTTTTTATTAAAATTTTATTTAAAATTTGCCTTACTCTCTATCTTTTTGTTGATGATCCTGAGAATAACTTTAGCTGCGTGGGATATAAACTTATTGTTCTGTAATCTTCACATGATGTAGCCTTTACCTTTTTCGGAATAGGAACTAACACTGATATCAAAAAATCTTACGGCCAGATTCCTCCCTCATAGATACTACGAATCAGTCCATATAGAATCTTCTTCCGACATTTTCCTAAACATTTCAGCAGTTCTACAGGAATGTTGTCTACCCCCACGGCCTTATTTGCTTTTATCTCCTTTAATGCCCTTTCTATTTCATCGTCGAGTATGCCTGGACCTAAGCCTTGTTTATTCCCCCTCTATACTTCCTTCTACCTAACTCCATTCTGGTATTCTTGTCTGTAATTCATGGATTCCTTGTCCTTTACCTATAGTTTCATTTCTGACTTTCAGTATCCCTATTTTGGTATGTTCTTATTTTTCTCCTGCAGTATTTAGCTTTATTTCCTCATGCTATAGTCTAACTGATACCTTTCTGAGATTCACAGTGGTTTTCCATTTGTATCTATGCATTTCATTGGCAAGAGTGTTCATATGAGGAAGATAGAACGTTTTTGGGATGTTCACTTTTATTTTTAATTTTCTTCCATCCCCAAACAAGGACTTCCAAATGCTTGTATTTCCAAATCATCTGAAAGCTACATTTTGACCCCAATATTTACAGAGTAGGTGTGGTGGGGGATCTGAGCCTTTAATATGTTTGACATCGACCAGCCATTTTTATAATTGAGCAAGGGGAGACTTCCAAATTATTTTGAAAATTGTCTTTTGTGGTCATATAATGAATATTTTTCATGTACCATATGATGTTCTGTGCCAAGACGTCATCTGATACATGTTAGGACCTGCCTCATATGCAACTCACAGCCTTAGTAATTTATTCCATAAACACTATTAAGGCCTTTGAATTTCTGCAGTATTGATTATTAATTGCATCGACATTCCTAAAAAAACAACTATTGCTTATACATGCATAGTCTCATGAAAAAGAAACTCTATGACAAAGACATTTAACTTTACCCTCCTTCACAAGTGTCATACAACTCAAAAGATTATTTTTAAAGTAATTATTCTCTTCAAAAACCTCATAAGGAAATTAAAATGCATCTAAATGACATCTAAAAATTATCTAATCCTTTGATGACTCAGACTTTTAACCTTCATGATATTCATTATTTTTCATTAGCCTGCATTCATTTTGATTGTATATTAGTGTGATAATATAAATGGAGGAAAATTTCATTAAATGACAGAAAATATCAATCTATTCCTACAGAGACTTATGAACATTTTTGAGAATGTGTTTTTGAGAGGTAAAAGGTTATTTTTGAACTATCATTGCATCAGATCATGTACAGTTCTCATAGTTTGAGTGCATAGAGATATTTTATTCTGGTAAAGTGGAGTTTCTGTCATTTTGAAAATCGATGATAATGACTTGACTATATGTGATCATTGAATTAACATGTGCCCTTTATAGTGAACACACATTTGCTTCACACAATGACTATTAACGTAATAATCAAACTTTTACCTGTAGATAAGAGGTTTATGTTTATTATGATTTTATGTACTAAATTGCTAATAATGATACGAATGAAAAAGTATTACAGCTAATAGTATTTCATATTTATTCTGAAGCCTAATTTTTTCTCTCCATTATACATTATAGTTAACACTTAAATTAAATACCTTCAGTTGAATGCCAAGAAGCATGGTAGTCAGTCAACAGCTAGATGATTCTCAAAAATTAAGAGAAAACTTTTCATGAAAGGAAGGCATGAAATTAAAAGAAAGATTAATAAAGATTTTTATGGAAAGCATACCAAAGACTTAAAGAGGGAAAGATGAAGCTGGGAGCCTTAGGAAAGCAAAAGGCACTTTTGAAGAAGAGGCTGAAGATTGACCACCAAAGGTATATTTAAAGAGGAGGCTGAAGATTGAACATCAAAGGCATTTTAGAAGAGGAGGCTGGAGATTGAAGACCAAAGGTACAGTTAAAGAGGATACTGATGACTAGAGATGGAGAGAAGGACCTGAAGTTGCCAGAAGACAATGCATATGTGAAGAGCAGACCAAAGACTGTTAAGACCTAAAAGATGTCAAAGAGGATAATGTCAACAGCAGAGACAATGACAAGCCATATGAAGATGACCAATGATCATGCTGAATATATAGAATTCATCCATATGGATTGTGGGATTAAACAGGACTAGAACTGAGACGATATCTTATTGCTTTTTCTAATTGACAGTAGTATTAATAATGTAGCCAGTATAATAAGACAAGAGTGGAAAAGTGGAAGACAAACTTTTTAGTCAACATGGGAATAACTCAAATACTTCACATTTACTACCAAAAACATGTTTTATGGTATTTTTTTGGTAGGCTAAAAACATGTGGATGTGAAGGGGAAGTTTTATCTGCATAAAATATATGAATATATAGGTATAATAATACTGCTCTAATTCAAGAGAATACTCCACATTTTATGCCAAATTCCTAAATGTAGGCAATATTTTGAAATGATTATAAATTGATAGTTTCTATCACGAAATCATGCATTCATTATATACATATATTTTGAAAATAAACAGGGAGCTCATTGGAGGAACAGGTAAAACGGCTTCTGCAGGGAGGAGCAGTTTGAAGGGGACTAGAATGAGTGAATGATTTTATTTAGTTTGTACTGTCTAGTTTGAAGGGGGGCAAGTAGTGCTGTTGATTATTTCCATATATGATAATGGAATTTTAAATCACATCTATAACAAGTTCATCTTGCCCACCCACACTCTTTACACACCAAATAATGCTTGACAAAATTTCTTGATTTTCATCCCTAGTGGGTAAAATGAAATTTTTATTTTTGATCTGTGAGTAAAGATGATGAGCATATATTGGAGGATTTTTTAGTGTGAGTGTGGAAAATGGAGAAAACACATTGGACAGAGAGCAGGAAAAATATGAAATCAATAAATAAGATTGGTAGAGACAGTAAGCTTCTAGCAAAAATTAGAAAAAGGCAGGATAAATAGATGTAAACAATATTGACTGATAGTGTGATGCAAAGGCCATGATAGAAAGTAGAGGGTTCTGTATGTATGGCATAGGAAGAAAGAAAATAGGCTTGAAGATGATCTTCCCCAGAACAAATAATACAGCAATGCAAGCGTTTGCATTTCCAATGATGATAAGTGTAGGAAGTAAAGAAGTTGTAGTTAACTGAATGAAATATAACAATAAAAGTGGCTCTTTGGAACTAATTAATTCACTGGAAGCTAGAAGTATTTGTAGCACCCTGTACCCCTGTCCCTACTACTGTAATCTGGAGCTATGCCTGTGACATGTATGATTTTTTAACATAGGTTCCAATATAGGTATTCAAATACTATATTTTTGACAGCCCTACTTAACCCTCTCTCCATTCCCTTATGCCATATGCACTGTGAAAGGAAGCTGATTTTAAGCTCTGTCAAGAAACCTGCTCCCTTACACATATAAATACCAAACTACTCTCTTCTTTAAGTTACACATATTTTCATTGATTATCTAAATTTGTTCATTTTTTTATTCACAATCTTCTATTATTGAGACACTTTTTCCTCCTCTTAAGAGTTTTAGCTCTACATGTGGCTTTCACATGTTTTAGCTCTAAATGTGGCTTTCACATGTAGAGCTAAAAAATGTGCATATTTATATTTACATAAGTATTTATTTAATCATTCATTTTTTTAACATTAACAAATTAGAATGTCTAGCAATTGTATTAAAAGTAATCAAACAAGTCTTTTACTTTGTGCACTGCTTAAATATTCTATAGCTACAGTTCCTATGTTACAACATCATTATCAAGGCTTTGCAAATTTCATTATTTCCACTTTTCAACCTGTGAGTTAGTTAGCTCATGATGATAGTGTTGTAAATTTGATACCATGTTTGGAAAGTTTATATAATTGGGAAAATATTGAGCCAGTTTACTTCATTAAAAAAATTATCATATTTCACAGAGTAAATCCTGTAGGTGCAGAAAGTGGATGTCCTGCTTGTTCATTCATGTCTTCTACTTGCAAATCAGTCCATATTCTTTCATAACCCTCTGAACTCTCAACCTTATCTCTGTTAATTTTTGTACCTCAGTCCTCTGAAGGACCCATTACTAATTGTCTTTTTCTGCCATTGATGGACATCCTCTATTTGAAATTTAACAACAGGATAGTCATAACTCATGATTTTCATTAAACATGTAATAGGACTGTTTTATTAATAATAATAGGACATTATTATTAAGAAAGTGATAGGCAAAAGACAATTTTCAATCTTTTATGACTTTTTAAAAGCTCAAGATCCCATTTGTCCTACACTTCCTCCTCAAAATTTTTGATGATGATATGTGATTTAAATGAATTTCAATGAGCGAAGGTCTCCAAGGAAATTAGAGGGAAAATTTACCTTTCCTTGTCTTGTCTTCCCTTTCAGTTTTTGCAGCAACAAACTGAATATTTTACGACAGAAGTGCCATGTTTAACTAAACACTGACTTACTGTTCATGAAACTGAAATTTCATTACTTCCAGGGTACAAAACAGTGAGCATATTCTGTTGCTCAAATTTCAAAAATACTATACTATTAAAAGATGCTGTCAAATGCAGGTAAAAAGGGCTTACTAACTATTTAAATCAAGAGAAAGACATTAAACATTCAATAGTTGAAATATATTTATTTGCAAGCCGAAAATCTTACTATTGAGGTTTTGAATCAATCATTAGATGCATTGATTCACAACTTCATAGAAAAGTTTGAAATCATAACTGTGATTTTGAAAAATGAAAACAATCTCCTAGTGAATTGTGGAGATTTTAATGTTGACTTTCTTAAATAATCTTTTACTGAAGCTGAGCTTGCTACCATCATTAGCTCTCTTGATATTGTTACTGAAATTAAGGGTTGCAAATGATTAAATGCTTGTTTAGACCAATTTTATCTTGATGGCAATTTCAAATACTCCAGTTCTAATATTTACCCTGTCTTTGCTGAAATATCACCCTATTCATGTCATTCTATAGATATCATCAAAATAAGTCTCTCCAATCTCATAAAAAAAGACACCTTTAAATAAGTCATTCTACGAGTATACTTTCACTTTCCTACTTTAACATTATTTTGTCTTCTGTAAATTGGAAGGAATGGAATGCTATAACAAATCGCAATGTGAAAACTCAAAAATTTGAAATACTATTTACATTTTACTTCAATGGAACTTTCCATTGAAAATGTATATGGATACTAATAACTCACTCTAAATGAAATTCCCTTGAAAGACAAATGAAATATGTATCATGTAAACATAAAAGAGTTATATAAATTATGTAATGCTTCAAATGATCCCAGTTTTACATTAAAATATAACTAATATTGCAAAATTCTGAAAGATGAGTAAATGTATACATTGAATTCCACATGATATCAATATATGCACTTACCATGCTTTGGTAACACCATATATTCCTTAATTGATTGATTGAGTCAGATATTATTCATTATGAGTTCACTTAGAGTATACCAATGCTTACATCATTACCTCTCATAGCTCTGCCTCATAAAAATGCATTTTTTATTCTAAAAGCCATCATATTTCCTTCCTTAAAATATTTTTCCTTGACAATTGATTTTCTGCCTAAACACTCAGCTTCATTTTTTTGCAGATCAATATATTCTCAAAAAAACTCCTTTACAGCCAATGCCTTTACTTTCAATCAATGTTTATCATATGACTGTGAGGTAAACAAGATCTGAGTATCTGTCATGTTTCATATCTTCAAGGCTTTTGTTGTAATAACAGATCCTTTAAGTCAGACCATACTTGCAAGCATTTTTGCAAACTTTGCTGTCATAATTCGTCTTTCTTCAAAACACCACACAGTATCCCTTCTTATAAACGACTGCAGTGGAAATAATATGGGTTACTGTTTTTTTTAACACTACTCATACTAACAATATGCTGTCTTGTTTTCTTCTCTTGCATAATGAGAATAATTATTTGTGCACAACAAACAGTTGCTAGATCCATTGAATGGTGGAAAATTGTGTATATTAACATAACTCAGTTTTTTTCAGTGAGTTTAGTGAAACATCCCAGTGAACCAAGTGTGAATTGGTTATCAGAAGAGCAGAAATAGCTACTCAAAACCTTATTTTCATATTATCTGAAACTATTAGTTGATACACCAACCAGAGTAAGTGCCAACACCCAAACACTTCTGGATAATAGTTCTACAGCTGTTGATGAACACTAAAGTCACACAATGTTATTTGATCCTGGCTTGTCCGACCACTTGGCTGTAGTATCTATTTTTTGTGAAAAGTGGGTCATAGTACCAAAAATCATCCTATACTATATATTTATTAATGAGTAAAATGTTAACTAATTTCAGGTAATAATTAGAAATCAAGATTTGACAGAGGTATACCAAAGAGACTCCCTTAATAATACTTTTAATCTCTTCTGCTTTTATGGCAATTTTGATGTTGCTTTTCCTCTTGAGCCTGTGAAATAAATCAGTGATAAAGCAAAAATTGCATCACAACTGAAATAATCAACATGCCAAAGACCCTAAAGAAAATTTTCATACTTCTTAAAACCTCAAGTGATCACTCACTACATCAGCAATACTCTCTGCTTAAGAAACAGTTTTGGTATCTGGTAAGGAGATCTAAAAAGGAGTATACCAATGCACAGTTAAGAAAAGGATCTAAAAAGGAATATACCAATGAATAGTTAAGGAAAACATCTAATTACTCAAAAAAAGTCTGGAAAATTATAAAGACCAACATGACTCACTAATTAATTCAGACACCACATTATGTTTACAACAAAAATGGCGATACCATAACTGATCCTGCTAAAATAGCAGATGCATTCAGTAGTTCATTTGTACTTCCAACCCGCACACCCCAATCCACTTCAAGGGAGATCATGAAGTTCCAGATAAGGCCGAGCAATACATTGTACCTCAATCCTTGCCATGAAAGTGAGGTATGCTCCTATCTTAGGAAAGTAAAAGTAAAAAACTCACCCAATATAGATGGTGTCCCAGGTAACGTTCACAGAGAATTGAAAAAGTTTACTCTAACCCCTATACTTTACCCATTAAATCAACCTATCTCTGATGATGTGAATCCTAATGCAGTAAAGGTGTCTAAAGTAGTCCCAGTTTATAACATCATCATCTGCAGCTCTACAGCCCGGTGTGGGCCTTGGCTTCCTCTATGATATGCCTCCATTCAGTTCTTATTCTTGCTTTTTCCTTCCATCTTGTAACTCCCATTGCCTTCAAATCATCCTACACATCCTGTAGCCATCTCTTCATTGGTCTACCTCTTCTTCTGGCTCCTTCCATCTTGCTATTAAGTATCAGTTTGGGCATTCTGCCATTTTCCATCCTTTCTACATGCCCCAACCACACCAGCCACAGTGACTTGGCAAATCTATGTCCTTCCCTTCTAGTAATTCATTTATCTCCATGTTCTTTCGAATTTTCTAAGTGTTTCCTCATCCTGACTTGTTAATGTCCATGTTTCAGCTCCATAAGTTACCACGGGTCTAATAAGCATTTCATTGATCTTCATTTTTGGGTTCCTTGATAGTAACATTGCTTTGAGGATTGCTAGATTTGCATTTGGAAAAATGTTTGAGTATATCTGCTGTCAAAGGCTTATCAATTATCTTGAAACCAAACGCCTTTTATCTGGGCATCAATTTGAATTTCAAAGAGAAAGATCAATAGAAGAGGCTCTAATCAATACAATTATTTATATTATAAATGGAATTAATATTAAAAACTAAGTGATGGGAATCTAATTTGACTTAAGCAAAGCATTTGATATGGTAGATCATGAAATACTACTAACAACGTGTGAAGTGATTGGCATAAGAGGAGTTGCTCTGAGCTGGCTAAAGACATAGCTAACCGACAACAGAAGGTTGTTTTCTGCAATGATGGAAATATTTTTCTGTCATCTCCACTTCAGGTGACCAAAGGAGTATTTCAGGGGTCTGTACTAGGTCCAATACTTTTGAAATATTTATTAATTATCTACTCATTACATTAATGATCTACTCGCTATGCACGACTGGTGTATAAGTACCCAGAACCTTAACAAGAGTAAAACACAAATGATGCTGTTTTCTCCAAAGCAGTGTAGCATTTGATATGGTAATACTATATTTTGTGTAGTTATGCTCGTATAACTAACAATTTTGACTTTCAGAGTAAGAAGTGTGATATCATGGTGATAGAAAATTTTTAATTTTTAGGGTTAAATGTCGACCCACAGCTTAAGTGGGATGAACATATTTCCCAGGTATGTAAGAAAATTAATTCAGTTTACCACTAGATATCAGTTTTAAAAAACACTGTAAGTTTAGATGTCCGAAAAATATTATATCAAGGCTCTGTAACTTTTAAAGGCATAGAAATTTGGGGAAATCATTCTCATTAAATCAAGTATTTTTAGTTCAGAATAGAATAGTAATCAACAAAGAGTGACTTTACAATGAATAACATTATCACTGTCACAATACCAGAAGAAGATGTAAAGATATACATGTGAATGCATCAAACATGTCTATTGTAGCTAAGGACCAGCATAAATGTGCACAAAATTGTTTAACAGTCTGCCCAATCATTAAAAAAAGAGACAAGATTTTCATTATTCAAGAAGAATCTATTTGCATATCTGGTTGATGAGTATTATTGTAGTGTAAATTAATATTTATGTAAAACTAAAGTGTATATTAGTTTTCTTTCATAACTGTATTTCGTATTTCAATTTGGGAAAAATATGCTCTTTATCCCATCGACATGTTCAAAACAACTGTCATGTATTCTTAATATTATATACTGTGTCTGCTGGACAAATAAATATATTATTATTATCACACTGCACCATAAAAAACCTAGTTATTTGTCATTATTTGACAGTGCAAAACACACTGTTTTTATGAATTTCAATTTAATTTGTTCATCACCATATGGTTTGTAACAATTTGCCAGTAGGGCAGATATTCTTGTTTCAATACTTTCAAAGGGGTTTTCAAGTTTTTTTTGGGCTCAAAAGTCCAGTTCTATTTTCACTGCAATGCACATGAGTTCTATTGTTTCAAAGCATCATTTTTCAGTTAAGTTTCCATTATTCAGTGATACCAATGTATTTAAATTTGAGTTGGATTACAAGGGTGTGAGAAGGTATTGGAATCAGATTCACATATCTAACATGTGCGAACCTTCAAACATCGTTGGAATAGTTTAATATTCCATAATTGGTTCATTTTATCCCATAAGTAGTGCTTGCAAGAGTGAATTCTTCCTCCTCTGTTAGATTGATTTGAAAATAGACATAAAAGTCTTTTATGAGTGTCAGTTTCACCACATTTAAGAGGTTTTTCCTACATCCTTCCTCACCTGAGCAATATATTTTGGCTCTGGCCACCTACTCTATTTTACCATTGCCTCTAATGGGTTATATGAGACCTATATCTCAGTGCTGCTCTGGTTTTCCTTATGCTCCTTCTTCACTCATTCTTTAAAATACCTCTTTAAAATCTCTTCCTACCCAATTTCTTTTAGTATTTGATAAATCCAAATTTGAAGGCATCCATTCTTCTCTTTCTCCCTTCTCTATGGAATAGATTCCACACCTGCACTGGGGAGTGCTCTAAATGGAAACTTAAAAAGGAAATCCTCTCCGGCCATCAACAGGTTGGTATCTCCATTGCATCCAATGTTTTGAAAGCCAACCATTTCTGTCAAATTTTTCTGACCCTAATCTGGTGGAAAACCTCAGAGGATTTCCCTCAACAGGTACATTGGGCATGCACAAGATCTTTTATAGAAAACATCAATTTCTGCCATAATTCTATGCTAATATTTTATGCTTTAAGGCAATTGTTCTCTGGTGTAATCTCTTTTTGTCATTGTTATTCTGATTCTTACTTCTCTTACCATCAATTGTTATGACTGGCCCAACTATTAGAATTACTTGTACCCTTTCCCTTGTATCCCTACTTAACCCTAATTTCCACTGATGACCATTCTCTTTTATTTTTAATTGCTATTGTTACACTCAACTACCATAATGTCATTCATAGCTTCCTTTGTAATATTTCATTCTTATTCACCCTCACTCTTGTTGAATTATCATCACTCAAGTTGTACAGGATACACAAGTTGAATATTAACTATTGGCACAGTGCTTCCTCATACCATATTGGATATATTCTTGACTTCACTCATTCCTAGACCTTATGTAGCAAGCTTTACCAAAAAATCACAGGTTCTATATAATTATTCTTTATATTTTTCTCCCTGTCTTTACAAATGGATATCTTCTCAGTTTCTTGACTCCATACAACCTTTTGTGTCTATATTTATCTCTACTATACCTCGTGTCTTTACATCTCCTGCATATCTTCAGAGTTGCTCCTTCTATCTCCTTACACTTTAATCATTTAAAACAGATTTAATCAACAGATGTAAATCTGATACCTTAACTCACTTAATTCTTTCTGTCTCTGAGGAACTATCAGACAAAGTTCACTCTTTGAAGTGTAATCTTTTTAGACTTTTAAGTGTCGAAAATATGTTTGTTTTTCTTCTTCATTGTGCTTATCTCAATATTACTTAGTCTTCTTTTTGAGATAAATCATTTGAATGATGTGTAAACATTTTATAAATTTTCTTAGAATTTTAAAATCTTAAATATGGCAATCTCATACTATTCTCATTGTGTTCTGTATTCACATCTAGCATTTTCCTCATTTATTGAAAATCTTATACCATAACATTTTCTGCCTAAAAGTTCATAAATAAGTCACTTTATTAATTTTATTCCACAAATTTCACTGAATAATAGCTCTTTTATTAGGAACTTACCTATATTTATTTATTTGAGAATATAAATAATGACTTAAATAGGAGAATTTGAGAAATCTCATCCGATACTGTAAAAAAAATACTGGCCGGTTTTAGGAAAGGTCACCATTTTATTAAAAAAAGAAAAAATATATAAAGCAAAATGTAGTCATCAGCATCCAAATGCAAAGGAAAGGCACCATTTCATTTTTGTACCAGGAGTCTTTATTATTTTTTTTTAAATACACATAGTTATTTTAAAATACACTTTGCAGTACATGGTCATAAAAATATGGGAGTTGATAATTAGAGGAGCTTTGATATACAGGGAGGGACACAGATCATCAGACAGGTGGAGAAACATTATCCTGAAAGAAGGGAATAAGAGAAATCAGGCATCATAAATTTCTATCAATTTATTACTCTTTTTTGGTATTGACACCTTCAATGCATATTTTGAAACACGAGCATTATCTTACACATTACTCCCATTGGAAACTGTTTGTTTTAGAACCATGGAAAACACCTCCATACGGTTTTCCTCTCGCAAATGCAAACAAGAACACCATTACTAATGGAGGGTAATATTTTTCTTTGCTTGGGCTATTTATAAGTTTTTTCTTGTTATCTCCAAAAGGACAAATTAAGGAATCATCTGAGATTATCTCTTCTCCAGTTTATTCTGAAATTACTTTTTCCTTATATCTCTTTTCATCTAGGTGGAATGAATTCTGTATTCATCTGATTCATAAGAGACCAAAAAACTAAAAATTCACATGTGGACCACAATGATAAAAATCAAAGAAAAGAGATAAGCAGGTGAAATTTTCTGAGAGTATGCATGTCCTTTTTTCTGGCAGGTTAGCAAATACTGAATATTAACATAGAACTCAAGTAACCTCAAAAAGTGTTGCTACCTTTTGTTACCAACAACCTTAATAGCTTAATGACCAAGATATTCTTGAATTTTGCTTTGCTTGGAAGATTAATTTTGCTAACCAACTAATCTCATAGAATTTTCATATCATGGCAAGAAACATATTATAATCCTAATAACTATTTCAATCCTAAGAGTGGTTGACTGCAGCCCTCCATTCTTCCATGTTTTGTGTTAATTTCCTCAACCTCTGATAGGTTCCCTGTTTTACTGTTCCCTATTGCCCTATGTACTTGTCTCTTGGCCTTTCTTGCAGGATTTTTCCTTCTATTATGTTTCTAACTAATCCATTGTGCCTTAAGGTATGTCTAATCCATCTAGTTATTTTTTGCAGTAGAGCTCTCCATATGGTCCTTTCCTCTTCTACTCTTCTATGTACTTCATCATTCCTCGCTTTGCCTGTCCATTTAGTCTTCAGCATTCTCCTCCAGCACCATGTTTCAAAGACTATTCTTCATTGGTCCACTTTTCCAATATTCCATGTCTCCAATCCATAAAGTGCCATGCCCCACACAAATGTTTTGACGAACTGCTTTCTTGTTTGCAATCTAATGTTGTTACGTTGAATAGTGCTAGCGAGAGGTCGCATCCTTGTCTTACTCCTTTGTTTATTTTGGCTTCTATTTTCCTTCCGTTTTTCATTTGTATGGTTGTAACCTGATTCTTGTAGAGGTGATTGATTATTCTTCTTTCAATTTTTCGGTCAGTACACTCAAGCTGAGAATTGCCTCCCTTGCTCCTCGGTTTTTCCTGAATCCGAATTGGTTTTCCGAGAGGCTTTCTTCAACCTTTCCTTCAATTCGTTTGCTGATTATTCGAGTAAGTATTTTTTTTGTTTTGTTGACGGCACCTACCAGTTTGGTAGGCGCCGTCTTACTATTGAGTTGTTAATCTGCTGCTTCGGTTATGATATTATTCATTTCCTTCCATCGTCCTACAGTGCTAATCCCTTTTATTCCTTCTATTTTCCTGTTAATGACCATGGTGAACTTTTCTTTTGCCTGTTTTTCCCCCAGCATTTTTGTGTTCCATTCTGTGTCACTGTCTTAATTTTCTTGTATTGCAGTTGTCTGCATATGACCACCAGGTTGTGACCGCTATTTATATCTTGCATGGCTTAACTTGCTTTCTGTATCTCATTCTCACGAGGATGTAGTCAATTTGGTATCTTACCCTGGCATTATCGATGGTATCCCCTGGCATTATCCATGTGTATCTTCTTCTCCGATGTTGCTCGAAGAGGGTGTTTGCCACCACTATGTTCTTCTTGTGGCAAAATTCTATCAGTCTTTCTCTGTGGGGTTCCGTTTTCCCAATCCTAACTGTCCCACGCTCCTCCCCTCTCGGCCCTCGCCAACCACAGCTTTCCAGTCTCCAATCACAATTAGATTCTCCTCTCCCCCTCGTTCATATAATTCTTTTATTTCCTCTTCTGAATGACCAGATTTTGGCATATACACCTAAACTATCACGGTGTCTGTAGGCTCTCCCTCCAACCTTATCATCAGAATCCTCTCACTGTATTGACAGCACGATTTGCCTCTTCTTGCCCACACCTTTTTGAATGCTATGTCCACTCCTGCAATTCTTGGTTCATCTCCTGAGTATATCACCCTGAATCCAGCACTCCAGAAGTCATCGGCCCTGGCCCGCTTAATCTCGCTCACTCCTAGGATGTCGGTTCTCGATCTGTCCATCTCCATCTTAGCATTTTCCAAATTTCTGCACACTCCCAATGATCTCACTTTTTATATCCCTATCCTACATTTTTCTACCTTGACTGATTTTCCCCTCCCGCTAGTCCTCACCCGGAGATCCAATTGGAGGACTATTTTACCACCGGAAGATTTTACACAGAGGAGTGCCATCATGTCATATCTTGAATGCCAAACTGCATTTTCTAGGGAGACTAATGTGGTGGTTTCTCATTCCCTTCCACATTGCAGTACTGCGGCCGATACCGTGCACTTGACTCGCCCGTAGCTGTCTGTGGCATCTGATGCTGAGCTGAGACACCCGGTCTGCACTACCAGTGCCCTAATGGTGAAACTGCTGCTTTTCACCATGGGTTGAGGGATCTATTTTTATTGCCTTGTTCCTAACTTTTCTGAAACAAGAAATTTACACTCTTATGCAGATCAAAATACAATTCACTACTATTCTTCAAAATAGCATGGAAACATGGATACCAGTGCCTCCGACAATCACAGTATGCTTCCTGAAAGGTATCTCTGGGAACCTCTTTCAGGCACCATGTCTAGTGCCACAAGGGGGCTGAAGGGTGGGTGGGACAGCATTACTACCTTGTGCTTGGCCAGCAACTCTGTCACAAGAAAAGTGGTGTGAGTTGTCCTGGTTCAACCTCCAGTCAAGTAAGATTTCCTTCCCAACATATTTCACTCTCACTAGCAACCTTTCAACAACTTTTACATTAAACATACTGTTCACTGTCTGTCCCTGGGGTCAAACTATTCGTGGATCATACCTTTTGAGTCGAAAAAGACAGTGAGGGTCTCCCTTCTTATATTTGAGATAGATACTGTACCATCATTACAGGGCACAATTCGTGTTTACTTATGCAATATTAAGTCTGAGTTTATTCAGCATGTCAATGCATTAAAAAATTACATTGCTGCGATAATATTTTGTTCTGAAGTCAAGTGACATATGTTGACTAGTATAATATAATTTCCATAGCAATTTACCGTTGGTTTTTCGTATTTCCCAGGAGTAGTGAACTTAAAGGTGACAGCTACAGAGTACAACAGGGTATGGAAGACAGGACAGGACTCAACGTGTTACTTCTCCATACTTTCAAGGTAAATAAGTTCATCAAAAATCAATCCATTTATACCATTTGCTATACTATTGATATCACACTTAACGTATAATTTTATTGATTGAAATAAGGTCCTCAATGACCTTTACTTATCACAAATATTTTGCGTTCAGTTAATGCCAACATTATTAATCACTTGGGTGTAGTTATTTTCGATAAAACCAAAGAACTTTAATAGTCTGTGCGAAAGAATTGATGCACCGATGTCAATTCTACAGGTATTAATTGCAAAACGACTTGCCAAGTTGGGTATATAGCAATTAATTACTACGTTATATGATACTCCTTTTTCTTCAATTAATCGTATAATTATTACCACAATCCAAAAATTAAATTTTGTAAGTTTCACGTAAGTTTTTTAATTGGTAACATACCATTTATATCTAACAATGTTCGTGCTAGCTCTTAATCTACCATAATTAATGAATTCAAATACAAGATTCGTACAGACATATTTTTAGAGACATGTATATCCCTTTTATTGAATTTATTTTCCGATTCATAAAATATTCTTTTTTTCCACTTTAACCTTCTGTTATTATTGAAGTTGAATTTCACTTAAATTGTGCTGATTTCGACTTCACTAGTGGATACCTGTTGCTTTTAGTTTGTCTGTTGTTTACCAAAGCCCGAAGCTGTGATCAGTTGCTTTGTTTTGGATTATTAGTTAAAATATATTTACGATTAACTTTTAAGCAACTTTAAGGTATTCATTTGGACCCCGACTCTTTTGTCGGGGGAAAATTGTAAATAATAATCGATTTTTAACAAGTTCAAAACAAAAAATATGTTATCTTTTCTTTGATTTACCCCGAATGTGCAAAGTGTGACCGAGGGGAGGGGACTTTCACCAGGCCTTATCCAACCCGGGTCGGTGCGAGAGGCAGTGCTCGGATCCTAAGTCCTTCTAGGCATGGGCTCCGAGGGCCCGAACGAAGGTAAGTATCCATAACATTCGTTTAGCGAAATTAGTTTTGTTGAAATGATTATCTTAAATCAGGAGTATTTCGTTTATCATCCGCTTCTTGAAAATATACCAGATGTATATTACCTGGTTAATCTTGAAAAACTTTCTGTACACTTGTATTATGCCAAATTTTGCCATTTGTATTACAGGACTACAGTTTATCCCTTTGATTTTAAGAAAAAACTCTGTGATGACACGTCCTTAGAATATTTTTATTGAAACTGAATTATTTTTGTTCTATTTCATTCACACAATAATGCGAAAACTCTTTAGAAAGCTATGAAAATTTCCTCTCACCTCGTCTGTAATCTGGGCGTAATTACTTAAATGCCAATGAGGCCCTGCCAAAGATAAATTATTCATTTCCTTAAAACCTTTAAAATAAACTATTTCTTCATAGTTCAATGAATGAGGTCAATACTATTATTTTTATGAGGTATTCTACCGGTTAAGGTAGGTTTTCGGATGGGCACAACTATCCAATAAATATTTTTTGACTCCTAAGAAAACCTACTCTACATCAGGTCCCTCTTCAACTCCATGTACCTCCTTCCTCCATGCATCCCATCCCACATCCCTATCCTATTCCTGCCCTTTCCTCATTTTCCCAACATCCTCCCCTCTATTACCTTCTTCAACATTCCACTACTGCTCAATACGCCTTTCATCCATTTTTCCTGCCTCCATAGAATTTCTCTCAACAAACTCCTCTCCTCACCCACCATCTCTAGTACTTCCTCATTTGTTTTCCTTTTGGTCCATTTCACCTTCTCCATCCTTCTCCACACCCACATTTCAAAAGCCTCCAATCTATGTCTATCCTCTTGCTTCAGCGACCATGTTTCCGTGCCATACATAGCTACGCTCCATATCAGAGTTTTTACGAGTCTTGTCTTAACCTCCCTACACAATGTCCCCGTCATCAACTCCCTCCTCCTTGAGAAAGCCTCCTTGCCTATCGCAATTCTTCTCCTTACGTCCCTACTACATTGGCTGAATTAGTCCAAAACACTTCCGAGATATTTAAAATGTTCTACCTACTCTATTTTCCAGCCTATTTTAATATTTAGCTTAGTCTTTATCTTTCTGGAAAATCACATAACCTTTGTTTTATCAATATTTATTCTCATCCCATATCTATTGCACTGAACCTCCAATTTACTCAGCAATGCTTGCAACCACTTGGCTGACTGAGCAACTAATGCTTGGTCATCGGCAAACCTTACCAATTTTACAAATTCCCCTCCGACTTTCATTCCTACCTCCAGTTCTTCCCATGCCTCTTTAATCATTTCTTCCACATATACATTGAACAGCAGCGGTGACAATGGGCAACCCTGCCTTACCCCTCTTCCTAACACTGCCCATCCGGACTCTTTGTTACCCACTCGCACCTGAGCAGTCTGAGACAGACATGCCAACTCTCCCGATTTAAGCGGGAGACTCCCGATTTTTCCTTCTTACGTTCTTGATGAACTGTTCAAATTGTGTACTTAGCTTAACATGTTAATAAAGTGTGACATTCATTAAAAATTGGCAAAGTGTCATAAAGGGATTAAGGTGCCATGCAAATATTGTGGTAATTAAAAGTGATTACTTCGTGATACACTTCTAAAAATCTCCCGATTTTTCATTTTTGAAAGTTGGCATGTCCTCCCGATTTTTCATTATTGAAAGTTGGCATGTCTGCTGAGACATGTACAGGTTGCAGATCAGTCTCCTGTCCCTCCAATCCATTCCTATTTTCTGCAATACATGCATTAATTTTTCCTAATTCACTCTTTCAAACACTTTTTCACAATCTTCGAAACAGGCAAATATGTCCTGATTGTATTCTATATTCCTCTCGATTAGTGATCTCATTACTGTAATGGCATCACGCGTACCTCTTCCTTTCCTAAACCCAAACTGATCATCCCCTGAGTAATCTTTTGCCTTGCTCCCTATCCTTTTGTTGATGATCCTGAGAATAACTTTAGCTGTGTGGGATATAAACTTATTGTTCTGCAATCTTCTCATGATGTAGCCTTTACTGTTTTTGGAATAGAAACTAACACAGATCTCACAAAATCTTCCGACCAGATTCCTTCCTCATAGATACTACGAATCAGTCCATATAGAATTTCCTTCCCACATTTTCTTAACATAGCAGCAATTTTTACAGGAATGTTGTTTACCCCCACGGCTTTATTTGTTTTTATCTCCTTTAATGCCCTTTCTATTTCATCATCGAGTATGCCTTGACCTAAACTATCTTCTTCTATGTCATGTTCCTTTTCTATGTCTAACCTTGTCGGCCAAAGTTCTCTGCCAAACAGTGTTTCTATATATTCCTTCCATCTCTCTTGGATTTTTCCTGGTTCAACTATTATCTTACCCCACTTATCTTTTACTGTTAGCACAGATCTTGCCTTCTTACTTCCCGATAATAACTTAACCTTGCCGTATAGAGCACCAATTTCACCCTTCTTCTGTAAACTTTCCATATCCTTGCATTGCGTTTTCCACCATTCTTCCTTTGCTTTATTTGTGACCCTACTCAATTTATTGTTTAACTCTTTGTACTTCATTTTGCCTAACTCTGTGTTTACATTTTTCCATCTTCTTTTCTCATAGATCTTTGCAATCATCTCATCTGTTACCCATGGATTCCTTATTCTTTTCCCATTAACGATTCCTATAGTGTTTCCTTTTCGGCTTTCGAAATCACTGTCTTGATACATTCCCATTTTTCTTAGATTGTATTAGTCTCTTTACCCTCATCCATCATTTTCTCTACAGCCTGCTGATACTCCCTCCAGGTCTATCTATGTAATGCTTCTACATTCGATTTCCTAACACACCGCCCTTGCGTTATCCTTTTGAAAAGGACGTTACATTTCATACCAATTTAATTATGGTCAGATTCTGCATCCGCTCCTGGGAAACTGGGAGAATTTGTCGGACTTTTCCTAAACCTTTGTCTAACCATAATATAACCTAACTGGTACCTTCCTGAGTCACCTAGCATTTTCCATGTATACCTATGTCTTTTGTGGTGTCTAAACCATGTGTTGGTGATGTCTAACCCCTGTCTCCTTCAGAATTCAATTGCTTTCTCCCCGCTCTCATTCCTTGTGCCTAACCCATAGTCCCCCACCTCACTTCCATTTCTTCCTTCGCCTACCGTCGAATTCCAATACCCCATCGCTACCAAATGTTTCCTTGCAAGAGCACAGGCAATTATATCCTCTAACTCATCACACATCCTATCGAATTCTTCCTCCTTGTGGTTGCTCGGTGTCATGTATACCTGAACAATGACCAAGTTCGTCAGCTCTGCTTTAATCTCTAAGAGTAAGATTCTATCATTTGCTTGCTCTATTTTGACTACGCTTCTTGCTACCCCTTTATGTAATATTACGGCAACCCCTCGTTGGCTCTCGTCCCCGCCACTGTATATTATTCTATAATTATCCCTCCAGTGAAACCCGCTATCCTTCCATCTCACCTCGCATAGACTTAAAACATCTCTCTTACCTCTTTCCATCTCTCGCTTAATATTCTCTAATTTTCCTGTCCTCAACATTGTCCTGACGTTCCATGTTCCTCTTCTAACTACTTTCGTCTTCAATTGCGTCTTCTATCCTGCTGCTGTTATTTCGCTGCTGCAAGGGTTTCATGGGATGACAACCCATGGGATGAACAACTGGTTGTGAATGAGTTTTGTGTTGGTAACTCAATAACCATGAAACATTTCATTGATGTTGTATAAATTGAAGGCTAACTTATATAATTGATTTTTAAATTTTCGTAGATGAGTTATACGAGTATGTCAATTCAAGTGTCATTTGGTGCTCCTAATTAGCTCATCATTAGCAATCAATTAAAAATGAATTTTTTTTAACAAAGCTTATGATAAAGAAACATTATTTCCCCTGCCACGCTAAATGTGTTTATATTGCAGCAGTAATACCAAATAAAATTGTCCTTATGGTGATTAAAAGATCATGTGACTACTGATTTTTACAATCTAAAAACGTTGAGTTGATTTTTAGAAGACTTGAGAGCTTTTTCCTTTTCCAGATTACTGGTTGTACCTGAGAAGTGATGAATTCATTGGATGATGGTGGGTTGCTGATTGTCACTCACTCCATGTGAACTAGATAAAAAAATTTCCTTGCTGGAGTGCTGCGGCAGCTTTTACACTTTGATGATGAGTGGAAACTTCATTTGTAAGGAGGAAAGTTTATGCCAAAAGGCCACAATTGAACTTAAAATGTGAGAAAACAAAAATCTCTAATTAAGGCTGGCTGATGTCATTCCAATTTTAATTTTTAATATTTAAAGTGTTGGATTAAAAAATTATATTTCACCCCTCTTCACCAAATTGATCTCATCATCTCCTTATCTCATAATTAATGCATCTAGGATGTCACTACAACATGCAGTAGGCTACCATGTTTACTTAAAATATCTGGAATCATTTATCTAGTATCAATTGTTTAGAAGCTTTTTCATAGGGTAAGCATACTGTCGCTGCTATGCCGTTTTCCATAGGTCCTAGCATTCAATACCACAAATAAGTTATGATTTAATCGTTAGATTGTTATAAGTTATCTGCATACATAGTATTAAGATGGTTAGGGATAATTCAAGGAAGGTGTATTTAGAAAGGGTTTTTAAAAAGTAAATAGGATATGAGATGATAATTCTTTCTGGGAAACCATAACCGGCACAGGGAAAGGAACTGGCCCCCCTACCCTGATGTTTGAATATTCACACGCCATTGGGCTTGGTACATGGTTGAGCTCTATCATCACCTAACAAACCGACCTTCGGGTTGATTACTGTGTTTATGGTTATATATATATTCTCTAAAAAGTTTTAGTGAAGATGATTCTAAGAAGGTGAATGTGAAATATTTTGAAGAAGACATTTTTCATCTCCTTCAATGCCCTTTCTATTTCATCGTCGAGTATGCCTGGACCTAAGCTATCTTTATCTACGTCATGTTCTTTTTCAATGTCTAACCTGGTCGGCCTAAGTTCTCTACCATGCAGTACTTCTATATATTCCTTGGCATTTGTATAAGGATTTCTATTAGCCAATACATTCTATTTATCCGCAACAACTGGCATAGTCTTCCAATTAAGTAATAATTCAAACATCTCCCACCAAATAGAATTAAAAGCAACCATTCAAATAATCCCATCCAGAAAACTTGGCCTCCCTTCTCCAATCTTTTTTCCTTTTCCTGTCCCCTTCCTCATCTCTGATTCCTTCTATGCCCTACATGAGCTTAACAGATCGTGGATTTGATCACCCCTATCCAAGAAATGATCATAAAAAATGAGCACTCTATGATTTATGAAATATGATTTGTTTAATTTTTTCAAGATTGTTCTTTTTCCAGGAACTCATTTTGTAATTGTCCTGTGTACAATTCCTACATGCAATTTTTCTCTATACTATATATAACTTCCTTATGCAATTTTTTCCACTTCAATGCAAATTCCTTTTCACCAATTATTACTTCCACAATTTTCTTTTCCAAATGTTTTTCATATTCTGAATATCCTTCAGGTTAGAAAATGAGCTTTATCAGTGTTTCTCTTATCACACAATATTCTCTGTTAACGCTGTCTATATTCTATTAGAATCATCTCTTTCCTTTGACATTTTTCAATTTTCTGCATTATTCCAAGAGATGATCTACCTTGAATCCTTCATCAAATATTTGTTAGGACTATGTGTTATTTAATGCTGTCTTTTTGTCTCTATTTGGCCTCATATTTCTGGATGTTTTTGAGTCCCTATTTGTGTTAATTTTATTGTCTACTGTTTTATTTCTTAGACAATTTTGTAGGTATTCTCCATAACTTAGACAGTTTGCACTCTGGCAGAGAGACTTCAACCAGTGACAAAGGGTAGGTGTCATCTGAAGAAAGGCAGCACTGGGAAGGTGTTGAGAATATCATTCAAGTGACCAAGTACTCAAAAAAGTCGTTTAATTTCCTTTATTGGATGTTTGCTGAATTTATGTTGTTAATTCTTGTTCCAGTTTATCGTTAATTTCTTGCTATGCTGTAAATGCAATGTAGTGCTTCAATCACTTTCATAGTAAGTTTTCTTTGATATTCAATGCTTGATCACATATTTAAGGATAAATTTGTGAATGCATACAGACATCTCTAAATTTAGTTATTGCAGCACATTACACTATGAGACAACTTACAAAGTGAGAATCAAGGTGAAATTGAGCATGTAAAATATTTTAATTCAAATAGGAATGTATATATAGCATAGTGCTTTTTCTTCATCTTTCAGACATAAGTTGCCTTTTCTTAGTTCACCTAATGACAATTGAAGTGAGTCTTGTAGTGTTTCATGAATGTCTGTTTCCTGCCTGGAGCCACTTCCCCATCCAAAACCATTGATCTTTTTCAGGCCATGGGTTAAACCTCTGGCTACCAATAGGCTTAACCCTATGCCTCCCTTATGGTGGTTACAGTGTACGAGAATGATAACAAGCATGATATTATCAAAATATTGGAAAATATGATAATACCGTTAAAAACTATATAAGCAAACAAAAAACAGTTAATATAGATTATTGTATGGTTTACATATATTTATCACTTAGATTATTTGATCATTAGGAAAATAATAATAGTTAGTGTTACGATACCAACCATTTTTTCCACATATGAGGGGTAACTTTCTGGAGAGTGACCTGCAGCAAAAGAGTTAAAGAACAGGGGAAGAGTACTTCTTTGAAGACACATATGAAGAAGACCTCTATGAAGGCATATATGAAGAGGACCTCTATGAAGGCATATATGAAGAGGACCTCTATGAAGGCATATATGAAGAGGACCTCTATGAAGGCATATATGAAGAGGACCCCTATGAAGGCATATATGAAGAGGACCTCTATGAAGGCATATATGAAGAGGACCTCTATGAAGGCATATATGAAGAGGACCCCTATGAAGGCTTATATGAAGAGGACCTCTATGAAGGCATATATGAAGAGGACATCTATGAAGACACTTATGAAGGCGACCTCTATGAAGGCATATATGAAGACGACCTCTATGAAGGCATATATGAAGAGGACATCTATGAAGACACTTATGAAGACGACCTCTATGAAGGCATATACAGACATGCCAACTCTCCCGATTTAAGCGGGAGACTCCCGATTTTTCCTTCTTACGTTCTTGATGAACTGTTCAAATTGTGTACTTAGCTTAACATGTTAATAAAGTGTGACATTCATTAAAAATTGGCAAGGTGTCATAAAGGGATTAAGGTGCCATGCAAATATTGTGGTAATTAAAAGTGATTACTTCGTGATACACTTCTAAAAATCTCCCGATTTTTCATTTTTGAAAGTTGGCATGTCTGCATATATGAAGAGGACATCTATGAAGACACATATGAAGACGACCTCTATGAAGGCATATATGAGGAGGACCTCTATGAAGACACATATGAAGACGACCTCTATGAAGGCATATATGAAGAGGACCTCTATGAAGACACATATGAAGAGGTATATTTTTATTGAGGTTAATCATTTAGTTTTCCTTTCATGGCCAAGCCAAGGAAATGCATAGGATTTGAGTAGAGATTCCAGTATCTCAAATCCCAATGTTTTATGCTATATAAAGTAAGATTATAGAAAGCGTTTGTTGTAAAATTAAAGTTGCAGGTATTCCATATCTTTTTTGGGGAATAAATTTGTAATTCTCTTTCAAATTTCTTTAACTGTCTCATTCAAAGTCCTTTGGCCATAGTAAAATATATTCTAAATACTAAAGCCAAGTTTAAGTAATGTCTTAAAAATTCTTGTTAAGTGTAAAAAGTTCTCTTTTTATAATAATGATTAAGCTTACTTTTTCTCATATTTTTCCTTGTTGCCTGCAAAGTTTTTATGCATATCATAATTTAATTACCTATGCTCTCCAAATTTATATTTCCTTTCATAAAAATTTTCAGTTTTCTCTTCCTGGGAGGTATGGTTTCAATTTCATTTAGTGCAAAAACAATTATGGTTAAAATGTTAATAATTATTTTTACATATAACATCCAGGCAAGGCTAAAACACTAAAGATACTTTTTTGAAAGTTGTATTTTCATGAGGAACAAATCCAATGGTGTTCAATGAAATATTCTCAATCGCACTTGTATTACCTGTTGAATAAAACTAACTCCTTCTCTCTTGTAGAATCTAATTAATAATGTTGACAACTATCTCCATTTTTGCAATAACCTGTGAATTGTATGCATTTATGGAGGAATCCCTACAAAAGTTTCCTTGAATTTACCTTTTCAGCTCTATGGTTATTATAAATGCTATATCATGTATGCCTTGAAATATAATGTGGGAATTGATTTCTTCTCCCGTATGTAGTAACTTGTATGATACATCTGTGTACAAAAATAAAGTCAATTTGTTCTTTCAATCAACCCATTAAAGTTAAGAGATGTTGTAAGAATTGTTTTCATGGAAAAATATAGATGGTGTTTCCAGGTGCAGTTCAAAAACCTAGAGGATACCACCTAACGCAGCATTGCTTTCACTACATAATATACATACCACAATTGAGGCAGAGATGATGTGATTAGAGTCACCAAAACACCAGAATTTCTCATTCCTAGTTAGTCTATTGCTTCATTGAAATTTCATTTGTTTTGACCATGATGCTGGTTATTTTTTTGTTTGTCTTGTGTCTATTTTGTTCATTGTATTGGGTATTCTGACTAATTGAACGAGGAATAATTATACACTTGTTGGAATACTATTGAGGACCACACAATTTATTTGTCCTTTTATGTGGATGGTTGTCTCGATGGATATTTCCATCCCTTCATTTCAATATGAAATTCATTTTCCTGATTGCTTTGGTCAATAATTATTCAATGTAGATGTAGAATGACTTAAGAGCATTAAAATACTGTAGTGACCCTCACATATCCTTAATTTTGAAATTGGCCGAGTATTGTTTCCTCATTTTTATGTAGGTATTAAGATATTGGGATTTGAATGTATTTTGTTTTGGCGGTAAACATGGATCAATACTGAAATGACACTGACTCTTGCATTTACTGTTGCCAACAGTGATTTGCAAAGTCTGTAAATGAATTTGGTGACTCTTGATAATGAAGTTAAAGAATAAGTTTTTCATTTAACTTTCAACTTTTTCATTAAATTCAATACTTTTTGCTCTTAAAATAGGCTTCTTCTATTTTTTTGTTAAAGGGCCTGAATCTGTGAAATTCACAAAAAGAAATCAATAAAATTATCATGGTCCTCCCTTAGTGTGGATGCATTGTGTAACTCACTTGAAAATGCTGCACAGGAAGCAAACCTGAGATGTCTTGAAGAAATGTTCATAAAAGTGTTTGCAATATTTCAAGTACAAACTATCTCTACAAAGCCAATGCCATTTCATATGACTGAGCTAATTTTATTCCTCATGTTTTTCCACTGTTCTTGATAAATTTTTATTCCGGATGAAAATGAAATTATTGCCATTATTTTCTACCTTGATATTTATCCTTTAAGGATTAATCCGTTCAAGATGTTATGGTATATGATGCAAAATAATTTCTTTAACTAGAGGTGATTTTTTGTATTTGGTGCAAAACTGTTTTTAATTACATAAGGTGAAGAATAAATGATTACTGGCAGGTGTACATGCATTGCAAACTCATTCAAAGTTTCTTCAAAGAATGTTTTCATTCTTTCACTCCAAAGCCATAGGTGCTTGGTGAAATTGTTGATAAATGTATCATAATACCAGTTGAACATAAGTACATACTTCTATAAAACCTGGTATCTTGTATCCTGGTGTAAAGTCTGGTATCTTGTAGATGAGTGTGAATCTGCATGTGCCCAGTGACTAAGGAACTGCAAGGGTATATGATTAGTAGAAGCCTTCAAATGCAGAGTCACTTTTATGATAATAATCTTATCTATTATGATGATATGATTATCAGCTATTCAATGTTATAAAGAATAATATTGCATAAGTTTTTCGTAGTGTTTAATGAGATATAAATTTCCTTTACTTAATCTAATATCCTTCAAAATTACATAAAGTTCTCCCGAGTAGCCTTGCATTCACCCATTTCTCTCAAGGTAGGTGTGGTATAATTGAAGCTGTCAGAGCACCCTGTAACCCTTCTCCATAAGTATTATGTATATTTCATTGCAATATCATTTGTTACTAACTGGTACAATTGCTAACTTTATTATATTACATCCAATTTCTGCAAATTTTGGTATTTTCTTAAAAGATTTCTTTTGTCATATTTCCCGTGAATTGGTCCATTATAATTGACCCTACTTTAATTTGACTAATTGCAAGACCTAATAAAAGTATGTACCTTGACTATTTTTAGTTAACATTTGAAAATACTATTTAGTTGATGCATGTCTAAATCTTTGTGAAAGGCCCCATTTACCTCTCTGTTTCAATGTGAAATTTGTCATTAAAATAGCATATTATTATTCAATCCAAAGGTGAAATTGGCAATGAGGAAGTAAATACTGCAGTGTCCCAGGTATTTATTGAATTTCCCTATTTGATTGACCAAGTTCCCCTATCATTTTGCTGGTATTAGGTATAAAAGTATTCATAGGAATATTGCTGTATATTTCTTTATGCTATGCTGCCCTCTTAGTGCTATATCCCATATTTTGGTGAGCAATCATTTGCTGAGTCAGGTAAGTCATATGGGTGATTCTGGACATTTAAGATGAAAAATAATTGAGTAACTACCATCCACTGATCCACTATTTACCTATGAATAAAGGCTTAATGCTAAATTGTTTAAGAGCTTGCTGAAAATTTTAATCAAACTACAATGAGGTTGGTCATTATTTTACATGAAAAATATCATCTTTTGCCAGGAGAAGTAATAGTGTAAACCATATGGTCAATGAGTGATGCAATATATATTTTAAGACATTTATGTTTAACAGTGGCCCCAAACTTTTAGTGTTCTTCAATTACATGTGGCATTATTCAGTAATATTAATATTGTCTCTGTATAGAGACAGTTGTTGTTGACAAAAGTAAACCTTGGAGGTAAATCCCCATTCACTGTTCTTAGTTTAGGTAAATTAGAGTTCTTTCATTAATGATTAAAGAGGATTTTTAATTTAATAATGCTGTCATATGGAGGTAATTCACAAATTAAGAATAGTTTGCAGTTACTCAATAATTAAATTTTCGGAAAGGCAACATTAATGAGAAACTGGGAACTGAATCGTTTATCATTGCATAATTACATCGGTTATTAGGAGTAATGGGGCATAAGTGGATAATTTGGTATTTATGTCTAACACACTGGTAAAGAAAATCTCTTGGCAATTGGGTTAATAAGTAATGTCAAACAGTCACCCTCACATTTTGAAATCCCTGAATTTCCTGTTTTCATTTCTCCAATATGGACATGGTGGGCCTTAGAAATTATGGATGTATGCCAGACTCTTGGTAAACATTTGCTTTTTGCCTCCAATTTTTTTGCAAGGACTATCTGTAACATTACTTTTCATATATTTAGGAATGGTTACGTTTTTTCTCAAATGGTTAAGACAATAGTGGATTATTGGTGAAAATATCATTGGATTTCTTCTAGGAATGATGGTAATTATGCAATATTTATGACCTGTCTACCATAAAAATCCTAAAGTTTTAACTGGGCCAGTCACTCAAATAAATTCCCAGCCTAAAAGAATACCCAGGTACTTGGTCTGAGGTAATAAAAAATGTGTCTGAAATCATTGCACCAATGTTCACAACGGTTAATATTATGAATAGGAAAGATGTGTAAATGAAATAATTAGCAATATTAAGTAAGTTCAAGGCTACATTTAGATATTTTACAGCATGGTAGGTTTATGTTCCTTTTCGAATTGATGGAACGTGGTGACAATCAACTTAAGGATTCAAGAAATTGGAAAACAAATAAGAAAATGAGAGGTAAGTTCTAAATTTATTAAATCATCCAGCGAATAAGTGGACGACTATTCTACTCTCCATCCTATTTGAGTATTCTATCCCTTTGACCTATTTATTACCTATCTCAGTGGTAATGCACAAATGGCCAGGAAGATTTATAAAGTACCTTAGACGCTCCATTTCCAGGGATGAATAAATAGACTTAAGAATATGATAAAGCAGTACTCCTGAATACAACTACAACCAAAATAAACTTTTGATCATAACGTAAAAATAGAACACTACGTCAATCTATACTATGTGACAAAACCACAGCATCATACAAGCAAGTTCTCAGAAACATAAGGCTGCAAATTATATCAGATTTAATCCCCAGTGATAATAAAGACGTAACTTTAGACCAATTAACGTTCATCCAAAGAATTCACACGTTGGGACCGAAATTTTCGTCTCCAAAATAAAGTAAACAAATGACAATCTCGAACCGTAAAGCCTAATCCAGGTAATAAAAATTATTGCTATTATAAGATAATTATTCATATTGTCTCATGATTGCTCTTATTCATCGGGAGATTAATCTATGGTTTGAAAAAGTACAATGAACATCAAACTCCTGTTTCCTGCCTCATAGCGTTCTGATAAGGCAGTGAAATTTGATCGTAACCGGCATATGAAAAGCAAATTATTCGTATAGATTTAATGTCCAACAATCCCGAATTACAGCTCATTAACTGTAAATTATACGGATATCATTTTTCGAATATCATAACGAATGTAATATATTTCCGGTGTCACTTCTAAAAAAACATATTTTCCTCGGAAAATAATTAAGATTTAGCTTTCCGAATGGTCTGAAATCAGATTAATTTAAAAAGCGACACACATATTAATGAAATTAACCAGATATGAAAATATAACCGAGCTGGTTTAGGCGTTATGTGCCTGGGATGTTCCAGAAGAGCCGGCAAAACATAAGTGAGTTTCAAATCCCGCGCGGCACAAGAAACCCGTCAGACCTCGGCAGCAATGAGCCCGAAAAGCTGAATTTCCGAAGGTTTCTACACGGCGCGCATAACATGCTAGGAGGTATCCTCGTAGAAGGTCCCTGTTGACTCCGGCTCCTGGTCGCGCGAGATAATACCCCACCCCCACTATCGCCCCAAGGTTGCCCCATTGGCCGATGAAACCAGGGAGGAGGAGTCAAAGGCAGATATAAAAGCGTTTCAGCCAATCCGATGGTACTTCGGAGTCCCCTCCCTGGGGACTGGAGAAAAATTATAATTGGGTGGTTTCTATGAGGAGCCTCGAGGATCCGCCTACTTGACCCAAGAGCCAATGGCGATGACTGTCCCCTAGCGACTGTTGGAGTGGTGTGAGGGAATTTCCCAATGGTTACAAGGAGTAGGAGTCAAGTGGAACCTTCTACGAGGATACCTCCTAGCACGTTATGTGCGCCGGCTAGTAATCTTCAAAAATCCCGATTTTTAGCCATATATCAGCCGCGTTTGCTCTTCGCTCTCACTCTCGGCCATGCACTTTTGCATTTCGCTGGCAATTTATCGCCAAATCTGCATTTAATCTTCAAAAGTATTTATTAATTGTCCTTTATTAAACATTATTTACAGATATTACGAATTTTTTCAGTTACATACTGTCTTCGAAATATGTTTTAATACGAGAAAATTTTTAAATAAGCAATTGTCGTCATCTTGTAACGCTTGAAAATACAATATTTCACCACTACATATAATAATTATTCAGATAAGCACTTAGTAATCGCAATTAAGTAAGCTTAACATCCATATTTTTACATCTAAAGGAACAATATCTTTTCGTCAGGTTGTTAACGCATTTGCGTAAAACGATATTCAGACTTAAGGAACGCTTTTTTGAAAGCGTGAAACAATAATTATATCTCATTGATGCATATTGGTTATATGCCATGTCATAACTGAATAATTCTTTATCACTCGACAACTTTTAAACGCGTATTCTTGTGTGACCTAGCACAAAAATCAACAATTTAATGTCGAAGAAGTATTAATGCTCACGGTTAAATAATTAGACACTAGTCATTACAAATAATCATCGTTAATTTAAATGCATACGTCAAAATTCATTACTTTCATGATATCTTTTTTCGTTCTGCGGTAGAACATGCATACTTGTAGACGTGATGCAAAGCTGACTATTGATATTTATTGTTTCGGTATTGTTTTTCATGGAATATTGTTCATATTCCACAGTGATATTTAAATTATGTGAAATGCTATCATTTAAAGAACGTTTCATACTAATTTGGGGATATTTCCAAAGGACATTAATGGGGTTCGAGTTCCGCGAGCTGCAATACGCTTAAAATTTGGATTTCCAAAGATTCCTACCCGGCGCGCATAACATACTGGGAGGTATCCTCGTAGAAGGTCCCTGTTGACTCCGGCTCCTGGTAGCACGAGACGTTACCCCCCACCCACTTACTTAGGAGTAGTGGAAGCAGAAATAAAAACGTTTCAGCCAATCCGATGGTACTTCGCAGTGCCCATCCTGGGAATTGGAAAAAAATTATAATTGGGTGGTTTCTATGAGGAGCCTCGGGGATCCGCCTACTTGACCCAAGAGCCAATAGCGATGACTGTCCGCTAGCGACTGGTGGAGTGGTGTGAGGGAATTTCCCTGTGGGTACCAGAAGTAGAAGTCAAGTGGAACCTTCTACGAGGATACCTCCTATCACGTTATGCGCGCCGGGTAGGAATCTTTGAAAATCCCGATTGTTAGCCGTTTTTCAGCCGCGTTGCTCTTCGGCTGCACTCTCGGGCATGCATTTTCCCATTTCGCTTCATATTTATCGCCAACTCCGCAATTACTCTTTTAAAGTACGTAATAATTTTCGTTCTCTGAAGATTAATTAGAGACATTACGTATCATACGCTTAAATACTATATTGGAAATATATTGTTTTTCGCAGCGTTGAGCAAGAGTTTGTAACCATTATCTATCATGTGAAACTATAATAATTTTCAATTCAATGAAAATATTACTCAGAAAAATATTTACTTTTCATCGCTTGGAGGTATCGAATATGTCCCCAAATGTTTTTCATGGCTTTGACCATCCAACTTTATAAGATACCACAACATCAAATATCGTGACAACGTGAGTGCAGCGTGTATTTCAGGTACCAGCAACATTACATTGAATTAGGGCCATTTCATCGGCTCCGGCGGTGCCCTGAGATCTGCAAAAAGCGTAAAGAGAAAAGGCCAGAAACAGACCTTTGACCTTAACGAAAAGATGATTTTTTAAGACAATAGTCAACCCTCATTTCAATTTCCAAAAAACTGCTGGCGATGAGGCAACAGTAACTTTGACACTAACTTTAACATTTCAATATTCACTCACAAGCGTAATATCGCGAAATGTAGACATATGGTTGTGATGTTTCAAAATGTGAGCTAATTCACTGCTTAATACTTGAGCGACTGTGGAACTCAAAATAGACCAGAAATCAAGTCCTGATAGCCAGTAAAAAGAATTGCAGTGCGTTTAATGCTATTAAAAACAAGATGCAATTCGGACGCTGTTGGTTCCCAAAACTGGCCGGCCACTCGGCGGAAGTTCAGTCCAAAGGCATAGAAGATTCAAGTTTGATGACTGAGAGCGCCGATGATATGCATGCTTTTTGTTATTTTCACAATTTTTATTATCGCCTCTTGGCATAGCTTGGACATTTATTTAACTCAAAAAAGTTAATTCATCGGAAATAACTTCTTTCGTGGGTTTCTGCAGAGGGACGGATCAAATGGTTGACATTCTGGGGAGGAGGGTCTTCATCATAAATACAACATTGTGCAGGATTGAAGAGAAAACCCATGTCAGTAATAATGGTTTGGTTTTGAAAACCACATTATCGGTGATTGGGTGCTTGTAACTTAAGCATTTTTTAACCAAATAAAATTTTGATCATATCATGAAAGTAGCATCGGAGAAGACCAGAGTCCTCATGGGCTCTCTGACCTGGATCTGTGACAATATACTATATAATCAGTATATATAGTATTTAGAGAGAACCCACCAACGCTATTCCAGCCTAACCCATTAGTTATTCTTTTGATCCAGAATAAGAGCATAAGTACTTCATCGTCTAACTGCGTTTCAATGCGAATATTTATCGAAAAACCTAAAGTTTTCTCACGACATTTTTTATTGTATTCACTAATACTTACTTATACTTTATTTCACAGTACAACGCGTGTCACCGACTTTCGGCATCATCAGGGACAAGTTACACTGACAGCGGTTGAATATAAACCCATCGAACAGAGGGAAAAGGAAAGTTGAAGGTGGGGGGGTGCATTTTGCAAAGTATATTATTATTATTAGCTAATCTACCGTTTAGGTAGGTTTTTGGATGGACACAATTATCAATTAAACATTTTGTGACTCTCCACCTATCAAACTAATCTATATCAGGTCCCTCTTCATCTCGGTGTACTTCTTTCCTCCCTTCATCCCGTCCAACATCCCTATCCTGTTCCTGCCCTTACCTCGCTTGCCCAACATTCTCCCCTCTACTACCTTCTTCAACATTCCACTACCGCTCAATACGCCTTTCATCCATTTTTCCTGCCTCCATACGATTTCTCTCAACAAACCCCTCTCCTCGCCCACCATCACTTGTACTTCCTCGTTTGTTTTCCTTTCGGTCCATTTCACCTTCTCCACTCTTCTCCACACCCACATTTCAAAAGCCTCCAATCCACGTCTATCCTCCTGCTTCAGTGACCACGTTTCCGCGCCGCACATAGCTACGCTCCATATCAGAGTTTTTACGAGTTTTGTCTTAACATCCCTAATCATCGTCCCCGTCATCAACTCCCTCCTCCTTGAGAAAGCCTCCTTGCCTAGCGCAATTCTTCCCCTTACGTCCCTACCACTTTGACCGTGTTGGTCCTAAACACTTCCGAGATATGTAAACTGCTCTACCTGCTCTATTATTTCCCCGCCTATTTTAATATTTAGCTTAGCCTTTTTTTTTCGGAAAATCGCATAACCTTTGTTTTATTAATATTGATTCTCATCCCATATTTATCGCACTGAACCTCCAATTCACTCAGCAATGCTTGCAACCCCTTGGCTGACTGAGCAACTAATGCTTGGTCATCAGCAAACCTAACCGATTTTACGAATTCCCCTCCGACTTTCATTCCTACCTCCGGTTCTTCCCATGCCTCTTGAATCATTTCCTCCACATATACATTGAACAGCACCGGTGACAATGGGCAACCCTGCCTTACCCCTCTTCCTATTACTGCCCATCCCGACTCTCCGTTCCCCACTCGCACCTGAGCAGTCTGAGACATGTACAGGTTGCGGATCAGTCTCCTGTCCCACCAATCCATTCTCTTTTTCTGCAATACACGCATTAGTTTTTCCCAATTCACTCTATCAAACGCTTTTTCGAAATCTACAAAACAGGAAAATACGTCCTGATTGTATTCTATATTCCTCTCGATTAGTGATCTCATTACTGCAATGGCATCACGCGTACCTCTTCCTCTCCTGAACCTAAACTGATCATCCCCTAAGTAATCATTTGCCTTACTCTCTATCCTTTTGTTGATGATCCTGAGAATAACTTCTTCTGTTGTTTCTTCTGCTGCATCTTATATTTCAACTTATTGTTCTGTAATCCTCACATGATGTTGCATTTACCTTTTTCGGAATAGGAACTAACACTGATATCACAAAATCTTACGGCCAGATTCCTCCCTCATAGATACTACGAATCAGTCCATATAGAGTCTCCTTCCCACATTTTCCTAAACATTTCAATAGTTCTACAGGTATGTTGTCCACCCCCACGGCCTTATTTGCTTTCATATCGTTTAATGCCCTATTTCATCGTCGAGTATGCCTTGACCTAAGCTATCTTCTTCTACGTCATGTTCCTTTTCTATGTCTAACCTTGTCTGTCTAAGTTCTTTACCATACAATGTTTCTATATATTCCTTTGATCTCTCTTGGATTTTTCCTGGTTCAACTATTATCTTACCTCACTTATCTTTAACTGTTAGCACAGATCGTGCCTTCTTACTTCCCGATAATAACTTAACCTTGCTGTATAGAGCACCAATTTCACCCTTTTTCTGTAAAGTTTCCATATCCTCGCATTGCGTTTTCCACCATTCTTCTTTTGCTTTATTTGTGGGCCTTCTCATATTATTTTTAACTCTTTGTACTTCATTTTGCTTAACATTGTGTTAACATCCTTCCATCTTCTTTTCTCATCCATCTTTGCCATCATCTCATCCGTGACCATTGGTTTTCTTATCCTTTACCCATTAACGGTTCCTATAGTGTCTTTTGCGGCTTTCGAAATCACTGTCTTGATACATTCCCATTTTTCTTCGATTGTATTAGTCTCTTTACCCTCATCCATCATTTTCTCTACAACCTGCTGATACTCCCTCCTGGTCAATCCATTTAATGCATCTACATTCCATTTCCTAACACACCACCCTTGCCTTAACTTTTTGAAACGGACGTTACATCTCATAACAACTACATTGTGGTCAGAGTCCGCATCCACTCCTGGGAAACTGTGGGAATTTGTCACACTGTTCCTAAACCTGTGTCTAACCATAATATAACCTAACTGGTACCTTTCTGTGTCACCTGGCATTTTCCATGTATACCTATGCCTTTTCTGGTGTCTAAACCATGTGTTGGTGATGATTAACCCCTGTCTCCTGCAGAATTCAATTGCTTTCTCCCCGCTCTCATTCCTTGTGCCTAACCCATAGTCCCCCACCTCACCATCCTCTCTTCCTTTGCCTACTCTCGCATTCCAATCTCATATCACCACTAAATGTTTCCCTGCAGGAACACACGCGATTATATCCTCTAACTCATCGTTCATCCTATTGACTTCTTCCTCCTTGTGGTTGCTCGGTGGCATGTATACCTGAGCAATGACCAAGTTCGTCGGCTCTGCTTTAATCTCTACGAGTAAGATTCTATCAGTTGCTTGCTCTATGTTGACTACGGTTCTTCCACTCCCCTTAATTTAATATTACGGCAACCCCTCGTTGGCTCGCGTCCCCGCCGCTGTATATTATTCAATAATTATCACTCCAGTAATCCCCGCTATCCTTCCATCTCACCTCGCAGAGACCTAAAACATCTATATTACCTCTTTCCATCTCTCGCTTAATATTCTCTAATTTGCCTGTCCTCAACATTGTCCTGACGTTCCATGTCCCCCTGGCCCATAAAGCACTACCATTTATCGCCTATGTACGCGTCAATTGTCTCTCCAAAAAGAAAGGAAAAATACATTTGCATACATAAAGTATTAATTTGACACGGTCCAAAACATTACCTTAAAGAATTCAGTCGATTGCGGTCTAAAGAGATTCGCTTACAATTCCAAAGAGCAATCATATTTGCAAGTGTGGTATGAAACTCGAGTCATCTTATGTGAACCATCCTCCATACGCACTAGGAGGTTGCCCTAGCATCGTGCAGTGTAATCTTGAGACTCGGCCGACAGTGCCCCATCCAATAAATTTGAAATCTGAGACCAAACCCCGGACAATTTAATTTTTGCCCAGTACATCTGGCCGGTCTTTTCATCCCTAAAACCCCCTCCAAACAACATTGTCTGGTCCTCCCCTCTCCCAAATCCTTCAACGGCTTGCCTTTTCCCGCGCGCAGGTGTCCTTGTGAAATCCTCTCATCAAATTTAACCCCTCTCACTGGGAATAAATCCTTGAAAATCTCTGGAACATTTAACTTCACGTGTACAGCGCCGCCTTCTGTCTGTCGAGTGAACCATTCACTTGGTCGCTCAAGTCGATCCGGTGTGCAACGTAAAGATGATGGATCGCGTTCACCATTTGAAGCAATACGTAAGTGTTTATTTGCGTGAAAAATATGATTCTATTAAAATATGCAGAAAAACAGCGATTAAAGAATATTTTTGTCATTAGATATAACGTCAGCCAATTAACAAAAGTGAGAGAGTAACACAAATTTGATCCAAATTGGTTTTCATTTTTGGTCTTTTTACTTCCATCTACACGACAGAAGGAGAGGAGGCTTCGTGCAGGTGTACAGAGGTCATTAGTCAGCAGTCCACGGAGGGGTTTTCTGGCGAATGCCTGTCAGTGAGTATAAAGAAATCCTGTACCTCCACCCTCAGCTAACTGATCAAACGTTTCCTCGGTTTTTCGTTCGTAGGCGCAATTCTGTTTTTTTATGAATGGTCAATAAGTCCCTAAATTTAATAAAGTTGAACAAGTAAGAATTAACATTATCAATTTACGACAACTCTTAGATCATCCTGCTTCTCTCTTTCTCTATCATATTTTTTTCAATATGACACGAAGGTTACTACATACCGTTTGGCCATCAATATATTGTTCAACATAATTGGATGAAGGTTGGATAAGAAAAACCTGACTTTGAAGGTATACTCTACGTAATTTTCATGTATTTCATTTTTCGAACAAACCATATTCAGAGAATTTTTTATTCTTCCATTTCCTTTGTTGCTGATATAATACCTGTAAAGCATTAATTTTATTCGTTGCTGCGATCCGTTTATGCGTTAAATATAAGAGTTTTGGCTCTCTAGGAAATTCCCACCGAATCTTCTATGGCGTTATTTGCTTCTTAAATATGCACTGCAGCTGCTTTGACTCCATAGCGAAAAGCATAGATACGGGGAATGAGGAAGAATGACGTTCATAAATGAGAGGGGTGGGGTAGAAGGTGAAATCTACAGCGCATAGCCTGAGCTGAGGGATGATACTTGTCAAAAACCGATAAAGTATTGGGCAATCGAAGCACGGTAAATAGGTTACGTTTGAATGGAAGAAAGAAATCGTATACATGGGTACATGTTCATGAGAATGGTGGGGGGATGGTCTTTTCGTTGCTGTGGTATATATCTGGATGGGGAAAATAGCCATGAGACAAGTTGAATGGTGTAATTATGCCCCAGATGGAAATTGAAAGAGACCATTAGACAGAGACGAAATTGACAGTGCATTACGCAGCGCATTTTTTCTACGTCTCTCAGAAAAATGATTTCCAATGAATAGTTCCATTTCAGTATTTGACGAATTTCTTTACAAATTGCACATATGTTTAACCGGATAATTTTTTCTTTCTCCCAACAAACCGCTCTCCTCGCCCACCATACCTAGCACTTCACTTCTTTTCCTTTCGGTTCTTTTCACCTTCTCCATTCTTCTCCACACCCACATTTCAAAAACCTCCAATCTACATCTATCCTCCTGCTTCAATGACTATGTTTCCGCGTCGTACCTACGCTTCATATCAAGGTTTTGACGAGTCTTTTCTTTGCCTCCTTGTGCAACGTCCCCGTCATCAACTCCCTCCTCCTTGTGAAAACCTCTTTCCCTAGCGCAATTCCGTACCTTACTTATTGGTTCAAAACACTTCGGAGATACGTAAACTGTTCCACCTACTCTATGTTTTCCCCTCCTATTTTTATGTTTAGCGTATCCTTTTTCTTTCTAGAAAATCGCATAAACTTTGTTTTATTAATATTGTCTCTCATCTGATATACATCGCACTGAATTTCCAATTCTCTCATCAATGCTTGCAACCCCTTGGCTGACTGAGCAACTAATGCTTGGTCTTCAGCAAACCTAACCGATTTTACGAATTCCCCTCCGACTTTCAGTCCTACCTCGAGTTCTTCCCATGCCTCTTTAATCATTTCCTCCACATATACGTTGTACTGCACCGGTGACAATGGGCAACCCTGCCTTACACCTCTTCCTAACACTGCCCATCCGGACTCTCCGTTCCCCACTCGCACCTGAGCAGTCGGAGACATATACATGTGTCGGATTAGCCTCCTGTCCCTCCAATCTATTCCTTTTTTCTGCAATAAACTCCTTTGTTTTTCCCAATTCACTCTATCAGACGCCTTTTCGAAATCAATAAAGCAGGCAAATACGTACTCGTGCCGACTCGTACGATACATACGTACAAATGGGCCGATTGTATTCTACATTCCTTTCGATTAGTTATCTCATTACAGCAATGGCATCGTGCGTCTCTCTCCACTTCCTAAACCCAAACTGATCATCCCCTAAGTAATCATTTGCCCTACTCCCTATCCTTTTATTGATGATCCTGAGAAAAACTTTAGCTGCGTGGAAATCCAACTTATTGTTCTGAAGTCCTTTACCTTTTTCGAAATAGGAATTCCATAGTGTCATAACAGCAAAACAGGATTCATATCATGCATTGCATAAGTATGGCTTATTTCCTTTGTCAACACTCTTCTGTGGAGCAATTAGCTAGTTTGCAATCACCGTAGGTCTTCACTTAGGGACGAATTACGTAAGCGTATTCAACCGACATTATAATCTCATTCACTCTTGAATTTTCAGATTCTGAAATTTACGACCATTCTTCAAGATAGTGGTTGTTCACAGAATTACAGTAATTTGTTAATCGAAGCTTGGCCTTGCTCGGGCCTTTTGCGAAACAAGTGGGATGCTGGTTTCCGGTGGTAGTGTGGTCTCATCTGGAAAAGCCATATTAATTAAATATTGATGGTCGTTATCCTTATACAAGTACACCTGTACAATATGAGAATGCGAGAAAGCTCAGAATTCTCTTAAGGTTTAGATTCGATTTAACCAAAACAATCGTATGTTTTGGAAAAAATTATTTTTGATTCAATTAAGCACATAAACGAGTATATCACAGCTAATTGAATAGCATTTTCGTTCCGTTAGAATATACTATTTCATGGGTTTTTCGAGTTGGAGATCAACGTTCATTTTTCCTTGAATACTCACGCTGGCATTCTGTTGAATTGTATACACGAGCTTCCAATGCTCCTGTCAAGCCCAAATTATTTTCAATCACGTAATTATCTGATGGCATCATTAGTTGAGATAGTATTAGTTAAGAATTTTAAATACAAGTCGACGAGTTTGTTTACTTAGAGACGAGTTTTCCCTGTAGACAAAAAAAGAGCTAAGATGTAGTTTTTCTCTATCGTTCATTTTATTTTATCCTCTTACGCTCGCTCGATTGATACTTGGTTGAAAAACAACGAATATCTCTGAATGGTGTTTATTGGCTACTTTCCCAAAAACGTAATTTGATTCTTGAGGAAATTTCTATTTCATTGATTAATTTTCCTTTCTTTATGCCGTATGTAATAGAGCAAGGGAAAAACATTTCAAAACAGTATGACGGGCAAAATTACTTATTCTTAGGATGTGTTCAATAAATTTCAATTGTATTTCCATTTAGGTACAAGATTTCCATTTAGGCACGCATGTGGATTAATCGGTAATAGTATAAATATCTCCATTATCTCCAAAATACAAATAATTGTACTGAATGCTCCACCAATAATCACGCGGGCGTATACAATAGATCACTATAAAACCAGCCATTTAGTAATTAGTATTATTACTGTACGATATAATGTGCCATTTGAATGGACCCAATTAACACAGTTGTTCCAAAATACATTTACTTACCTCAACCTTCGATAAAACAACCTGAAATCGTCCTCACCAATACATTAATTTTCAATTCTATATATTTCTTCTATTCCATCTAATACAGGACTATTTCTTTGACATACACCAAATGCAAGGTGATAGAGAATATAGTTGCTAATTCAATCGTGAGACAACTCGATAGTCAGGAGTTATTGATGAAAAATCAGCACTGTTTCCGAAAGGGTAAATTCTGCGCGACCCTACTTGTGCTTTTTGTTCATGAAATTCTTATTTCGGGAGAGAGCAGTCACGCGGAATCACTAAATAGTCGAAACAAGGCCATTCTTAACCCCTCACACAACCTTTGTTACACACATCATGAATTCTGCAGGAGACAGGGTTCAGTCAACACCAACACAAATGGTTTAGACACCACAAAAGGCGAAGGTATACATGGCAAATGCCAGGTGACTCAGAAAGGTGTCTGTTAGATTATATCATGGTTTGGCACAGTATAAGTATCAGTGTGATACATTCGGAGTTTCCCAGGAGCGGATGCGAACTCTGACCACAATGTAGTTGTTATGAAATATAAAGTCCGTTTCAAAAAGATAAGGCAAGGGCGGTGGGTTAGGAAATGGAATTTAGAAGCATTAAATGGATTAACGAGGAAAGAGTATCAGCAGGCTGTAGAGAAAATCATGGATGACGGTAAAGAGCTGAGTACTATTGAAAAAAAATGGGAATGTATCAAGCAAGGGATATCGGAAGCCGCAAAAGACTACTATAGGAACCGTTAAAGGGAAAAGGATAAGGAAAACATGGGTCACGGATGAGATGATTGCAAAGATGGATGAAAGAAAAAAATGGAAGAATGTTAACACAGAGTTTGGCAAATGAAGTATAAAGAGTTAAACAATAAAATGAGAAGGCCCACAAAAAAGCAAAAGAAGAATGGTGGAAAACGCAGTGCGAGGATATGGAAAGTTTACAGAGGAAGGGTGAAATTCTTGCGCTATACAGAAAGGTTAAATTACACAGGCCTACAAAAAAGATTTTTTTTTGGTGCCGGGAATCTATGTGTTGATTTTAACTATATTTGTAGAGCTGAATCCAAATATGAAATCCGTTTTTATTTAACAGCTCTACTTTTTTAGATATGGCATATCTTACGATTAGTTGTTTTAATATTTGATATATTCCGGAAAATAATTTTCAAAGTTAAATAAATCTATAAGTATTCATGGTAAAAGAAAATAGGAAAAATATTGCAGACTTTGTGAAAAGTGCATACTTGGGATATTTTGGTGTTAAGCTTGGTGACCAAGATAAAACATGGGCCCCCGCATTTTGTGTGTAAAATACTATATGTACTGAACATCTGCGGCAATGGACAACAGGGCAAAGGAAAAGTCTAAAATTTGGTGTGCCAATGGTGTGGAGAGAACCTGTGAACCATATTGACGACTGTTATTTTTGCATAGTAAATGTTTTGGGAATTAATCGAAAAAATCGCCACAAGTGGACATATCCAGATTTGCCTTCAGCTAGACGCCCGGTACCCCATTCAGAAGAAATACCGATCCCAATATTTAAGACGTTACCAGATATATCTAAGGAAGAATTTGAATTATTTGAAAACATTTCTCATTCTATTGACGATAGTGGCAGTGACTACGACGGGGTATCAACAATTCCTCTACTATTTAATCAAGATGAACTAACCGATCTTGCTAGAGAACTGAACTTATCGAAGGAAGCATCCGAACTACTAGCATCAAGACTGCACGAAAAGAATTTACTGCAACCCGGTACAAAAATAAGTTTTTATCGCACAAGGGAAAAGGATATGCTACCCTTCTTTACTCAAGAAGACAATCTTACATTTTGTTTAGACGTTAAGGGTCTTTTGGAAAAAATGGGACTACTATCACAATATGATGATACGATTGGCGTTTGTTTATTGATAGCTCCAAGCGTAGTGTAAAATGTGTACTTCTTCACAATGGTAACAGGTTTGGCGCAATACCAATCGCTCATTCAACTAAAATGAAAGAAGAATACGATACAATAGCATTGATCTTACAGAAGATAAAATACCAGGAACATCGCTGGGTGATTTGTGTAGATTTAAAAATGGTGAACTTTCTTCTTGGGCAGCAAAGTGGCTACACAAAATATCCTTGTTTCTTGTCCCTCTGGGATAGCAGGGACAGACAAAGCCACTGGATTAAGAAGGAGTGGCCTAAGAGAGAAAACTTGGTTGTTGGGAAAGAAAACATCATTGCTGAATCTTTAGTTGAAAGACAGAAAATCATCTTACCGCCTCTACATATTAAACTAGGCCTAATGAAGCAATTTGTAAAGGCTCTTGACAAGGATGGACCATGATTCGGCTACTTAAGACTAAAGATGCCCCATATAAGTATTGAAAAACTTAAAGCTGGTATTTATGAGGGGCCACAAATCAGACAACTTACAAAGGATCCTGCTTTTGTCGAGTCTATGAATGAGATTGAAAAAATTAGTTGCATGTCATTTGTTGAGGTAATAAAAAATTTTCTAGGAAATCACAGAAGTGAAAATTATATTGAACTGGTAAACATTATGCTCAGTAACTTCAAATCACTTGGATGTAATATGAGCACAAAAGTTCACTACCTACACAGCCACTTGGACAATTCTCTTGGAAATTTAGGAGACACAAGTGAAGAACAAGGTGACCAGGATATAAAAACTATGGAAGCTCGCTACCAAGGAAGATAGGATAACCATATGATGGCAGATTACTGCTGGTGCTTAAAACGAGACTGTTTGAACAAAGTGCACTCAAGAAAATCGCGCAGAAGAAGCTTCCGATGTGTTGAGTGATGTTTTTATGTATTTTTTCTTTTCAATTTGTTTTATTACAGTAAAAAAATTTAGTATTTGTGTTCAATTGTATTGTAAAATTCTGTTGTGTTTGTGAGTGATTTAACAGCCCTAGAAATAAATCAAGTCTTTATATTTAGTGGGTTTTATTATTAATATAATATTCCCATATCAACAATGTAGAAGATTTTTTTACGTAGGTAACAACATATCTATATCTTGAAAACTATAGCTGATAGGAAAAAACTAGTGTCATAATTGGATTCAGCACCCCAATTGTTCTTTAAATCAGCATTAAAAGCTCCGGCACCAAAACCACTGTTGGCCTGTGTTATTAATATAATATTCCCATATCATCATGTAGAAGATTTATTTACGTAAGTAACAACATATCTATATCTTGAAAACTTTAGCTGATAGGAAAAAACTAGTGTCATAATTGGATTCAGCACCCCAATTGTTCTTTAAATCAGCATTAAAAGCTCCGGCACCAAAACCACTGTTGGCCTGTGTTAATATCGGGAAGTAAGAAGACAAGATCTGTACTAACAGTTACAGATAAGTAGGGTAAGATTTTATTTGAACCAGAAAAAATCAAATAGAGATGGAAGGAATACATAGAAACACTGTATAGTAGTGAACTTAGGCCGACAAGGTTAGGCATAGAAAAGGAACATGACGTAGAAGAAGATAGCTTAGGTCCAGGCATACTCGACGATGAAATAGAAAGGGTATTAAACGAGATGAAAGTAAATACGGCCATGGGAGTTGACCATATTCCTGTGGAACTATTGAAAAGTTTAGGAAAATGTGGGAAGAAGATTCCATATGGACTGATTCGTAGTATCTTTGGGGAAGGAATCTGACTGGAAGATTTTGTGAGATCAGTGTAAGTTCCTATTCCGAAATAGGTAAAAGCTACATCATGTGAGGATTACCGAACAATAAGTTTATATCCCACGCAGCTAAAGTTATTCTCAAGATCATCAACAAAAGGATATGGAGTAAGGCAAATGATTACTTAGAGGACGATCAGTTTGGGTTTAGGAAAGGAAGAGGTACGCGTGATGCCATTACAGTAATGAGATCACTAATCGAGAGGAATATAGAATTCAATCAAGACGTATTTACCTGTTTCGTAGATTTTGAAAAAGCGTTTAATAGAAGGAATTGGGAAAAATTAATGCGTGTATTGCAGAAAATAGGAATGGATTGGAGGGACAGGAGACTTATCCGTAGTCTGAACATGTCTCAGACTGCTCAGGTGCGAGTGGGGAACGGAGAGTCCGGATGGGCAGTGCTAGGAAGAGGTGTAAGGAAGAGTTGCCCATTGTCACCGGTGCTGTTAAACGTATATGTGGAGGAAATGATTGAAGAGGCATGGAAAGAACTGGAGGTAGGAATGAAAGTCGGAGGGGAATTCGTAAAATCGGTTAGGTTTGCTGATGACCAAGCATTAGTTGCTCAGTCAGCCAAGGGGTTGTAAGCATTGCTGAGTGAATTGGAGGTTCAGTGCAATATATATAGGATGAGAATCAATATTAATAAAACAATGGTTATGCGATTTTCCAGAAAGAAAAAGGCTAAGCTAAACATTAAAATAGGCGGGGAAAAAATAGAGCAGGTAGAACAGTTTACATATCTCGGAAGTGTTGTGGACCAACACGGTGTAAGTAGTAAGGACGTAAAGAGAAGAATTGCGCTAGACAAGGTGGCTTTCTAGGAGGGTTGGACCATGGGTTGAGGGATCTATTTTCTCATTGCCTTGGTCCTAACTTTTCTGAACCAAGAAATTTACACTCTTATGCAGATCAAAATACAATTTACCACTATTCTTCAAAATAGCATGGAAACATGGATACTAGTGCCTCCGACAATCACAGTACGCTTCAAGAAAGGTATCTCTGGGAACCTCTTTCAGGCACCATGTTAAGTGCCACAAGGGTACTGTAGGGTGGGTGGGACAACAATACCACCTTGTGCTTTCCCAGCAACTCTGTCAGAAGAAAAGTGGGGTGAGTTGTCCTGGTTCAACCTCCAGTCAAGTAAGATTTCCTTCCCAACATATTTCACTGTCATTAGCAGCCTTTCAACAACTTTTACATAAAACATACAGTTCACTGTCTGTCCCTGGGGTCAAACTATTCGTGGATCATACCTTTTGAGTCGAAAAAGACAGTGAGGGTCTCCCTTCTTATATTTGAGATAGATCCTGTAACATCATTACAGGTCACAATTCGTGTTTACTTAAGCAATATTTAGTCTGGGTTTATTCATCATGTCAATGCATCGAAAAATTACTTTGCTGCGATACTATTTTGTTCTGAAGTCATGTGACATATGTTGTCTAGTATAATATAATTTCCATAGAATTTTTCCCTTGATTTTTCATATTTCCCAGGAGTAGTGAACTTAAAGGTGACAGCTACAGAGTACAACAGGGTATGGAAGACAGGACTCAACGTGTTACTTCTCCATACTTTCAAGGTAAATACGTTCATCAAAAATTCGTTTATACCATTTGTTATACTATTGATATCAAACTTAAGGTATAATTTTATTGATTGAAATAAGGTTCCTCAATGACCTGTACTTATCACAAATATTTATCACAAATATTTTGCGTTCAATTAATGCCAACATTATTACTCACTTGGGTGTGGCTATTTTCGATAAAACGAAAGAACGGTAATAGTCTGTGCGAAAGAATTGATGCACCGATGTCAATTCTACAGATATTAATTGCAAAATGACTTGCCAAGTTGGAGATATAGCTATTAATTACTACATTATATGTTACTCCTTTTTCTTCAATTAATCGTATAATTATTACCACAATCCAAAAATTAAATTTTGTAAGTTTCACGTATGTTTTTTAATTGGTAACATACCATTTATATCTAACGATGTTCGTGCTAGCTCTTAATCTACCATAATTAATGAATTCAAATACAAGATTCGTACAGACATATTTTTAGAGACATGTATATCCCTTTTATTGAATTTATTTTCCGATTCATAAAATATTCTTTTTTTCCACTTTAACCTTCTGTTATTATTGAAGTTGAATTTCACTTAAATTGTGCTGATTTCGACTTCACTAGTGGATACCTGTTGCTTTTAGTTTGTCTGTTGTTTACCAAAGCCCGAAGCTGTGATCAGTTGCTTTGTTTTGGATTAATAGTTAAAATATATTTACGATTAACTTTTAAGCAACTTTAAGGTATTCATTTGGACCCCGACTCTTTTGTCGGGGGAAAATTGTAAATAATAATCGATTTTTAACAAGTTCAAAACAAAAAATATGTTATCTTTTCTTTGATTTACCCCGAATGTGCAAAGTGTGACCGAGGGGAGGGGACTTTCACCAGGCCTTATCCAACCCGGGTCGGTGCGAGAGGCAGTGCTCGGATCCTAAGTCCTTCTAGGCATGGGCTCCGAGGGCCCGAACGAAGGTAAGTATCCATAACATTCGTTTAGCGAAATTAGTTTTGTTGAAATGATTATCTTAAATCAGGAGTATTTCGTTTATCATCCGCTTCTTGAAAATATACCAGATGTATATTATCTGGTTTATCTTGAAAAACTTTCTGTACACTTGTATTATGCCAAATTTTGCCATTTGTATTACAGGACTACAGTTTATCCCTTTGATTTTAAGAAAAATGAATTTTTTTTAACAAAGCTTATGATAAAGAAACATTATTTCCCCTGCCACGCTAAATGTGTTTATATTGCAGCAGTAATACCAAATAAAATTGTCCTTATGGTGATTAAAAGATCATGTGACTACTGATTTTTACAATCTAAAAACGTTGAGTTGATTTTTAGAAGACTTGAGAGCTTTTTCCTTTTCCAGATTACTGGTTGTACCTGAGAAGTGATGAATTCATTGGATGATGGTGGGTTGCTGATTGTCACTCACTCCATGTGAACTAGATAAAAAAATTTCCTTGCTGGAGTGTTCGGCAGCTTTTACACTTTGATGATGAGTAGAAACTTCATTTGTAAGGAGGAAAGTTTATGCCAAAAGGCGACAATTGAACTTAAAATGTGAGAAAACAAAAATCTCTAATTAAGGCTGGCTGATGTCATTCCAATTTTAATTTTTAATATTTAAAGTGTTGGATTAAAAAATTATATTTCACCCCTCTTCACCAAATTGATCTCATCATCTCCTTATCTCATAATTAATGCATCTAGGATGTCACTACAACATGCAGTAGGCTACCATGTTTACTTAAAATATCTGGAATCATCTATCTAGTATCAATTGTTTAGAAGCTTTTTCATAGGGTAAGCCTACTGTTGCTGCTTTGCCGTTTTCCATAGGTCCTAGCATTTAATACCACAAATAAGTTATGATTTAATCGTTAGATTGTTATAAGTTATCTGCATACATAGTATTAAGATGGTTAGGGATAATTCAAGGAAGGTGTATTTAGAAAGGGTTTTTAAATAGTAAATAGGATATGAGATGATAATTCTTGCTGGGAAACCATAACCGGCACAGGGAAAGGAACTGGCCCCCCTACCCTGATGTTTGAATATTCACACGCCATTGGGCTTGGTACATGGTTGAGCTCTATCATCACCTAACAAACCGACCTTCGGGTTGATTACTGTGTTTATGGTTATATATATATTCTCTAAAAAGTTTTAGTGAAGATAATTCTAAGAAGGTGAATGTGAAATATTTTGAAGAAGACATTTTTCATCTCCTTCAATGCCCTTTCTATTTCATCGTCGAGTATGCCTGGACCTAAGCTATCTTTATCTACGTCATGTTCTTTTTCAATGTCTAACCTGGTCGGCCTAAGTTCTCTACCATGCAGTACTTCTATATATTCCTTGGCATTTGTATAAGGATTTCTATTAGCCAGTACATTCTATTTATCCGCAACAACTGGCATAGTCTTCCAATTAAGTAATAATTCAAACATCTCCCACCAAATAGAATTAAAAGCAACCATTCAAATAATCCCATCCAGAAAACTTGGCCTCCCTTCTCCAATCTTTTTTCCTTTTCCTGTCCCCTTCCTCATCTCTGATTCCTTCTATGCCCTACATGAGCTTAACAGATCGTGGATTTGACAACCCCTATCCAAGAAATGATCATAAAAAATGAGTACTCTATGATTTATGAAATATGATTTGTTTAATTTTTTCAAGATTGTTCTTTTTCCAGGAACTCATTTTGTAATTGTCCTGTGTACAATTCCTACATGCAATTTTTCTCTATACTATATATAACTTCCTTATGCAATTTTTTCCCCTTCAATGCAGATTCCTTTCACCAATTATTACTTCCACAATTTTCTTTTCCAAATGTTTTTCATATTCTGAATATCCTTCAGGTTAGAAAATGAGCTTTTTCAGTGTTTCTCTTATCACACAATATTCTCTGTTTAGCACAGTCTATATTCTATTAGAATCATCTCTTTCCTTTGACATTTTTCAATTTTCTGCATTATTCCAAGAGATGATCTACCTTGAATCCTTCATCAAATATTTGTTAGGACTATGTGTTATTTAATGCTGTCTTTTTGTCTCTATTTGGCCTCATATTTCTGGATGTTTTTGAGTCCCTATTTTTGTGAATTTTTTTGTCTACTGTTTTATTTCCTAGAAAATTTTGTAGGTATTCTCCATCTAGGTAAGGTCAAGACGACATCTCTAGTGACAGTTTGCACTCTGGCAGAGAGACTTCAACCAGTGACAATGGTAGGTGTCATCTGAAGAAAGGCAGCACTGGGAAGGTGTTGAGAATATCATTCAAGTGACCAAGTACTCAAAAAAGTCGTTTAATTTCCTTTATTGGATGTTAGCTGAATTTATGTTGTTAATTCTTGTTCCAGTTTATCGTTAATTTCTTGCTATGCTGTAAATGCAATGTAGTGCTTCAATCACTTTCATAGTAAGTTTTCTTTGATATTCAATGCTTGATCACATATTTAAGGATAAATTTGTGAATGCATACAGACATCTCTAAATTTAGTTATTGCAGCACATTACACTATGAGACAACTTACAAAGTGAGAATCAAGGTGAAATTGAGCATGTAAAATATTTTAATTCAAATAGGAATGTATATATAGCATAGTGCTTTTTCTTCATCTTTCAGACATTATTTGCCTTTTCTTAGTTCACCTAATGACAATTGAAGTGAGTTTTGTAGTGTTTCATGAATGTCTGTTTCCTGCCTGGAGCCACTTCCCCATCCAAAACCATTGGTCTTATTCAGGCCATGGGTTAAACCTCTTGCTACCAATAGGCCTCCCTTATGGTGGTTACAGTGTACGAGAATGATAACAAGCATGATATTATCAAAATATTGGAAAATATGATAATACCGTTAAAAACTATATAAGCAAACAAAAAACAGTTAATATAGATTATTTTATGGTTTACATATATTTATCACTTAGATAATTTGATCATTAGGAAAATAATAATAGTTAGTGTTACGATACCAACCATTTTTTCCACATATGAGGGGTAACTTTCTGGAGAGTGACCTGCAGCAAAAGAGTTAAAGAACAGGGGAAGAGTACTTCTTTGAAGACACATATGAAGAAGACTTCTATGAAGGCATATATGAAGAGGACCTCTATGAAGGCATATATGAAGAGGACCTCTATGAAGGCATATATGAAGAGGACCTCTATGAAGGCATATATGAAGAGGACCCCTATGAAGGCTTATATGAAGAGGACCTCTATGAAGGCATATATGAAGAGGACCTCTATGAAGGCATATATGAAGAGGACCTCTATGAAGGCATATATGAAGAGGACCTCTATGAAGGCATATATGAAGAGGACCTCTATGAAGGCATATATGAAGAGGACCTCTATGAAGGCATATATGAAGAGGACCTCTATGAAGGCATATATGAAGAGGACCTCTATGAAGGCATATATGAAGAGGACCTCTATGAAGGCATATATGAAGAGGACCTCTATGAAGGCATATATGAAGAGGACCCCTATGAAGGCTTATATGAAGAGGACCTCTATGAAGGCATATATGAAGAGGACCTCTATGAAGGCATATATGAAGAGGACCTCTATGAAGGCATATATGAAGAGGACCTCTATGAAGGCATATATGAAGAGGACCTCTATGAAGGCATATATGAAGAGGACCTCTATGAAGGCATATATGAAGAGGACCTCTATGAAGGCATATATGAAGAAGACCCCTATGAAGGCATATATGAAGAGGACCTCTATGAAGGCATATATGAAGAGGACCTCTATGAAGGCATATATGAAGAGGACCTCTATGAAGGCATAGATGAAGAGGACATCTATGAAGACACTTATGAAGACAACCTCTATGAAGGCATATATGAAGACGACCTCTATGAAGGCATATATGAAGAGGACATCTATGAAGACACTTATGAAGACGACCTCTATGAAGGCATATATAAAGACGACCTCTATGAAGGCATATATGAAGAGGACATCTATGAAGACACATATGAAGACGACCTCTATGAAAGCATATATGAGGAGGACCTCTATGAAGACACATATGAAGATGACCTCTATGAAGGCATATATGAAGAGGACCTCTATGAAGACACATATGAAGAGGTATATTTTTATTGAGTTTAATCATTTAGTTTTCCTTTCATGGCCAAGCCAAGGAAATGCATAGGATTTGAGTAGAGATTCCGGTATCTCAAATCCCAATGTTTTATGCTATTTAAAGTAAGATTATAGAAAGCGTTTGTTGTAAAATTAAAGTTGCAGGTATTCCATATCTTTTTTGGGGAATAAATTTGTAATTCTCTCTCAAATTTCTTTAACTGTCTCATTCAAAGTCCTTTGGCCATAGTAAAACATATTCTAAATACTAAAGCCAAGTTTAAGTAATGTCTTAAAAATTCTTGTTAAGTGTAAAAAGTTCTCTTTTTATAATAATGATTAAGCTTACTTTTTCTCATATTTTTCCTTGTTGCCTGCAAAGTTTTTATGCATATCATAATTTAATTACCTATGCTCTCCAAATTTATATTTCCTTTCATAAAAATTTTCAGTTTTCTCTTCCTGGGAGATATGGTTTTAATTTCATTTAGTGCAAAAACAATTATGGTTAAAATGTTAATAATTATTTTTGACATATAACATCCAGGCAAGGCTAAAACACTTAAGATACTATTTTGAAAGTTGTATTTTCATGAGGAACAAATCCAATGGTGTTCAATGAAATATTCTCAATCGCACTTGTATTACCTGTTGAATAAAACTAACTCCTTCTCTCTTTTAGAATCTAATTAATAATGTTGACAACTATCTCCATTTTTGCAATAACCTGTGAATTGAATGCATTTATGGAGGAATCCCTACAAAAGTTTCCTTGAATTTACCTTTTCAGCTCTATGGTTATCATAAATGCTATATCATGTATGCCTTGAAATATAATGTGGGAATTGATTTCTTCTCCTGTATGTAGTAACTTGTATGATACATCTGTGTAAAACAATAAAGTCAATTTGTTCTTTCAATCAATCCATTAAAGTTAAGAGATGTTGTAAGAATTGTTTTAATGGAAAAATATAGATGGTGTTTCCAGTTGCAGTTCAAAAGCCTGGAGGATACCACCTAATGCAGCATTGCTTTCACCACATAATATACATACCACAATTGAGGCAGAGATGATGTGATTAGAGTCACCAAAACACCAGAATTTCTCATTCCTAGTTAGTCTATTGCTTCATTGAAATTTCATTTGTTTTGACCATGATGCTGGTTATTTTTTTGTTTTTCTTGTGTCTATTTTGTTCATTGTATTGGGTATTCTGACTAATTGAACGAGGAATAATTATACACTTGTTGGAATACAATTGAGGACCACACAATTTATTTGTCCTTTTAGGTGGATGGTTGTCTCGATGGATATTTCCATCCCTTCATTTCAATATGAAATTCATTTTCCTGATTGCTTTGGTCAATAATTATTCAATGTAGATGTAGAATGACTTAAGAGCATTAAAATACTGTAGTGACCCTCACATATCCTTAATTTTGAAATTGGCCGAGTATTGTTTCCTCATTTTTATGTAGGTATTAAGATATTGGGATTTGAATGTATTTTGTTTTGGCGGTAAACATGGATCAATACTGAAATGACACTGACTCTTGCATTTACTGTTGCCAACAGTGATTTGCAAAGTCTGTAAATGAATTTGGTGACTCTTGATAATGAAGTTAAAGAATAAGTTTTTCATTTAATTTTCAACTTTTTCGTTAAATTCAATACTTTTTGCTCTTAAAATAGGCTTCTTCTATTTTTTTGTTAAAGGGCCTGAATCTGAGAAATTCACAAAAAGAAATCAATAAAATTATCATGGTCCTCCCTTAGTGTGGATGCATTGTGTAACTCACTTGAAAATGCTGCACAGGAAGCAAACCTGAGATGTCTTGAAGAAATGTTCATAAAAGTGTTTGCAATATTTCAAGTACAAACTATCTCTACAAAGCCAATGCCATTTCATATGACTGAGCTAATTTTATTCCTCATGTTTTTCCACTGTTCTTGATAAATTTTTATTCCGGATGAAAATGAAATTATTGCCATTATTTTCTACCTTGATATTTATCCTTTAAGGATTAATCCATTCAAGATGTTATGGTATATGATGCAAAATAATTTCTTTAACTAGAGGTGATTTTTTGTATTTGGTGCAAAACTGTTTTTAATTACATAAGGTGAGGAATAAATGATTACTGGCAGGTGTACATGCATTGCAAACTCATTCAAAGTTTCTTCAAAGAATGTTTTCATTCTTTCACTCTAAAGCCATAGGTGCTTGGTGAAATTGTTGATAAATGTATCATAATACCAGTTGAACATAAGTACATACTTTTATAAAACCTGTTATCTTGTAGATGAGTGTGAATCTGCATGTGCCCAGTGACTAATGAACTGCAAGGGTATATGATTAGTAGAAGCCTTCAAATGCAGAGTCACTTTTATGATAATAATCTTATCTATTATGATGATATGATTATCAGCTATTCAATGTTATAAAGAATAATATTGCATAAGTTTTTCGTAGTGTTTAATGAGATATAAATTTCCTTTACTTAATCTAATATCCTTCAAAATTACATAAAGTTCTCCCGAGTAGCCTTGCATTCACCCATTTCTCTCAAGGTAGGTGTGGTATAATTGAAGCTGTCAGAGCACCCTGTAACCCTTTTCCATAAGTATTATGTATATTTCATTGCAATATCATTTGTTACTAACTGGTACAATTGCTAACTTTATTATATTACATCCAATTTCTGCAAATTTTGGTATTTTCTTAAAAGATTTCTTTTGTCATATTTCCCGTGAATTGGTCCATTATAATTGACCCTACTTTAATTTGACTAATTGCAAGACCTAATAAAAGTATGTACCTTGACTATTTTTAGTTAACATTTGAAAATACTATTTAGTTGATGCATGTCTAAATCTTTGTGAAAGGCCCCATTTACCTCTCTGTTTCAATGTGAAATTTGTCATTAAAATAGCATATTATTATTCAATCCAAAGGTGAAATTGGCAATGAGGAAGTAAATACCCTCAGTGTCCCAGGTATTTATTGAATTTCCCTATTTGATTGACCAAGTTCCCCTATCATTTTGCTGGTATTAGGTATAAAAGTATTCATAGGAATATTGCTGTATATTTCTTTATGCTATGCTGCCCTCTTAGTGCTATATCCCATATTTTGGTGAGCAATCATTTGCTGAGTCAGGTAAGTCATATGGGTGATTCTGGACATTTAAGATGAAAAATAATTGAGTAACTGCCATCCACTGATCCACTATTTACCTATGAATAAAGGCTTAATGCTAAATTGTTTAAGAGCTTGCTGAAAAGTTTAATCAAACTACAATGAGGTTGGTCATTATTTTACATGAAAAATATCATCTTTTGCCAGGAGAAGTAATAGTGTAAACCATATGGTCAATGAGTGATGCAATATATATTTTAAGACATTTATGTTTAACAGTGGCCCCAAACTTGTGTTCTTCAATTACATGTGGCATTATTCAGTAATATTAATATTGTCTCTGTATAGAGACAGTTGTTGTTGACAAAAGTAAACCTTGGAGGTAAATCCTCATTCACTGTTCTTAGTTTAGGTAAATTAGAGTTCTTTCATTAATGATTAAAGAAGATTTTTAATTTAATAATGCTGTCATATGGAGGTAATTCACAAATTAAGAATAGTTTGCAGTTACTCAATAATTAAATTTTCGGAAAGGCAACATTAATGAGAAACTGGGAACTGAATCGTTTATCATTGCATAATTACATCAGTTATTAGGAGTAATGGGGCATAAGTGGATAATTTGGTATTTATGTCTAACACACTGGTAAAGAAAATCTCTTGGCAATTGGGTTAATAAGTAATGTCAAACAGTCACCCTCACATTTTGAAATCCCTGAATTTCCTGTTTTCATTTCTCCAATATGGACATGGTGGGCCTTAGAAGTTATGGATGTATGCCAGACTCTTGGTAAACATTTGCTTTTTGCCTCCAATTTTTTTGCAAGGACTATCTGTAACATTACTTTTCATATATTTAGGAATGGTTACGTTTTTTCTCAAATGGTTAAGACAATAGTGGATTATTGGTGAAAATATCACTGGATTTCTTCTAGGAATGATGGTAATTATGCAATATTTATGACCTGTCTACCATAAAAATCCTAAAGTTTTAACTGGGCCAGTCACTCAAATAAATTCCCAGCCTAAAAGAATACCCAGGTACTTGGTCTGAGGTAATAAAAAATGTGTCTCAAATCATTGCACTAATGTTCACAACGGTTAATATTATGAATAGGAAAGATGTGTAAATGAAATAATTAGCAATATTAAGTAAGTTCAAGGCTACATTTAGATATTTTACAGCATGGTAGGTTTATGTTCATTTTCGAATTGATGGAACGTGGTGACAATCAACTTAAGGATTCAAGAAATTGGACCACAAATAAGAAAATGAGAGGTAAGTTCTAAATTTATTAAATCATCCAGCGAATAAGTGGACGACTATTCTACTCTCCATCCTATTTGAGTATTCTATCCCTTTGACCTATTTATTACCTATCTCAGTGGTAATGCACACATGGCCAGGAAGATTTATAAAGTACCTTAGACGCTGTGTACCTGTGTACACAGCGTCAAAGTAGTACCTGTGACAAAACCACAGCATCATACAAGCAAGTTCTCAGAAACATAAGGCTGCAAATTATATCAGATTTAATCCCCAGTGACAATAAAGACGTAACTTTAGACCAATTAACGTTCATCCAAAGAATTCACCGAACCGAAATTTTCGTCTCCAAAACAAAGTAAACAAATGACAATCTCGAACCGTAAAGCCTAATCCAGGTAATAAAAATTATTGCTATTACAAGATATTCATATTGTCTCATGATTGCTCTTATTCATCGGGAGATTAATCTATGGTTTGAAAAAGTACAATGAACATCAAACTCCTGTTTCCTGCCTCATAGCGTTCTGATAAGGCAGTGAAATTTGATCGTAACCGGCATATGAAAAGCAAATTATTCGTATAGATTTAATGTCCAACAATCCCGAATTACAGCTCATTAACTGTAAATTATAAGGATATCATTTTTCGAATATCATAACGAATGTAATATCTTTCCGGTGTCACTTCTAAAAAAACATATTTTCCTCGGAAAATAATTGAGATTTAGCTTTCCGAATGGTCTGAAATCAGATTAATTTTAAAAGCGACACACATATTAATGAAATTAACCAGATATGAAAATATAACCGAGCTGGTTTAGGCGCTATGTGCCTGGGATGTTCCAGAAGAGCCGGCAAAACATAAGTGAGTTTCAAATCCCGCGCGGCACAAGAAACCCGTCAGACCTCGGCAGCAATGAGCCCGAAAAGCTGAATTTCCGAAGGTTTATACACGGCGCGCATAACATGCTAGGAGGTATCCTCGTAGAAGGTCCCTGTTGACTCCGGCTCCTGGTCGCGCGAGATAATACCCCACCCCCACTATCGCCCCAAGGTTGCCCCATTGGCCGATGGAACCACGGAGGAGGAGTCAAAGGCAGAAATAAAAGCGTATCAGCCAATCCGATGGTACTTCGCAGTCCCCACCCTGGGAACTGGAGAAAAATTATAATTGGGTGGTTTCTATGAGGAGCCTCGAGGATCCGCCTACTTGACCCAAGAGCCAATAGCGATGACTGTCCCCTAGCGACTGGTGGAGTGGTGTGAGGGAATTTCCCAATGGTTACCAGGAGTAGGAGTCAAGTGGAACCTTCTACGAGGATACCTCCTAGCACGTTATGTGCGCCGGGTCGTAATCTTTGAAAATCCCGATTTTTAGCCATTTTCAGCCGCGTTTGCTCTTCGCTCTCACTCTCGGCCATGCACTTTTGCATTTCGCTTGCAATTTATCGCCAGATATGCATTTAATCTTCAAAAGTATTTATTAATTGTCCTTTATTAAACATTATTTACAGATATTACGAATTTTTCAGTTACATACTGTCTTCGAATAATGTTTTAATATGAGAAAATTTTTAAATAAGCAATTGTCATCATCTTGTAACGCTTGAAAATACAATGATTCACCACTACATATAATAATTATTCAGATAAGCACTTAGTAATCGCAAATTAATAGGTTTAAATTCCATATTTTTACATCTAAATGAACAATATTATTTCGTCAGGTTGTTCATGCATTTGCGTAAAACAATATTCAGACTTAAGGAAGACATTTATGAAAGCGTGAAACAATAATAATATCTCATTGATGCATATTGGTTATATGCCATGTCATAACTGAATATTTCTTTATCACTCGACAACTTTTAAACGCGTATTCTTGTGTGACCTAGCACAAAAATCAACAATTTAATGTCGAAGAAGTATTAATGCTCACGGTTAAATAATAAGACACTAGTCATTACAAATAATCATCGTTAATTTAAATGCATACGTCAAAATTCATTACTTTCATGATATCTTTTTTCGTTCTGCGGTAGAACATGCATACTTGTAGACGTGATGCAAAGCTGACTATTGATATTTATTGTTTCGGTATTGTTTTTCATGGAATATTGTTCATATTCCACAGTGATATTTAAATTATGTGAAATGCTATCATTTAAAGAACGTTTCATACTAATTTGGGGATATTTCCAAAGGACATTAATTAGCTCGAGTTCCGCGAGCTGCAATACGCTTAAAATTTGGATTTCCAAAGATTCCTACCCGGCGCGCATAACATACTGGGAGGTATCCTCGTAGAAGGTCCCTGTTGACTCCGGCTCCTGGTAGCACGAGACGTTACCCCCCACCCACTTACGCCCCGGGTCTGCCCCATTGGCCGATGCAACTGGTGAGGAGTAGTGGAAGCAGAAATAAAAACGTTTCAGCCAATCCGATGGTGCTTCGCAGTGCCCATCCTGGGAATTGGAAAAAAATTATAATTGGGTGGTTTCTATGAGGAGCCTCGGGGATCCGCCTACTTGACCCAAGAGCCAATAGCGATGACTGTCCGCTAGCGACTGGTGGAGTGGTGTGAGGGAATTTCCCTGTGGGTACCAGAAGTAGAAGTCAAGTGGAACCTTCTACGAGGATACCTCCTATCACGTTATGCGCGCCGGGTAGGAATCTTTGAAAATCCCGATTGTTAGCCGTTTTTCAGCCGCGTTGCTCTTCGGCTGCACTCTCGGGCATGCATTTTCCCATTTCGCTTCATATTTATCGCCAACTCCGCAATTACTCTTTTAAAGTACGTAATAATTTTCGTTCTCTGAAGATTAATTACAGATATTACGTATCATACGCTTAAATACTATATTGGAAATATATTGTTTTTCGCAGCGTTGAGCAAGAGTTTGTAACCATTATCTATCATGTGAAACTATAATAATTTTCAATTCAATGAAAATATTACTCAGAAAAATATTTACTTTTCATCGCTTGGAGGTATCGAATATGTCCCCAAATGTTTTTCATGGCTTTGACCATCCAACTTTATATGATGCCACAACCTCAAATATCGTAACAACGTTAGTGCAGCGTGTATTTCAGGTACCTGCAACATTACATTGAATTAGGGCCATTTCATCGGCTCCGGCGGTGCCCTGAAATCTGCAAAAAGCGTAAAGAGAAAAGGCCAGAAACAGACCTTTGACCTTAACGAAAAGATGATTTTTTAAGACAATAGTCAACCCTCATTTCAATTTCCAAAAAACTGCTTGCGATGAGGCAACAGTAACTTTGACACTAACTTTAACATTTCAATATTCACTCACAAGCGTAATATCGCGAAATGTAGACATATGGTTGTGATGTTTCAAAATGTGAGCTAATTCACTGCTAATTCACTTGAGCGACTGTGGAACTAAAAACAGACCAGAAATCAAGTCCTGATAGCCAGTAAAAAGAATTGCAGTGCGTTTAATGCTATTAAAAACAAGATGCAATTCGGACACTGTTGGTTCCCAAAACTGGCCGGCCACTCGGCGGAAGTTCAGTCCAAAGGCTTAGAAGATTCAAGTTTGATGACTGAGAGCGCCGATGATATGCATGCTTTTTGTTATTTTCACAATTTTCATTATCGCCTCTTGGCATAGCTTGGACATTTATTTGACTCAAAAAAGTTAATTCATCGGAAATAACTTCTTTCGTGGGTTTCTGCAGAGGGACGGATTAAATGGTTGACATTCTGGGGAGGAGGGTCTTCATCATAAATACAACATTGTGCAGGATTGAAGAGAAAACTCATGTCAGTAATAATGGTTTGGTTTTGAAAACCACATTATCGGTGATTGGGTGCTTGTAACTTAAGCATTTTTTAACCAAACAAAATTTTGATCATATCATGAAAGTAGCATCGGAGAAGACCAGAGTCCTCTTGGGCTCTCTGACCTGGATCTGTGACAATATACTATATAATCATTATATATAGTATTTAGAGAGAACCCACCAACGCTATTCCAGCCTAACCCATTAGTTATTCTTTTGATCCAGAATAAGAGCATAAGTACTTCATCGTCTAACTGCGTTTCAATGCGAATATTTATCGAAAAACCTAAAGTTTTCTCACGACATTTTTTATTGTATTCACTAATACTTACTTATACTTTATTTCACAGTACAACGCGTGTCACCGACTTTCGGCATCATCAGGGACAAGTTACACTGAAAGCGGTTGAATATAAACCCATCGAACAGAGGGAAAAGGAAAGTTGAAGGTGGGGGGGTGCATTTTGCAAAGTATATTATTATTATTAGCTAATCTACCGTTTAGGTAGGTTTTTGGATGGACACAATTATCAATTAAACATTTTGTGACTCTCCACCTATCAAACTAATCTATATCAGGTCCCTCTTAATCTCGGTGTACTTCTTTCCTCCCTTCATCCCGTCCAACATCCCTATCCTGTTCCTGCCCTTACCTCGCTTTCCCAACATTCTCCCCTCTACTACCTTCTTCAACATTCCACTACCGCTCAATACGCCTTTCATCCATTTTTCCTGCCTCCATACGATTTCTCTCAACAAACCCCTCTCCTCACCCACCATCACTTGTACTTCCTCGTTTGTTTTCCTTTCGGTCCATTTCACCTTCTCCACTCTTCTCCACACCCACATTTCAAAAGCCTCCAATCTACGTCTATCCTCCTGCTTCAGTGACCACGTTTCCGCGCCGCACATAGCTACGCTCCATATCAGAGTTTTTACGAGTTTTGTCTTAACATCCCTAATCATCGTCCCCGTCATCAACTCCCTCCTCCTTGAGAAAGCCTCCTTGCCTAGCGCAATTCTTCTCCTTACGTCCCTACCACTTTGACCGTGTTGGTCCTAAACACTTCCGAGATATGTAAACTGCTCTACCCGCTCTATTATTTCCCCGCCAATTTTAATATTTAGCTTAGCCTTTTTCTTTCCGGAAAATCGCAAAATCTTTGTTTTACTAATATTGATTCTCATCCCATATTTATCGCACTGAACCTCCACTACACTCAGCAATGCTTGCAACCCTTTGGCTGACTGAGCAACTAATGCTTGGTCATCAGCAAACCTAACCGATTTTACGAATTCCCCTCCGACTTTCATTCCTACCTCCGGTTCTTCCCATGCCTCTTTAATCATTTCCTCCACATATACGTTGTACTGCACCGGTGACAATGGGCAACCCTGCCTTACCCCTCTTCCTATTACTGCCCATCCCGACTCTCCGTTCCCCACTCGCACCTGAGCAGTCTGAGACATGTACAGGTTGCGGATCAGTCTCCTGTCCCACCAATCCATTCTCTTTTTCTGCAATACACGCATTAGTTTTTCCCAATTCACTCTATCAAACGCTTTTTCGAAATCTACAAAACAGGAAAATACGTCCTGATTGTATTCTATATTCCTCTCGATTAGTGATCTCATTACTGCAATGGCATCACGCGTACCTCTTCCTCTCCTGAACCTAAACTGATCATCCCCTAAGTAATCATTTGCCTTACTCTCTATCCTTTTGTTGATGATCCTGAGAATAACTTCTTCTGTTGTTTCTTCTGCTGCATCTTATATTTCAACTTATTGTTCTGTAATCCTCACATGATGTTGCATTTACCTTTTTCGGAATAGGAACTAACACTGATATCACAAAATCTTACGGCCAGATTCCTCCCTCATAGATACTACGAATCAGTCCATATAGAGTCTCCTTCCCACATTTTCCTAAACATTTCAATAGTTCTACAGGTATGTTGTCCACCCCCACGGCCTTATTTGCTTTCATATCGTTTAATGCCCTATTTCATCGTCGAGTATGCCTTGACCTAAGCTATCTTCTTCTACGTCATGTTCCTTTTCTATGTCTAACCTTGTCTGTCTAAGTTCTTTACCATACAATGTTTCTATATATTCCTTTGATCTCTCTTGGATTTTTCCTGGTTCAACTATTATCTTACCTCACTTATCTTTAACTGTTAGCACAGATCGTGCCTTCTTACTTCCCGATAATAACTTAACCTTGCTGTATAGAGCACCAATTTCACCCTTTTTCTGTAAAGTTTCCATATCCTCGCATTGCGTTTTCCACCATTCTTCTTTTGCTTTATTTGTGGGCCTTCTCATATTATTTTTAACTCTTTGTACTTCATTTTGCTTAACATTGTGTTAACATCCTTCCATCTTCTTTTCTCATCCATCTTTGCCATCATCTCATCCGTGACCATTGGTTTTCTTATCCTTTACCCATTAACGGTTCCTATAGTGTCTTTTGCGGCTTTCGAAATCACTGTCTTGATACATTCCCATTTTTCTTCGATTGTATTAGTCTCTTTACCCTCATCCATCATTTTCTCTACAACCTGCTGATACTCCCTCCTGGTCAATCCATTTAATGCATCTACATTCCATTTCCTAACACACCACCCTTGCCTTAACTTTTTGAAACGGACGTTACATCTCATAACAACTACATTGTGGTCAGAGTCCGCATCCACTCCTGGGAAACTGTGGGAATTTGTCACACTGTTCCTAAACCTGTGTCTAACCATAATATAACCTAACTGGTACCTTTCTGTGTCACCTGGCATTTTCCATGTATACCTATGCCTTTTCTGGTGTCTAAACCATGTGTTGGTGATGATTAACCCCTGTCTCCTGCAGAATTCAATTGCTTTCTCCCCGCTCTCATTCCTTGTGCCTAACCCATAGTCCCCCACCTCACCATCCTCTCTTCCTTTGCCTACTCTCGCATTCCAATCTCATATCACCACTAAATGTTTCCCTGCAGGAACACACGCGATTATATCCTCTAACTCATCGTTCATCCTATTGACTTCTTCCTCCTTGTGGTTGCTCGGTGGCATGTATACCTGAGCAATGACCAAGTTCGTCGGCTCTGCTTTAATCTCTACGAGTAAGATTCTATCAGTTGCTTGCTCTATGTTGACTACGGTTCTTCCACTCCCCTTAATTTAATATTACGGCAACCCCTCGTTGGCTCGCGTCCCCGCCGCTGTATATTATTCAATAATTATCACTCCAGTAATCCCCGCTATCCTTCCATCTCACCTCGCAGAGACCTAAAACATCTATATTACCTCTTTCCATCTCTCGCTTAATATTCTCTAATTTGCCTGTCCTCAACATTGTCCTGACGTTCCATGTCCCCCTGGCCCATAAAGCACTACCATTTATCGCCTATGTACGCGTCAATTGTCTCTCCAAAAAGAAAGGAAAAATACATTTGCATACATAAAGTATTAATTTGACACGGTCCAAAACATTACCTTAAAGAATTCAGTCGATTGCGGTCTAAAGAGATTCGCTTACAATTCCAAAGAGCAATCATATTTGCAAGTGTGGTATGAAACTCGAGTCATCTTATGTGAACCATCCTCCATACGCACTAGGAGGTTGCCCTAGCATCGTGCAGTGTAATCTTGAGACTCGGCCGACAGTGCCCCATCCAATAAATTTGAAATCTGAGACCAAACCCCGGACAATTTAATTTTTGCCCAGTACATCTGGCCGGTCTTTTCATCCCTAAAACCCCCTCCAAACAACATTGTCTGGTCCTCCCCTCTCCCAAATCCTTCAACGGCTTGCCTTTTCCCGCGCGCAGGTGTCCTTGTGAAATCCTCTCATCAAATTTAACCCCTCTCACTGGGAATAAATCCTTGAAAATCTCTGGAACATTTAACTTCACGTGTACAGCGCCGCCTTCTGTCTGTCGAGTGAACCATTCACTTGGTCGCTCAAGTCGATCCGGTGTGCAACGTAAAGATGATGGATCGCGTTCACCATTTGAAGCAATACGTAAGTGTTTATTTGCGTGAAAAATATGATTCTATTAAAATATGCAGAAAAACAGCGATTAAAGAATATTTTTGTCATTAGATATAACGTCAGCCAATTAACAAAAGTGAGAGAGTAACACAAATTTGATCCAAATTGGTTTTCATTTTTGGTCTTTTTACTTCCATCTACACGACAGAAGGAGAGGAGGCTTCGTGCAGGTGTACAGAGGTCATTAGTCAGCAGTCCACGGAGGGGTTTTCTGGCGAATGCCTGTCAGTGAGTATAAAGAAATCCTGTACCTCCACCCTCAGCTAACTGATCAAACGTTTCCTCGGTTTTTCGTTCGTAGGCGCAATTCTGTTTTTTTATGAATGGTCAATAAGTCCCTAAATTTAATAAAGTTGAACAAGTAAGAATTAACATTATCAATTTACGACAACTCTTAGATCATCCTGCTTCTCTCTTTCTCTATCATATTTTTTTCAATATGACACGAAGGTTACTACATACCGTTTGGCCATCAATATATTGTTCAACATAATTGGATGAAGGTTGGATAAGAAAAACCTGACTTTGAAGGTATACTCTACGTAATTTTCATGTATTTCATTTTTCGAACAAACCATATTCAGAGAATTTTTTATTCTTCCATTTCCTTTGTTGCTGATATAATACCTGTAAAGCATTAATTTTATTCGTTGCTGCGATCCGTTTATGCGTTAAATATAAGAGTTTTGGCTCTCTAGGAAATTCCCACCGAATCTTCTATGGCGTTATTTGCTTCTTAAATATGCACTGCAGCTGCTTTGACTCCATAGCGAAAAGCATAGATACGGGGAATGAGGAAGAATGACGTTCATAAATGAGAGGGGTGGGGTAGAAGGTGAAATCTACAGCGCATAGCCTGAGCTGAGGGATGATACTTGTCAAAAACCGATAAAGTATTGGGCAATCGAAGCACGGTAAATAGGTTACGTTTGAATGGAAGAAAGAAATCGTATACATGGGTACATGTTCATGAGAATGGTGGGGGGATGGTCTTTTCGTTGCTGTGGTATATATCTGGATGGGGAAAATAGCCATGAGACAAGTTGAATGGTGTAATTATGCCCCAGATGGAAATTGAAAGAGACCATTAGACAGAGACGAAATTGACAGTGCATTACGCAGCGCATTTTTTCTACGTCTCTCAGAAAAATGATTTCCAATGAATAGTTCCATTTCAGTATTTGACGAATTTCTTTACAAATTGCACATATGTTTAACCGGATAATTTTTTCTTTCTCCCAACAAACCGCTCTCCTCGCCCACCATACCTAGCACTTCACTTCTTTTCCTTTCGGTTCTTTTCACCTTCTCCATTCTTCTCCACACCCACATTTCAAAAACCTCCAATCTACATCTATCCTCCTGCTTCAATGACTATGTTTCCGCGTCGTACCTACGCTTCATATCAAGGTTTTGACGAGTCTTTTCTTTGCCTCCTTGTGCAACGTCCCCGTCATCAACTCCCTCCTCCTTGTGAAAACCTCTTTCCCTAGCGCAATTCCGTACCTTACTTATTGGTTCAAAACACTTCCGAGATACGTAAGCTGTTCCACCTACTCTATGTTTTCCCCTTCTATTTTTATGTTTAGCGTATCCTTTTTCTTTCTGGAAAATCGCATAAACTTTGCTTTATTAATATTGTCTCTCATCTGATATACATCGCACTGAATTTCCAATTCTCTCATCAATGCTTGCAACCCCTTGGCTTACTGAGCAACTAATGCTTGGTCTTCAGCAAACCTAACCGATTTTACGAATTCCCCTCCGACTTTCAGTCCTACCTCGAGTTCTTCCCATGCCTCTTTAATCATTTCCTCCACATATACGTTGTACTGCACCGGTGACAATGGGCAACCCTGCCTTACACCTCTTCCTAACACTGCCCATCCGGACTCTCCGTTCCCCACTCGCACCTGAGCAGTCGGAGACATATACATGTGTCGGATTAGCCTCCTGTCCCTCCAATCTATTCCTTTTTTCTGCAATAAACTCCTTTGTTTTTCCCAATTCACTCTATCAGACGCCTTTTCGAAATCAATAAAGCAGGCAAATACGTACTCGTGCCGACTCGTACGATACATACGTACAAATGGGCCGATTGTATTCTACATTCCTTTCGATTAGTTATCTCATTACAGCAATGGCATCGTGCGTCTCTCTCCACTTCCTAAACCCAAACTGATCATCCCCTAAGTAATCATTTGCCCTACTCCCTATCCTTTTATTGATGATCCTGAGAAAAACTTTAGCTGCGTGGAAATCCAACTTATTGTTCTGAAGTCCTTTACCTTTTTCGAAATAGGAATTCCATAGTGTCATAACAGCAAAACAGGATTCATATCATGCATTGCATAAGTATGGCTTATTTCCTTTGTCAACACTCTTCTGTGGAGCAATTAGCTAGTTTGCAATCACCGTAGGTCTTCACTTAGGGACGAATTACGTAAGCGTATTCAACCGACATTATAATCTCATTCACTCTTGAATTTTCAGATTCTGAAATTTACGACCATTCTTCAAGATAGTGGTTGTTCACAGAATTACAGTAATTTGTTAATCGAAGCTTGGCCTTGCTCGGGCCTTTTGCGAAACAAGTGGGATGCTGGTTTCCGGTGGTAGTGTGGTCTCATCTGGAAAAGCCATATTAATTAAATATTGATGGTCGTTATCCTTATACAAGTACACCTGTACAATATGAGAATGCGAGAAAGCTCAGAATTCTCTTAAGGTTTAGATTCGATTTAACCAAAACAATCGTATGTTTTGGAAAAAATTATTTTTGATTCAATTAAGCACATAAACGAGTATATCACAGCTAATTGAATAGCATTTTCGTTCCGTTAGAATATACTATTTCATGGGTTTTTCGAGTTGGAGATCAACGTTCATTTTTCCTTGAATACTCACGCTGGCATTCTGTTGAATTGTATACACGAGCTTCCAATGCTCCTGTCAAGCCCAAATTATTTTCAATCACGTAATTATCTGATGGCATCATTAGTTGAGATAGTATTAGTTAAGAATTTTAAATACAAGTCGACGAGTTTGTTTACTTAGAGACGAGTTTTCCCTGTAGACAAAAAAAGAGCTAAGATGTAGTTTTTCTCTATCGTTCATTTTATTTTATCCTCTTACGCTCGCTCGATTGATACTTGGTTGAAAAACAACGAATATCTCTGAATGGTGTTTATTGGCTACTTTCCCAAAAACGTAATTTGATTCTTGAGGAAATTTCTATTTCATTGATTAATTTTCCTTTCTTTATGCCGTATGTAATAGAGCAAGGGAAAAACATTTCAAAACAGTATGACGGGCAAAATTACTTATTCTTAGGATGTGTTCAATAAATTTCAATTGTATTTCCATTTAGGTACAAGATTTCCATTTAGGCACGCATGTGGATTAATCGGTAATAGTATAAATATCTCCATTATCTCCAAAATACAAATAATTGTACTGAATGCTCCACCAATAATCACGCGGGCGTATACAATAGATCACTATAAAACCAGCCATTTAGTAATTAGTATTATTACTGTACGATATAATGTGCCATTTGAATGGACCCAATTAACACAGTTGTTCCAAAATACATTTACTTACCTCAACCTTCGATAAAACAACCTGAAATCGTCCTCACCAATACATTAATTTTCAATTCTATATATTTCTTCTATTCCATCTAATACAGGACTATTTCTTTGACATACACCAAATGCAAGGTGATAGAGAATTTAGTTGCTAATTCAATCGTGAGACAACTCGATAGTCAGGAGTTATTGTTGAAAAAATCAGCACTGTTTCCGAAAGGGTAAATTCTGCGCGACCCAACTTGTTCTTTTTTTTCATGAAATTCTTATTTCGGGAGAGAGCAGTCACGCGGAATCAGTAAATAGTGGAAACAAGGCCATTCTTAAACCCCTCACACAACCTTTGTTATACACATCATGAATTCTGCAGGAGAGAGGGGTCAGTCAACACCAACACATGGTTTAAACACTACAAAAGGCGTAGGTATACATGGCAAATGCCAGGTGACTCAGAAAGGTATCTGTTAGATTATATCATGGTTTGGCACAGTATAAGGAACAGTGTGATACATTAGGAAAGTTTCCCAGGAGCGGATACGGACTCTGACCACAATGTAGTTGTAATGAAATATAACGTCCGTTTCATAAAGATAAGGCAAGGGCGGTGGGTTAGGAAATGAAATTTAGAAGCATTAAATGAATTAACGAGGAAAGAGTATCAGCAGGCTGTAGAGAAAATCATGGATGACGGTAAAGAGCTGAGTACTCTTGAAAAAAAAATGGGAATGTATCAAGCAAGGGATATTGGAAGCTGCAAAAGACTATTTTAGGAACCGTTAACGGGAAAAGGATAAGGAAAACATGGGTTGCGTATGAGATGATTGCAAAGATGGATGAGAGAAGAAAATGGAAGAATGTTAACACAGAGTTTGGCAAATGAAGTATAAAGAGTTAAACAATAAAATGAGAACGCCCACAAAAAAGCAAAAGAAGAATGGTGGAAAACGCAGTTCGAGGATATGGAAAGTTTACAGAGGAAGGGTGAAATTCTTGCGCTATACCGAAAGGTAAAATTATTATCGGGAAGTAAGAAGACAAGATCTGTACTAACAGTTACAGATAAGTGGGGTAAGATTTTATTTGAACCAGAAAAAATCCAATAGAGATAGAAGGAATACATAGAATATCTGTATGGTAATGAACTTAGGCCGACAAGGTTAGGCATAGAAAAAGAACATGACGTAGAAGAAGATAGCTTAGGTCAAGGCATACTCGACGATGAAATAGAAAGGGTATTAAACGAGATGAAAGCAAATAAGGCCGTGGGAGTTGACAATATTCTTGTGGAACTGTTGAAATGTTTAGGAAAATATGGGAAGAAGATTCCATATGGACTGATTCGTAGTATCTATGAGGGAGGAATCTGGCCGTAAGATTTTGTGATATGAGTGTTAGTTCCTATTCCGAAAAAGGTAAATGCAACATCATGTGAGGATTACAGAACAATAAGTTGAAATATAACATGCAGCTAAAGTTATTCTCAGGATCATCAGCAAAAGGATAGAGAGTAAGGCAAATGATTACTTAGGGGACGATCCGTTTGGGTTTAGAAAGGGGAGAGGTACGCGTGACGCTATTGCAGTAATGAGATCACTAATCGAGAGGAATATAGAATACAATCAGGACGTATTTTCCTGTTTTGTAGATTTCAAAAAAGCGTTTGATAGAGTGAATTGGGAAAAATAATGCGTGTTATGCAGAAAATAGGAATGGACTGGAGGGACAGGAGACTTATCCGTAACCTGCACATGTCTCAGACTTCTCAGGTACGAGTGGGGAACGGAGAGTCCGGATGGGCAGTAATAGGAAGAGGTGTAAGGCAGGGTTGCCCATTGTCACCGGTACTATTCAACGTATATGTAGAGGAAATGATTAAAGAGGCATGGGGAAAACTGGAGGTATGAATGAAAGTCGGAGGGGAATTCGTAAAATCGGTTAGGTTTGCTGATGACCAAGCATAAGTTCTCAGTCAGCCAAGGGGTTGCAAGCATTGCTGAGTGAATTGGAGGTTCAGTGCAATAGATATGGGATGAGAATTAATATTAATAAAACAATGGTTATGCGATTTTCCAGAAAGAAAAAGGCTAAGCTAAACATTAAAATAGGCGGGGAAAAAATTGAGTAGGTAGAACAGTCTACGTATCTCGGAAGTGTTGCGGACCAACACGGTGTCAGTAGTAAGGACGTAAAGAGAAGAATTGCGCTAGGCAAGAGGCTTTCTAGGAGGGTTGGACCATGGGTTGAGGGATCTAATTTTCTCGTTGCCTTGTTCCTAACTTTTCTGAACCAAAAAATGTACACTCTTATGCAGATCAAAATACAATTCACTACTATTCTTCAAAATAGCATGGAAACATGGATACTAGTCCCTCCGACAATCAGAGTACGCTTCCTGAAAGGTATCTCTGGGAACCTCTTTCAGTCACCCTGTCTAGTGTCACAAGGGGGCTGAAGGGTGGGTGGGACAGCATTACTACCTTGTGCTTGGCCAGCAACTGTTTCACAAGAAAAGTGGTGTTAGTTGTCCTGGTTCAACCTCCAGTCAAGTAAGATTTCCTTTCCAACATATTTCACTCTCATTAGCAGCCGTTCAGCGACTTTTACATAAAACATACTGTTCACTGTCTGTCCCTAGGGTCAAACTATTCGTGGACCATACCTTTTGAGTCGAAAAAGACAGTGAGGGTCTCCCTTAATATTTTGAGATGGATCCTGTAACATCATTACAGGTCACAATTCGTGTTTACTTATGCAATATTAAGTCTGGGTTTATTCGTCATGTAAATGCTTTGAAAAATTACATTGCTGCGATAATATTTTGTTCTGAAGTCGAGTGACATATGTTGACTAGTATAGTATAATATAATTTCCATTGCATTTTTCCCTTCATTTTTCATATTTCCCAGGAGTAGTGAACTTAAAGGTGACAGCTACAGAGTACAACAGGGTATGGAAGACAGGACTCAACGTGTTACTTCTCCATACTTTCAAGGTAAATACGTTCATCAAAAATTCGTTTATACCATTTGTTATACTATTGATATCAAACTTAAGGTATAATTTTATTGATTGAAATAAGGTTCCTCAATGACCTGTACTTATCACAAATATTTATCACAAATATTTTGCGTTCAATTAATGCCAACATTATTACTCACTTGGGTGTGGCTATTTTCGATAAAACGAAAGAACGGTAATAGTCTGTGCGAAAGAATTGATGCACCGATGTCAATTCTACAGATATTAATTGCAAAATGACTTGCCAAGTTGGAGATATAGCTATTAATTACTACATTATATGTTACTCCTTTTTCTTCAATTAATCGTATAATTATTACCACAATCCAAAAATTAAATTTTGTAAGTTTCACGTATGTTTTTTAATTGGTAACATACCATTTATATCTAACGATGTTCGTGCTAGCTCTTAATCTACCATAATTAATGAATTCAAATACAAGATTCGTACAGACATATTTTTAGAGACATGTATATCCCTTTTATTGAATTTATTTTCCGATTCATAAAATATTCTTTTTTTCCACTTTAACCTTCTGTTATTATTGAAGTTGAATTTCACTTAAATTGTGCTGATTTCGACTTCACTAGTGGATACCTGTTGCTTTTAGTTTGTCTGTTGTTTACCAAAGCCCGAAGCTGTGATCAGTTGCTTTGTTTTGGATTAATAGTTAAAATATATTTACGATTAACTTTTAAGCAACTTTAAGGTATTCATTTGGACCCCGACTCTTTTGTCGGGGGAAAATTGTAAATAATAATCGATTTTTAACAAGTTCAAAACAAAAAATATGTTATCTTTTCTTTGATTTACCCCGAATGTGCAAAGTGTGACCGAGGGGAGGGGACTTTCACCAGGCCTTATCCAACCCGGGTCGGTGCGAGAGGCAGTGCTCGGATCCTAAGTCCTTCTAGGCATGGGCTCCGAGGGCCCGAACGAAGGTAAGTATCCATAACATTCGTTTAGCGAAATTAGTTTTGTTGAAATGATTATCTTAAATCAGGAGTGTTTCGTTTATCATCCGCTTCTTGAAAATATACCAGATGTATATTATCTGGTTTATCTTGAAAAACTTTCTGTACACTTGTATTATGCCAAATTTTGCCATTTGTATTACAGGACTACAGTTTATCCCTTTGATTTTAAGAAAAAACTCTGTGATGACACGTCCTTAGAATATTTTTATTGAAACTGAATTATTTTTGTTCTATTTCATTCACACAATAATGCGAAAACTCTTTAGAAAGCAATGAAAATTTTCTCTCGCCTCGTCTGTGATCTGGGCGTAATTACTTAAATGCCAATGAGGCTCTGCCAAAGATAAATTGTTCATTTCCTAAAAACTTTTCGCATCTTGGTCATTTACCCGTATCTGCCTTACAATTGTTAAAATAAACTATTTCTTCATAGTTCAATGAATGAGGTCAATATTAATAATATATATTTTAAATATACCCTATCTATGTGATTTTTCGGGTACCAATCTTCCTGGGAAACCATAACCGCCACAGGGATAGGAACTGGCTCTCATAATCTGATGTGTGAGTTTCACAATCCGTCGGGCTTAGTACTGTGTGAACCATAATAACAGAGATAAAACCTTTGCAATTTTCCCATTAAAGATGATTTTTTAGACTATTTACGGTGTACTACATCATTTTCAAGTGAAGATCTTACTGTACAGGGGGGTCCAGTATATATATATATATATATATATATATATATATATATATATATTATATATATATATATATATATATATATATATATATAAACACAGAAACCAAAACACAAAAGAGGGAAAACTCACTGGTTCTCGAATTTTCGGTGGTCCAACCACCTTTCTCAAGAGGAATTAGGAACAGAACTCTGAAGAGTTCTGTTCCTAATTCCTCTTGAGAAAGGTGGTTGGACCACCGATAATTCGAGAACCAGTGAGTTTTCCCTCTTTTGTGTTTTGGTTTCTGTGTTTGTTATGACTATCAGTGAATTTACATTACACGTTGGTGGGTTTTCCAAAAAAGTGTATATATATATACACTTATATATACACTTACAAAAGTTATATATATATATATATATATATATATATATATAACTTTTGGACGGCACAATAGAACACAGAATGAAACAGATAACACGTAAAAGACACACTGTAGATGATTTAAGCTTTCGGCCTACTCCGAGGCCCTCTTCAGGTCAGACCTGAAGAAGGCCTCGGAGTAGGCCGAAAGCTTAAATCATCTACAGTGTGAGTGTCTTTTACGTGTTATCTGTTTCATTCTGTGTTCTATTGTGCCGTCCAAAAGTTATATTGTTATTGTATTGTTGTATTATTATATTGTTATTGTATTATATTGTTATATATATTGTTACATATTATACATAGGAAGTGGGGAAACCAGGGTGTCTCCACGTGCTGGGAGGGGTTGGGGGAGAGGCTGGGAAAAATCGAAGCTCTTGAGGATGGGAGAAAAAACGGGTAAAAGTGGAGAGTAGAGATTGAAAACTTGTAGAAGAAGAGGGATAGACGAAGGAGTACAGAGAGTCCAGTCGGTTGCAATGAGACGGTCTTTTTCTCTTGTCTGGGTTGCTTATGGCGTCCATCGTCCCGTCTCTCCACGGTGTGCGGGGAAGGAAGATGGTGTCGGCTCGGGTCCGTTTGCTGATCGGTCTCTTTCGTTGGAGATCATCCAGGTGCCGAGAGTCGATTCACTTCGCAGTATTAGGGAGTGGGAGGTGGGTGTTCTTCTGTGTCACCTCGGGACTAAGCCGCTCTGTGAGAGTCTGTCCTTAGGGGGGGGGGGGAGAAAGATCTATTTGTTTTAGATGAATAACTTGAAGGTTATTGCAATTAATGGGGAATGAAACTGAAACGAATTGTCATTTAATAATTGGTCATTTTTGATCCTGTGTTGAATTATTTCTAATATGTTCTGGGCATCTAGTTTCTTCCCCTCGACGTGTAGTACTTTGGGGTTGACGTTGTATTTGTGATCGGTGTTAACTATGTGTTTTGCGCCCATTGAAGTTCCATATCCTTTCTGTAGACACCTTCGGTGGTCATTTGCTCTTTTTTTGTCTCTGCCTGTTTGGCCTATGTATTTAGCGGGGCAGGGGTGACACGTCAGCTCGTATACTCCAATTTTCCGAATTCTGTCCCCTTTGTCTTTGAAATTGCTCAATAGTTTGAAGAGATTTAATGTGGTGTAAAAGGAAACGTTGCATTTATTTTTGGGAAATGTAATGGCTATTTTATTTTACAGGTGGCCGATTGCACGCACGACGCTCTTGTCGTCGCTGGATTGATAATTTGTGAGTGAGGTCCTTATTGAAAATTTGGTTTTTCAACCGCCTTTCCGTCAAAAGAACGTGAAACTGTGATAAATAATGGTTTGCTGTTCATTGAAACACTCCATTTGTCTTGCATTTCATTTGGTTTCCACGGGATATTGGTATACATGGCTAATTCTTTTTTTATTAGGTAATCTACCGGTTAAGGTAGGTTTTTGGATAGACACAACTATCAAATAAATATTTTGTAACTCCAAACAAAACCCAATCCAGCAACCTAATCTACATCAGGTCCCTCTTCATTTCTGTGTACTTCCTTCCTCCCTTCATCCCGTCCAACACCCCTCTCCTGTTCCTGCCCTTTCCTCGTTTGCCTGATATTCTCCCCTCTATTACCTTCTTCAACATTCCACTACCGCTCAATACTCCTTTCATCCATTTCTCCTGCCTCCATAGGATTTCTCTTAACAAACCCCTCTCCTCACCCACCATCTCCAGTACTTCCCCATTTGTTTTCCTTTCGGTCCGTTTCACCTTCTCCATTCTTCTCCACACCCACATTTCAAAAGCCTCCAATCTACGTCTATCCTCCTGCTTCAACGACTACGTTTCCGTGCCGTACATAGATAGCTACGCTCCATTTCAGAGTTTTTACGAGTCTTGTCTTAACATCCCTACTCAACGTCCCCGTCATCAACTCCCTCCTCCTTGTGAAAGCCCCCTTGTCTAGCACAATTCTTCTCCTTACGTCCCTACTACTTTGACCGTATTTGTCCGAAACAGTTCCCAGATATTTAAACTATTCTACCTGCTCTATTCTTTCCCCTCATATTTTAATGTTTAGCTTAGCCTTTTTCTTTCTGGAAAATATTTTTTTATTAAATCGAAAATTTGAGTTCAAGGTCCAACACATACGTAATGAATTCTCCGTAAACTATAATCATTTTTCCTAATTGTTTGTCTTTGTGTTATTGAAATATTTAATTTTAAGGGTTTTTCTTTCAGCAACTAGTTGCAAATTACTGTTGAGTGTCCTCGATTTCAAGATACTCTGCAAAGAATTGGACCATTTGAAAATGGCTCCTATCACTACGAAAACTGTGGAACATGTGGGACGTCTACGGTGAATTCTGCCACTGGTGAACTTGACTGTTTGCGTTGCATTGTAAACGTGGTTGCAGCTTAATTATCGATTGATGTCTATGGTGTACTTGTGATGCCGAAAGAGAGGTTTTGGTGCCTTTCGATGGTGCTTTTTAATTTCTTTTTTACTTTCCTTCCCGCCATTGTTAAACCCGAACCTCTCTCTCTCCTCCGTTCATTCATTCGTGCATTCCTTTCTAAGTAAAATATGACCTTTTCCTCCCATTTCAATCCCTGGGAGTATTTGAGATATTCTTTCAGGTGGATTTTGTCCACGTCCAAGCAATTTCGATCAATTACTATTCGACAGAATCGAGTTAGTCCTTGTCGATGATTGACATAGAAAATAACATTGATTGGCTATTATCTCGATTTCTTTTGTTGTTACGTGTAGTTGTCAAAGGAAGCGTTCAACAGAGTGGTACGGACAAAGAAAATGAAAGTATTATTTTATGTTCGTGTACGTGTGTAGGTGGATGGGTGACTTTTCGAAACGTGAACATCAATCCAACACTTCACTCTGGCAGAAGGCAACCGGGACGAGACGGTCCATTTATCAAGGGTGTAAACCGGGATTATCCATCCCTGAAAAATGTTTAGCGTATCGAAAACAAAGAATGTACTAGGCCTGGTAGCGGAGGAGAGATTGGAATAAACTGGAATAAATTCAAAGGAGACAAGAAAAATATATGCAAAATATTGTGATTGGATGTTGATGACTCTGTTAGACGGGAGAACGTTAGACATGTGATGAAGGGGGGTAGGTAAAGGACAGGCATGTTGAACGAAAGGATTAAAGTCCGCAGAATTGAAGGGCTAATTATTAGCGCCGGATGTCTAATTGTTTTACGAGGGCCCGTATGTTAGGAAACGTCAAGAAATTTATTGCTGTTCACTTTAAACGGTAGAATACCCATGATGAAATGTATTGAGATAAACTTGAAGTAGAGGGTGGACATTTAAATTAGACTAGGTTAAGCAACCAAACGATGGTTCAGTGGGTAGAGCGTTGGACTACTGACCGGAGGGTCCCGGGTTCGATTCCCGGGCAAGGCACTCAGCTCCACCCAAGCTAGTTGATTTTTCGGGTACCAGATCTTCCTGGGAAACCATAACCGGCACAGGGAAGGGAACTGGCCCCCCTACCCTGATGTGTGAATATTCACACGCCGCCGGGCTTGGTACACGGGTGAGCTCTACCATCACCTACTAAACCGACCTTCGGGTTGATTACTGTGTTTTTTTTAAGCAACCAAAGTGAGGTGTGTTGTACTTAGATGTCTCTGTGGCGCGAAGAATCGGAAATCAGGTTAACTTCATGAAGAAAGATGATTTTGCCCCCGTTTCATAGATATATTGATCCTAGTTGAATAGTATTCCTTTTCTCGACTCCCAGTTCCTTTTGAAGGGTGTTTTCTTCACTCAAACCACGTTATTATGGTTTTTCTCGTTTGTGCATTCCTATGTAGTTACCTTCCTTCCATGTTCTTTATGAAATATGAGTAAATGAAACTTCCTAACTTATGATTGCATTACGTTCACTTTTTCATGATTTAATATCCATAATTATTTGCAAGTATTAAGCAATGAATTAGCTCACATTTTGTAACATCACAGCCATATGTCTACATTTCACGATATTACGCCTGTGAATGAATATTGAAATGTTAAAGTTATTGTCAAAGTTGTTGTTGCGGCGTCACCCGCAGTTTTTTGGAAATTGAAATGAGGGTTGACTATTGTCTTAAAAATTCAGCTTTTCGTTAAGGTCAATGGTCTGTTTCTAGCCTCTTCTCTTTATGCTTTTTGCAGATCTCAGGGCACTGCCGGAGCAGATTAAACGGCCCTAATTCAATGTAATGCTGCTGGTACCTGAAATACAAGCTGAACTCACGCTGAATGCAGATTCGACAACGCATGTCGGTGCTCTGCTCAGTACATCGTGTCGAACTCATAACTCAGAGTCCAAAAGACATTATTGACATCATAGGCGGTTGATTCTCGGCGCTTCTAGAAGAAGAGGAAGTGAAACTTGGCTTCGTGGAGTCTTCCAAGACGGCGCTATCAGTCATCAGACTTGAATCTTCAGTTCTATGCCTTTGGACTGAACTTCTGCCAAGTGGTCGGCCAGCTGTGGAAGCCAAAAGCGTCCTAAATGTATCTTATTTTTAAGAGCATGAAACGCACTGCAATTCATTTTACTGGCTATCAGGACTTGATTTCTGGTCGAATTTGAGTTTCACAGTAGCTCAACTTAAAAGATTAATGTAGTCAATTTTTCTTCACATTGTAATTTGTAAATGGGGATTCGTCCGTTTTTTCGTCCAATAAAATGTTTAACTAAGACCCTACAAAAATTTTATTTACCATATTTGCCACAATTTCTCATGAACATAAATCCACTGTCTAACATCTCGGCATTATCGGGATATAGCAACTACATACAAGGTATTCTTATCAAGAGGTAGGTACTGGTGATCATAGTTGTATTAGCACCTAAGCTAACATTTTACAATGAAAACTCAACTAGCCAGTGGATACTTAAATATGCTGAAATGGACAGTCAAAATATACTGTATTCTCAATTCATAAGAGTGACATTATATTTATAATTACGAATAATTAATATTTAACTCCAAACACTATAACACAAAAGAATTTAGTAGGGGCCATTGGAGTGCTAAATAATTTTTTGAACTTTTGCGTCACATATTTCTCAAAATAATTTGAAACTATATACTCCACGCAAGGTGCAAAAAATTGAACTAAGATTTAAAATAATTTTAAATGAAGTACACAAAAAGAGAATTGCTATTCCTGACAAATACATTGCTTTATAACAATACAATGTGAAATTGTTGACCTCCTTCTTAAAATATCCTTAAGTCATTAATAGCGATAAAACAATATTTCTTCCGCAATTTGACAAAATCTGCCATTCCTCTTGAGCAGATTAATATTTTGGGTAGCGTAAAAATAACTGATTTGAAACGCAGTAACAGTTAAAAAAAAAATTGAATCCCTCAGAGGAATACGAATGTCAATTTTATTACATTGGTTAACAATACTTTTTAAGACGAAAGAGTTAAGTTTTACGATATTGGAGGTTGTGGAATCATGTAAAGTTGGATGGTCAAAGCCATGAAAAACTTTAGGGAGCATATTCTAAACCGCCAAGCGATGAAAACTAAATATTTTTCTGAGTAATATTTTCATTTAATCAAAAATTATAATGGTTTCAGATGATAGATAATGGTTGCAAACTCTTGTTCAACGCTGCGAAAAACAATATATTTCCAAAATAGTGTTTAAAAGCATGATACGTAATATCTGTGACTAATGTTTATTAATGGAAAATAATTATTATAATATTAAAAAGATTACGAATTTAACGATAAATATGAAGAAAAATGCAAAAATGCATGCCCGAGATTGCAAGTGAAGAGCAAACGCGGCAGAAAAACGGCTAAAAATCGGGATTTTCGAAGATTACTACCCGGCGCACATAACGTGCTAGGAGGTATCCTCGTAGAAGGTTCCACTTGACTCCTACTCATGGTAACCATTGGGAAATTCCCTCACACCACTTCACCAGTCGCTAGGGGACAGTAATCGCTATTGGCTCTTGGGTCAAGTAGGCGGATCCTCGAGGCTCCTCATAGAAACCACCCAATTATAATTTTTCTCCAGTTCCCAAGGAGGGGACTCCGAAGTACCATGGGATTGGCTGGTACGCTTTTATTTCTGCTTTCAACTCCTCCTCCCCGGTTTCATCGGCCAATGGGGCAGCCCCGGGGCGAAAGTGGAGGTGGGGTAATATCTCTCGCTACCAGGAGCCGGAGTCAACAGGGACCATCTACAAGGATACCTCCCAGTATGTTATGCGCGCCGGGTAGGAATCTTCGGAAATCCAAATTTTAAGCGTATTGCAGCTCGCGGAACTCGAACCCCATTAATGTCCATTGGAAATATCCCCAAATGATAATGCAATCTTCTTTAAATGATAGCATTTCACATTAATTAAAATAAATATTACTGTGGAATATGAACAGTATTCCATGAAAAACAATACCGAAGAAATAAATGTCAATAGTTAGCTTTGCTTCACGTCTACAAGTATGCATGTCCGACCGCAGAACGAAAAAACATATCATGAAAGTAATGAATTTTGACGTATGCATTTAAATTAACGATGATTATTTGTAATGAGTAGTGTCTAATTATTTAACCGTGAGCATTAATTCTTCTTCGACATTAAATTGTTGATTTTTGTGCTAGGTCACACAAGAATACGCGTTTAAAAGTTGTCGAGTGATAAAGAAATATTCAGTTATGACATGGCATATAACCAATATGCATCAATGAGATATTATTATTGTTTCACGATTTCATAAATGTCTTCCTAAAGTCTGAATATTGTTTTACGCAAATGCATGAACAACCTGACGAAATAATATTGTTCCTTTAGATGTAAAAATATGGAATTTAAACCTATTAATTTGCGATTACTAAGTGCTTATCTGAATAATTATTATATGTAGTGGTGAAATATTGTATTTTCAAGCGTTACAAGATCATGACAATTGCTTATTTAAAAATTTTCTCATATTAAAACATTATTCGAAGACAGTATGTAACTGAAAAATTCGTAATATCTGTAAATAATGTTTAATAAAGGACAATTAATAAATACTTTTGAAGATTAAATGCATATCTGGCGATAAATTGCAAGCGAAATGCAAAAGTGCATGGCCGAGAATGAGAGCGAAGAGCAAACGCGGCTGAAAACGGCTAAAAATCGGGATTTTCAAAGATTACTACCCGGCGCACATAACGTGCTAGGAGGTATCCTCGTAGAAGGTTCCACTTGACTCCTACTCCTGGTAACCATTGGGAAATTCCCTCACACCACTCCACCAGTCGCTAGGGGACAGTCATCGCTATTGGCTCTTGGGTCAAGTAGGCGGATCCTCGAGGCTCCTCATAGAAACCACCCAATTATAATTTTTCTCCAGTTCCCAGGGTGGGGACTGCGAAGTACCATCGGATTGGCTGATACGCTTTTATTTCTGCCTTTGACTCCTCCTCCGTGGTTCCATCGGCCAATGGGGCAACCTTGGGGCGATAGTGGGGGTGGGGTATTATCTCGCGCGACCAGGAGCCGGAGTCAACAGGGACCTTCTACGAGGATACCTCCTAGCACGTTATGCGCGCCGTGTAGAAACCTTCGGAAATTCAGCTTTTCGGGCTCATTGCTGCCGAGGTCTGACGGGTTTCTTGTACCGCGCGGGATTTGAAACTCACTTATGTTTTGCCGGCTCTTCTGGAACATCCCAGGCACATAACGCCAAAACCAGCTCGGTTATATTTTACATATCTGGTTAATTTCATTAATATGTGTGTCGCTTTTTAAATTAACCTGATTTCAGACATTTAGGAAGGCTAAATCTCAATTTTTTGCCGAGGATAATATTTTTTTTTAGAAGTGATACCGGGAAGATATTACATTCATTATGTTATTCGAAATATCATATCCATATAATTTATAGTTAATGAGCTGTAATTCGGGATTGTTGGACATTAAATCTATCCGAATAATTTGGTATTCTTATTCTGGTTACGATCAAATTTAACTGCCTTATCAGAGCCCTATGAGGCAGGAAACAGGATTTTGATGTTCATTGTACTTTTTCAAACCATAATTTAACCTCCCGATGAATAAGAGCAATCATGAGACAATATGAATGATTATCTTGATGTAGTAATAATTTTTATTGCCTGGATTAGGCTTTACGGTTCGAGATTGTCATTTGTTTACATTATTTTGGAGACGAAAACTTAGATCCCAACGTATGAATTCTTTGGATGAACGTTACTTGGTCTAAAGTTACGTCTTTATTATCACTGGGGATTAATTCTGAGATAATTTGCAGCCTTACGTTTCTGAGAACTTGCTTGTATTATGCTGTGGTTTTGTGACACGGTATAGATTGACGTAGTGTTCTATTTTTACGTTATGATCATAAGTTTATTTTGGTTGTAGTTGTATTCAGGAGTACTGCTTTATCATATTCTTAAGTCTATTTATTCATCCCTGGAAATGGAGCGTCTAAGGTACTTTAAATATCTTCCTTGCCATTTGTGAATTGTGCATTACCACTGAGATATGTAATAAATAGGTCAAAGAGAAAGAATACTCAAATAAGATGGAGAGTTGAATAGTAGTCCACTTATTCGCTGGTTGATATAATAAATTTAGAACTTACCTCTCATTTTCTTATTTGTTTTCCAATTCCTTGTATCCTTAAGTTGTCACCATGTTCCATCAATTCGAAAATGAACATAAACCTACAATGCGGTAACATATCTAAATGTAGCCTTGAACTTACTTAATATTAGTATTACGTTATTTGTAATTATTTCATTTACACATCTTTCCTATTCATAATGTTAACCTCTGTGAACATTGGTGCAATGTTTTGAGGCACATCTTTTATTACCTCAGACCAAGTACCTGGGTATTCTTTTAGCTTGGAATTTCTTTCAGTAACTGGCTCAGTTAAAACTTTTGGATTTATATGGTAGACAGGTCATAAATATTGCATAATTACCATCATTCCTAGAAGAAATCCAGTGATATTTTCACCAATAATCCACTATTGTCTTAACCATTTGAGAAAAAACGTAACCATTCCTAAATATATGAAAAGTAATGTTACAGATAGTCCTTGCAAAAAAATTGGAGGCAAAAAGCAAATCTTTACTAAGAGGCATACATCCATAACTTCTAAGGCCCACCATGTCCGCATTGGAGTTTGAAAAATGAAAACAGGAAATTCAGGGATTTGAAAATGTGAGGGTGACTGTTTGACATTATTTATTAACCCAATTGCCGAGACATTTTCTTTACCAGTATGTTAGATATAAATACCTAATTATCCACTTAATCCCCATTACTCCTAATAACTGATGTAATTATGCAATGATAAACGATTCAGTTCCCAGTTTCTCATTATGTTGCCTTTCCCAAAATTTAATTATTGAGGAACTGCAAACTATTCTTAATTTGTGAATTACCTCCATATGCCAGAATTATTAAATTGAAAATCCTCTTTAGCCATTCTTGAAAGAATTTTAATTTACCTAAACTAAGAACAGTGAATGGGGATTTAAGGCAAAGGTTTTCTTTTGTCAACAAAAACTGTCTCTAATGCAGAGACAATATTAATATTACTGAATAATACCACATGTAATTGAAGAATACTAAGAGTTTGGGGCCACTGTTAAACATAAATAACTGTCTTACAACATATATAACTGGTATTGAGGAATGTTGGGTATTGTAAATAAAGCATACTGAAAACCTACGTACTTTATTATAAATTCAGGAATACAAAGATGGTTGAGAGCCCATTCACTGTAATGAGAACATGATAACAACATCCATTAGGGCTCTGTCCAGTGACGAGCATCATTGTCAATGCAAGTGTGGAACTTGCAGAAAATTAAAAAAATATACTATCAAGTTGACAAACTGCCACTCATTTTCCCAAAGTCCTTCAGCAACAAAGGCCTTACCCACATGACAAGATTTTGGTTCCATCAAGCAGACCGGTAACTAAATGAATTAAGTGAACTTTCCCATCTGGCCAAGAGCACAATGAGTAGGTCATGGATGGATATGCAGAGGGAAATCTTCTGGATTTGCAGAATAATGGTGGGATGGGAAAATCCAAGAAACTAAAAAAAATCTTATGAATGACATGAGCTACCATTATCTACATTTAACATCTGGGCAGTCTCCAAACAACATTTTCCTCCCACTAATTTCTCAGAGAATTCTGGGGTCTTCTCTCACCCATGATTAGACGCTCTTTATTATATATAGTCTCCCATCCCCTCAACATATATTGCATCACTCATTGACCATATAGTTTACACCATTACTTCTCCTGGCAAAAGATGATATCTTTCATGTAAAATAATGACCAACCTCATTGTGGTTTGTTTAAACTTTTCAGCAAGCTCTTAAACAATTTAACATTAAGCCTTTATCCATAGGTAAATAGTGGATCAGTGAATGGTAGTTACTCAATTATTTTTCATCTTAAATGTCCAGAATCACCCATATGACTTACCTGACTCAGCAAATGATTGCTCACCAAAATATGGGATATAGCACCAAGAGGGCAACATAGCATAAAGAAATATACAGCAATATTCCTATGAATACTTTTATACCTAATACCAGCAAAATGATAGGGGAACATGGTCATTCCAATAGGAAAATTTAATAAATACCTAGGACACTGCAGTATTTACTTCCTCATTACCAATTTCACATTTGGATTGAATAATAATATGCTGTTTAATGACAAATTTTACACTGAAATAGAGGTAAATGGGGCCTTTCACAAAGATTTAGACATGCATCATGTGAGTAAATAGTATTTTCAAATGTTAATTAAAAATAGTCACAGTAAATACTTTTCTTAGGTCTTGCAATTAGTCAAATTAAAGTAGGGTCAATTATAATGGACCAATTCACAGGAAATATGACAAAAGAAATCTTTTAAGAAAATACCAAAATTTGCAGAAATTGGATACAATATAAAAAAGTTAGCAATTGTACCAGTGAGTAACAAATGATATTGCAATGAAATATACATAATACTTATGGTAAAGGGTTTGAGGGTGCTCTGACAGCTTCAATTATAACTCACCTACCTTGAGAGAAATGGGTGCATGCAAGGCTGCTCAGGAGAACTTTATGTGCTTTTGAAGGATATTAAATAAAGCCTAGGAAATTTATATCTCATTAAACACTATGAAAAACTTATGCAATATTATTCTTTATAACATTGAATAGCTGATACTCATATCATTATAATAGAAAAGATGATTATCATAAAAGTGACTCTGCATATGAAGGCTTCTACCAATCATATACCCTTGCAGTTCATTAGTCACTGGGTACATGCAGATTCACACTCATCTACAAGATACCAGTTTTAATAGCAGTAAGTACTTATGCTCTACTGGTATTATGATAGATTTATCAACAATTTCACCTAGCACATATGGCTTTAGAGTTAGAGAATTAAAACATTCTTTGAAGAAACTTGAGTTTGGTATGCATGTACACCTGCTAGTAATCATTTATTTCTCACCTTATGTAATTAAAAACAGTTTTGCACCAAATACAAAATATCACCTCTAGTTAAAGAAATTATTTTGCATCATATACCATAACATCTTGAAAGGATTAATCCTTAAAGGATAAATATCAAGGTAGAAAACAATGGCAATAATTTCATTTTCATCCGGAATAAAAATTTATCAAGAACAGTGGAAAAACATGAGCAATAAAATTAGCTCAGTCATATTAATGGCATTGGCTTTGTGGAGATAGTTTGTACTTGAAATATTGCAAAACCTTTTATGAACATTTCTTCAACACAACTCAGGTTTGCTTCCTGTGAAGGATTTTCAAGCGAGTTACACGATGCATCCACACTAAGGGAGGAACATGATAATTTTATTGATTTCTTTTTGTGAATTTCTCAGATTCAGGCCCTTTAACAAAGAAGTAGAAGTAGCCTATTTTAAGAGTAAAAAGTATTGAATTCAATGAAAAAGTTGAAAATTAAAAGAAAACCTTATTCTTTAACTTCATTATCAAGAGTCACCAAATTCATTTACAGACTTTGCAAATCACTGTTGGCAACAGTAAATGCAAGAGTCAGTGTCATTTCAGTATTGATCCATGTTAACAGCCAAAACAAAATACATTCAAATCCCAATATCTTAATACCTACATAAAAATGAGGAAACAATACTCGGCCAATTTCAAAATTAAGTATATGTGAGGGATACTACAGTATTTTAATGCTCTTAAGCCATTCTACATCTACATTGAATAATTATTGACCAAAGCAATCAGGAAAATGAATTTCATATTGAAATGAAGGGATGGAAATATCCATCAAGACAACCATCCACATAAAAGGACAAAGAAATTGTGTGGTCCTCAAAAGTATTCCAACAAGTGTATAATTATTCCTCGTTCAATTAGTCAGAACACCCAATACAATGAACAAAATAGACACAAGCATAACAAAAAAATAACCAGCATCATGGTCAAAACAAATGAAATTTCAATGAAGCAATAGACTAACTAGGAATGAGAAATTCTGGTGTTTTGGTGACTCTAATCACATCATCTCTGCCTTAATTGTGGTATGTATATTATGTAGTGAAAGCAATGCTGTTTTAGGTGGTATCCTCCAGGTTTTTGAACTGCAACTGGAAACACCATCTATATTTTTCCATTAAAACAATTCTTACAACATCTCTTAACTTTAATTGATTGATTGAAAGAACAAATTGACTTTATTATTTGTACACAGATGTATCATACAAGTTACTACATACAGCAGAAGATATCAACTCCCACATTATAAGGCATACATGATATAGCATTTATCATAACTATAGAGCGGAAAGGTAAATTCAAGGAAACTTTTGTAGGGATTCCTCCATAAATGCATAAAATTCATAGGTTATTGCAAAAATGGAGATAGTTCTCAACATTATTAATTAGATTCTACAAGAGTGAAGGAGTTAGTGTTATTCAACAGGTAATACAAGGGCGATTGAGTATCTTTCATTGAACACCATTGGATTTGTTCCTCATGAAAATACAACTTTCAAAAAAGTATCTTTAATGTTTTAGCCTTGCCTGGATGTTATATGTCAAAAATAATTATTATCGTTTTAACCATAATTGTTTTTGCACTAAATGAAATTGAAACCACATTGAGTTTCCTCTTCACCATGAAGAGGAAACTGAAAATTTTTATGAAAGCAAATATAAAATTGAGGAGCATTGGTGATATGCATAAAAACTTTGCAGGCAGCCAGGAAAAATATGAGAAAAATTAAGCTCAATCAATATTATCAAAACAGAACTTTTTACACTTTACAAGAATTTTTACGACAATATTTAAACTTGTCTTTAGTATTTAGAATATGTTTCACTATGGCCATAGGACTTTGAATGTGACAGTTAAAAATATTTGAAAGAGTATTACAAAGTTATTTCCCAAAAAAGATATGGAATGCATGCGACTTTAATTTTACAACAAACACTTTCTATAATCTCACTTTAAATAGCATAAAACATTGAGATTTGAGATGGTGGAATTTCTACTCAAATCCTATGCATTTTCTTGGCTTGGCCATGAAAGGAACACTAAATGATTAACCTCAATAAAAATATACCTCTTCATAAGTGTCTTCATAGAGATCCTCTTCATATATGCCTTCATAGAGGTCCTCTTCATAGAGGTCGTCTTCATATGTGCCTTCATAGGGGTCTTCTTCATATGCGTCTTTATAGAGGTCCTCTTCATATATGCCTTCATAGAGGTCGTCTTCATATGTGTCTTCATAGAGGTCCTCTTCATATATGCCTTCATAGAGATCGTCTTCATATATGTCTTCATAGAGGTCGTCTTCATGTGTGTCTTCATAGAGGTCCTCTTCATATGTGCCTTCATAGGGGTCTTCTTCATATGTGTCTTCATAGAGGTCCTCTTCATATATGCCTTCATAGAGGTCGTCTTCATAGAGGTCGTCTTCATATATGCCTTCATAGGAGTCTTCTTCATCTGTCTTCATAGAGGTCCTCTTCATATATGCCTTCATAGAGGTCCTCTTCATATATGCCTTCATAGGGGTCATCTTCACATGTGTCTTCATAGAGGTCCTCTTCATATTTGCCTTCATAGAGCTCCTCTTCATATGTGCCTTCATAGGGGTCTTCTTCATATGTGTCTTCATAGAGGTCCTCTTCATATATGCCTTCATAGAGGTCATCTTCATATGTCTTCATAGAGGTCGTCTTCATATATGCCTTCATAGGGGTCTTCTTCATGTGTCTTCATAGAGGTCCTCTTCATATATGCCTTCATAGAGGTCCTCTTCATATATGCCTTCATAGGGGACATCTTAATATGTGTCATCATAGAGGTCCTCTTCATATGTGCCTTCATAGGGGTCTTCTTCATATGCGTCTTCATAGAGGTCCTCTTCATATATGCCTTCATAGAGCTCCTCTTCATATGTGCCTTCATAGGGGTCTTCTTCATATGTGTCTTCATAGAGGTCCTCTTCATATATGCCTTCATATAGGTCGTCTTCATATGTCTTTATAGAGGTCATCTTCATATGTGCCATCATATGGGTCATCTTCATCTTTGCCTTCATAGAGCTCCTCCTCATATGTGCCTTCATAGGGGTCTTCTTCATGTGTCTTCATAGAGGTCCTCTTCATATATGCCTTCATAGAGGTCCTCTTCATATATGCCTTCATAGGGGTCATCTTCATATGTGTCTTCATAGAGGTCCTCTTCATATTTGCCTTCATAGAGCTCCTCTTCATATGTGCCTTCATAGGGATCTTCTTCATATGTGTCTTCATAGAGGTCCTCTTCATATATGCCTTCATAGATGTCGTCTTCATATGTCTTTATAGAGGTCGTCTTCACATGTGCCATCATATGGGTCATCTTCATGTGTCTTCATAGAGGTCCTCTTCATATATGCCTTCATAGAGTTCATCTTCAAATGTGTCTTCATAGAGGTCCTCTTCATATTTGCCTTCATAGAGGTTGTCTTCATATGTGTCTTCATAGATGTCCTCTTCATATATGCCTTCATAGAGGTCGTCTTCATATATGCCTTCATAGAGGTCGTCTTCATAAGTGTCTTCATAGATGTCCTCTTCATATATGCCTTCATAGAGGTCCTCTTCATATATGCCTTCATAGATGTCGTCTTCATATGTCTTTATAGAGGTCGTCTTCACATGTGCCATCATATGGGTCATCTTCATGTGTCTTCATAGAGGTCCTCTTCATATATGCCTTCATAGAGTTCATCTTCAAATGTGTCTTCATAGAGGTCCTCTTCATATAAGCCTTCATAGGTGCCATCTTCATGTGTGTCTTCATAGAGGTCGTCTTCAGATATGCCTTCATAGAGGTCCTCTTCATATATGTCTTCATAGAGGTCTTCTTCATACGTGTCTTCAAAGAAGTACTCTTCCCATGTTCTTTAACTCTTATGCTGCAGGTCACTCTCCAGAAAGTTACCCCTCATAAGTGGAAAAAAGGGTTGGTAACACTAACTATTATTATTTTCCTAATGATCAAATCATCTAAGTGATAAATATATGTAAACCATAAAATAATCTATATTAACTGTTTTTTGTTTGCTTATATAGTTTTTACAGTATTATCATATTTTCTTAATATCATGGTTGTTATCATTCTCGTACACTGAAACCACCATAAGGGAGGCATAGGGTTAGGCCTATTGGTAGCCGTAGGTTTAACCAATGGCCTGAAAAAGATCAATGGTTTTGGATGGGGAAGTGGCTCCAGGCAGGAAACAGACATTCATGAAACACTACAAGACTCACTTCAATTGTCATTAGGTGAACTAAGAAAAGGCAAATTGTGTCTGAAAGATGAAGAAAAAGCACTATGCTATATATACATTCCTATTTGAATTAAAATATTTTACATGCTCAATTTCACCTTGATTCTCGCTTTGTAAGTTGTCTCATAGTGTAATGTGCTGCAATAACTAAATTTAGAGATGTCTGTATGCATTCACAAATTTATCCTTAAATATGTGATCAAGCATTGAATATCAAAGAAAACTTACTATGAAAGTGATTGAAGCACTACATTGCATTTACAGCATAGCAAGAAATTAACGATAACCTGGAACAGGAGTTAACAACATAAATTCAGCAAACATCCAATAAAGGAAATTAAAAGACTTTTTTGAGTACTTGGTCACTTGAATGATATTCTCAACACCTTCCCAGTGCTGCCTTTCTTCAGATGACACCTACCATTGTCACTGGTTGAAGGCTCTCTGCCAGAGTGCAAGCTGTCACTAGAGATGTCGTCTTGACCTTACCTAAATGGAGAATACCTACAAAATTGTCTAAGAAATAAAACAGTAGACAGTAAAATGAACCTAAATAGGGACTCAAAAACATACAGAAATATGAGGCCAAATAGAGACAAAAAGACAGCATTAAATAACACATAGTCTGAAAAAATATCTGATGAAGGATTCAAAGAAATTATTCTTAGAATAATGCAGAAAATTGAAAAATTTGAAAGGCAAGAGATGATTCTAATGAACACAGCCTGTCCTAAACAGAGAATATTTTGTGATAAGCGAAACTCTAAAAAAACTCATTCTATAACCTGAAGGATATTCAGAATGTGAAAAGCATTTGGAAAAGAAAATTGTGGAAGTAATAATTGGTGAAAGGAATCTGCATTGAAGGGGAAAAAATTGCATAAGGAAGTTATATATAGTATACAGAAAAATTGCATGTAGGAATTGTACACAGGACAATTACAAAATGATATCCTGGAAAAAGAACAACCTTGAAGAAATTAAACAAATCATATTTCATTAATCATAGAGTGCTCATTCTTTATGATTATTTCCTGGATAGGGGTTGTCAAATCCACGATCTGTTAAGCTCATGTAGGGCATTGAAGGAAGCAGAGATAAGGGAGGGGACAGGAAAAGGAAAAAAGATTGGAGAAGGGAGGCCAAGTTGTCTTGATGGGATTATTTGAATGGTTGCTTTTAATTCTATTTGGTGGGAGATGTTTGAATTATTACTTAATTGGAAGACTATGCAGTTGTTGCGGATAAATAGAATGTACTGGCTAATAGAAAACCTTATACAAATGCCAAGGAATATATAGAATGACTGTATCTTATGGTAGAGAACTTAGGCCGATCAGGTTAGACATTAAAAAGAACATGACGTAGATAAAGATAGCTTAGGTCCAGGCATACTCGATGATGAAATAGAAAGGGCTTTGAAGGAGATGAAAAATGTCTTCTTCAAAATATTTCACATTCACCTCCTTAGAATTATCTTCACTAAAACTTCTTTGAGAATATATATATAACCATAAACACAGTAATCAACCCGAAGGTCCGTTTATTAGGTGATGATAGAGCTCAACCATGTACCAAGCCCGACAGCGTGTGAATATTCACACATCAGGGTAGGGGGGCCAGTTCCTTTCTCTGTGCCGGTTATGGTTTCCCAGGAAGAATTATCATCTCATGTCCTATTTACTTTTTAAAAACCTTTTCTAAAAGCACCTTCTTTGAATTCTCCCTAACCATCTTAATACTATATTTGCAGATAACTTATAACAATCTAATGATTAAATCATAACTTATTTGTGGTATTGAATGCTAGGACCTATGGAAAACGGTGTAGCATCAACAGTATGCTTACCCTATGAAAAAGCTTCTAAACAATTGAAACTAGATAGATGATTCCAGACATTTTAAGTAAACATGGTAGCCTACTGCATGTTGTAGTGACATCCTAGATGCATTAATTATGAGATAAGGAGATGATGAGATCAATTTGGTGAAGAGGGGTGAAATATAATTTTTTAATCCTACACTTTAAATAGCTTAAATTTGGAATGACATCAGCCAGCCTTAATTAGAGATTTTTGTTTTCTCACATTTTAAGTTCAATTGTGGCCTTTTGGCGTAAACTATCCTCCTTACAAATGAAGTTTCCACTCATCATCAAAGTGTAAAAGCTGGCGCAGCACTCCAGCAAGGAAATTGTTTCATCAGGTTCACATGGAGTGAGTGACAATCAGCAACCCACCATCAACCAATGAATTCATCACTTCTTGGATTTAACAGGTAATCTGGAAAAGGAAAAAGCTCTCAAGTCATTTAAAAATCAACTCAACGTTTTTAGATTGTTAAAAGCAGCAGTCACATGATCTTTTAATCTTCATAAGGACAATTTTTTTGGTAATACTGCTGCAATATAAACACATTTAGCATGGCAGGGGAAATAATTTTTCTTTCTCGTAAGCTTTGTTAAAAAAAATCATTTTTAATTGATTGCTAATGATGGGCTAATTAGGAGCACCAAATGACACTTGAATGGACATACTCGTATAGTATAACTCATCTACGAAAATTGAAAAATCAATTATATAATTTAGCCTTCAATTAATACTACATCAATGAAATATTTCATGGTTACTGAGTTACCAACAAAAAACTCATTCACAACCAAGCCGCAGAGTGTTGTGGGTGAGGTTTAAAATCCAATTGAAGAGCTTAAATGGAAGACTCAAGGAGAATAAAGTGTTAGAGTACCTTGAGCTATGGAAATTCAAGCTGTTGATGATAGTATAAACAGGTATTCAGGAATAAAGAAATGATAAGGATGAAGGGTAAGAAAAAAATCTGTCCATCTGTCTGACTAAGGGTGGCCTAAAATTATGATTACCGTGACTTAATTAGTGTTGAATGTCCACAATAAGGCTAAATAAAATTAGAGCTAATTAAAACGGAAAAATAAAAAAGTTAGTAGAGTATCCATAATATTAAGAGGAACTAGGCTGAGAATCACTCACGGAATGAAGGTTAATTTACCAAAAAAAAAATCCCTTGCATAAATTGCTTTCTTTAGCAATGTTATTGAAAATGTATTATTACCCCGATCGTACTACGGTAGGCGAGATTATGCCAATAAAATCAGAGAGATTAAGTGTTGAACAGATTTCAGATATAATTTTTGCCACGACCGATGAGAAATCAGAATAACTTTGTCATACTGCGTTAGGGGTAAAAATATTCTGGTGAAAATTGGTCTGGTGTGTATTCAACCACTGACACACACCCAAGCGGTGGCTTGCAGGGTACTAAAAATGAAAAAAAACATATATGGAGTATTACAAGTGGAGGGAAAGGAAGCAAACGGGAGGTAGCAATTACATTAAATTAAAATGTAGGGCGAAGCATAGTTAGCGTGGAAAAAGGGACTGATTGATTATTAATGTGCATATTTATATGTCACCAAGCAACCGTAGAGGGGAAGAAACAGATAGGTAACACGATTAGTTAGAAGACACTGTTCTGGGTGTTCCTGGAGGGAAATATCTGACAATGATGGGGGATTGGAACGCGACAGAAGATGAAGGAAGAAATGGTAGTGAGGTGGAGAAAGGAATAGAGTCCTGCAGTAGACCGAAGTTTACCATCACCGACACTTGTTTTAGACAACACAAAAGACGTAGGTTTTGATGGAAAATACCGTGGGATTCAGGAAAGCACGAGTTAAAGCATCAACAATCTTATGGTTACGAACTAATTTAGGATCAACGTTATCGATTCGCACAGTTTTTCGGGAGCCAAAGTATCAATATTCCGCAACTATGAATTGTAGCGTCCGATTGAAAACTGAAAAAATAGTTTAGGAAATGGAATATGGAACCATTAACTAGAACGGCATAAAAAGAGTTTCATCAGATTGTAGATAAAATGATAAATGAGGAGGCGTACTCAAGAAATGAGACCATATCAAAAAAGTAATATCAAAACCCATAAATCAAGCTATAGGAAAAGTAAATAGTAAAAATACAAGGCAACCGTGGTTTACAGGCCAGGCGATTAGAAAAATGTATGAGAGAAGGAATGAATGAATATAAACACAGAGAAGGAAGCATAAAAATTTCAAATGTCAACTGAGGCGCGAAACAAAATGGCAAATGAAGCTCGGTGGAAGACGCACCGTGAGAATAACGTGAGATAACTGACGAAGGATGGAATTGGTGTGTTATACAGTACGGTAAAAAGTCTGTTAAGAAGAAGATATGAATGAAGATAAGGAGAATGGATCTGTGTTAAGAAACTGTAATAAGCCAGGAAAAATATTAATTGATTCAGAGAAGATTTAAGAGAGATTGGAGGAATACAAGAGCTGTTCAAAACAAGATGAGACTGTTTGAATAAATACTTGATTTTTATCATTAGTTACCCTTTAATCATACTTATCGCCTTCAAAATAGTCTTCAAAATGGTCTTGGCTGCCGGATTATAGGAATTTTTCCGGAAAACTTGTCAATGTTAGTTTCTATCCCAAAAAGAGAGATACAGCCATATTGCAGCCATACAGCCAGTACTGCAGAGCGATGAGTTTGATTTCGCACGCAGCTAATGTAGTTCTCAGGATCCTCAATTAGAGAATGGAGAGCAGGGTAGATGAGTGTTTATGATGCGATCAGCTTGGGCTCTGGAAGGGAAGTCGCACGCGTAATTCCACCGCAGCAATGAGGCCACTAAGAGAGAGGAACAAGGAATACAGTCAGATTGCCTGTTTCGTAGATTTAAAGGAAGCATTTTATTGAGTGAATTAATTGGACTTTATGAATGTATTCCAAGAGGTGAGAGTAGATTAAAGGAATTGGATACATCTGCAACCTCAGAATATTCAGGTGAGAGTGACTGATGAAAAGAAATGTAGGATACAATCAGGACGTATTTGCCTGTTTCGTACATTTCGAAAAAGTGTTTGATAGAGTGAATTGGGAAAAACTAATGTGTACATTGCAGAAAATAGGAATAGATTGCAGGGACAGGAGACTAATCCGCAGCCTGTACATGTCTCAGACTGCTCAGGTGCAAGTGGGGAACGGAGAGTTCGGATGGGCAGTGTTAGAAAGAGGGGCAAGGTAGGGGTGTCCATTACTACCTGTGCCCTTCAAAGTATACATGGAGGAAAAGGTGAAAGAGGCATGGGAATAAATGAAGGTAGTTATGAAATTTAGACGGGATTTCATAACATCATTTAGGCTTTCCGATGATCAAGCTTCAGTTTGCCAGTAAGCCAATGATTGCAAAAGTTGTAGAGCTCATATGAAAGCCAGTGTGATAGGTATGGGATGGAAATATATATATATATATATATATATATATATATATATATATACATGTATATATATAAACAAAACAACGATTATGTGGTTTTCGAAAAAGTACTAAAAATCTGTACATATTTGAGAAATATTTTGAGTGAAAAAATACCAGTATTTAAGAAACGAAGAAGAAATTTCAATAAGGGTAGAAATTTTTGGAAAAAAGGGGCAAATAATTACAAACGTCTGGTAAATAAATGAAAAAGAGAATAAGCAAAAATATTTAACGGAGCGCAGTTATTCAAGACTTCTTGATCGTGGCGGAAAGAGGACGAGTATATGTAGTATGGTTTTGAGATACGGATATGGATAAAGAATATATGTTGACAAGGGTAATAAGGAGGTGATAGTTCGACACATCAGGAAATGAGAGGAAACTGCTGGGTCTATTAATTAAGATGGAAAAGCAAATTAGAGGGCGTAGGGAGTTGTAGCGATCTATTGAAGAAGGTGATGGGAGAATTTTCGGTCAGGGAGGAAGAAAGAGGAAATAATGGTTAACGTATTTATTGAGGGGGTAAAAAGAATGATGAGAAAGAAAGAATAAAGTAATGCAGGACATAATCCATATACGGGGCAAAGTTTTCCACGGGATTGTGCTTTAGTTTTAAGGAACTATGCGAATTTTCACTATTTTTGGAAGATTGCATTTTATCAAATCTGATGAAACTGGCATATTGACTATTTTAACTTCTTATTGTCATTTGCGAATGATGAAATAAGGGTTTATGGGATTCTCTGCATCGCTCTCGTATTACAAATGTCCATTTCTTCTCCTCTGCTGAATACTTCCTCAGGGTTCATTCTCATAATATGGTTCATGATCAATCAAATACGAAGTTATTCCCATCAGAGAAGAAGAAACGTTAAAACATATCGGAATTTAAGCAGAGAATTTGAATAGTCATTCCTTTTTCATTTTTTTGCAATACGTTGCAGGTAACTTAAAGAAATTAAATGATGAATCGCAATATCTCTAACAAAAATGAGAGACACGTACAATAGATCAAAATGACTGGGGGCTCTGCGCCAAAATACATGAATTTATGATTTTTTAAATGTACCTACTGAGATAAAACTCCACTGTCAACATATAAACCGAGAAGGTGGAAATAATATTTCAGCGCCGAGTAGAAAAATGTGAAAGGTATAACTTGTTGTCTCCGACGTAACTTCATGGGATTTACACGACTTATTTAACATGAAAGAAATAACTTGGTAATTGCGCACGTTAAATGGAACTATTCTTTGGGAATCATTTTTCTGAGAGACGAAGGAAAAACGCGCTGCGTACTGCACTGTCAATTTTGTCTCTGTCTAATGGTCTCTTTCATTTTCCATCTGGGGCATAATTACACCATTCAACTTGTCTCATGGCTATTTTCCCCATCCACGTATATACCACAGCAACAAAAAGACCATCCCCCCACCATTCTCATGAACATGTACCCATGGATACGATTTCTTTCTTCCATTCAAACGTAACCTATTTACCGTGCTTCGATTGCCCAATACTTTCTCGGTTTTTGACAAGTATCATCCCTCAGCTCAGGCTATGCGCTGTAGATTTAACCTTCTACCCCGTGCCCTCTCATTTATGAACGTCATTTTTCTTCATTGCCCGTATCCATGCTTTTCCCTATGGAGTCAAAGCAGCTGCAGTGGAAACTTCAGAATCAAATAACGCCATAGAAGATTCGGATAACTTATGGGGATTTACTAGAGAGCCAAATACTCTTATATTTAACGCATAAGCCGATCACAGAAATGAATAAAAATTAATGCGCTACAGATGATATTACAACAACAAAGAAATGAAGATAAGAAAATTCTGTGAATATAGATTATAAGGAAAATGAAATACATGAAAAATATGCAGAGAATAGCTTCAAAGCTACGTCTTTCGTACCGTGTTTTGCGGTTTAAGTTCCCTTATAAAATAGATAAATTCCGAAAGATAAATAAAATAATATTCCTGTAAAGATAAATAAAGTAATGTTCCTGCTAAAGTTATAGTGACCGATAAATCGAGTGCTAAAACATATGTAAACCTTGTATAATCTTGAAGAAACTAAATCGAGAAAAAAACAGGATATTCATATAGTTGCCATAAATTGATACTTGTAAATTCTTTTACGGGTTAACCTAATAATATTCAAGGACTAATTAACCATTTTTTTAAACAGATCTACACCCACTGGTCACGACCGAACAAACGTGTTAAGTGCGATCAGTTAGATTAGTGTGTGGGTCCAGTATTTGATTTCACTCACCAACGGCATTCGGCAGAAGATCTCTCCCTGGACTGGCGATTAATGAACTCTGTACAGCGAAACGAAGCCCCTTCCTCCACTGTTGTGTAGATGGAAGAAAAAAAACAAAAATGAAAACCAATTTGACTAACTTTTAGCTACACTATCTCACTTTTTTTTTAATTGGTTGGCGTAATGTCTAATGACAAAAATATTCCTTAATTGTTGTTTTCTATGGATTTTAGTAGAACCATATTTTTCATGGGAATTGACACTTACGTATAACTTCAAGGAGTGAATCCGTTCCTTCGGAGCGCTCCCGTTCTCCCTTCGCGATGCACATCGGCTGGACTCGAGCGACCAAGTGAATGAATGGTTCCTTCGACAAAGGAAAGGTGGCGTTGCACATGTGCAGTTGCGGAGATGTGCAGGGATTGCCCGTAAGGGAGGCTGCATTTGATGCAAGGTTTAAATAACACCTGTACGCGGAAGAAAGCAAGCAGTTTCAGAGTTTGGAAGAGGGGAGGATCACAGCATTGGTGGACGTGAGAGTAGGCTTTTAAGTATTAAGAGACTGACCACAAATTAAACTCTTGTCTTGGGTTTGGTCTCAGATACGAAATTCAGTTGAATGAGGCGCACTCGGCCGAGTCTCAAGAATAAGCTGCACGTCATTTGGGCAGTTTTCTATTGTGATTCGTAACCGACCATATTTCCAACTCGTCTACAGAGAATCAGAAGTATTCCTTGACCGTCTACAGGGTTCGTCCGGAAAATAAGTGTACTGATTTTTTCCCGCCGCTCCAAGCGCGCCCAGCACCGCTCTGACGGGCTGCGATTGGAGGGGGGTATGTTGGCAAGCGACGCTGAAAAAGGCAGTCGGCTCTGAGCTGTGGTGTAGTGAGGAGCTCTGTTAACGCGAACCTCCACGCTCGACCCACGTCACGGAACGCCATGCCGAAGTTTTTGGAGCAGCGTTATTCTATCAAATTTGCGGTAAAGCTAGGGAAATCGTCTACCGAAACTGTCGGCATGATTAACCAGGCTTACGGGGAGTCAGCCATGTCCAGAAACATGATCTTTCGGTGTCATAAGATGTTCGTGGAGGGCAGAGAAGAGGTCGACGACGAACCACGGCCTGGACGCCCATCAACGACACTCACCGACGAAAATGTGCGAAAAGTTCGCGATGTACTGAACTCTGATCGTCGTCTTAGTGTTCGTATGATAGCAGAGCAGTGTAATGTGCCAAAAACAATAGTGCACGAGATTATTAGGGACCAATTACGGATGCGAAAAATTTGTGCAAAGTTGGTGCCGAAAGTGCTCAGTGATGATCAAAGACTCAATCGTTTGGAAATCGCGACACAACTTGCGGATCACTGCAAAAATGATCCACATTTTTTAGAGAACGTTCTTGTTCCTGAAGATAAAGAGAAGTTTGAAAGGAACACGATACGGGACTTTGGACGCCGTCAAAGAGGTCGTGACGACGTGTCTTCGAGAGGTTCCCGATGATGCCTTCGCAGGAGCGTTCCAGGAATGGGAACGCCGCTGGAACAAGTGTATCGACTCACAAGGGTCCTATTTTGAGGAATATTAGCTTAAGATATGTAAAAGTGTAATAATTTTTTTTCCTGAGCTCAGTACACTTATCTTCCGGACGAACCCTGTAGGTCGAGTAAAAACACGATTTTCAGGAATTTTGCAGCGTTTGGAAGAATACAAATCCTGCTATTGACTGTGTGTATATTTATGTTAATAAGTCGTTTTAAATATAAACTAACTTCACGAAAACATTTTATCGCACCTTCTGACAAATCTTAAACATTTATTTGACTCAAAAAAGTTAATTCATCGGAAATAACTTCTTTCGTGGGTTTCTGCACAGGGACGGATCAAAGGGTCGACATTATGGGGAGGAGGACATTCATCTTAAACACAATATTGTGTAGGATTGAAGAGAAAACTCATGTCAGTAATAATGGTTTGGTTTTGAAAACCACATTATCGGTGTTTGGGTGCTTGTAACTTAAGCATTTTTTAACCAAATAAAATATTGATCATATCATAAAAGTAGCATCGGAGGAGACCAGAGTCCTCTTGGGCTCTCTGACCAGGACCTGTGACAATATATAGTATAATCAGTATATATAGTATTTAAAGAGAACCCACCAACGCTTTTCGAGCCTAAACCATTAGTTATTCTTTTGATTCAGAATAAGAGCATAAGTACTTCATCGGCTAACTGCGTATTCAGTGTAAATATTTATCGGAAAACTTATGGTTTCCTGACGACATTTTTTATTGTATTCACAGCTGGTCAAATAATTCGATTCGTACACAATGAATAGATAATATTCTGAAATAAATTCGCCGATCCTCATAATAATTAAGTGAAAATGTTTAAAGTGGTTGTTTAATTAGAAGCATTATTTTTCCTTGTAATTTAATTACAGTGACTGATGTCATTAGAAGTTTGATTATCCATTTCTAAAGAAACGCTAGTGTCTCACAAGTAGAGAATGAGTACTAAATTTATCGAAACATTTGCAATTATTTTAAGGGCACAGAACGTATATACAGGACTGTACGCCAAACATTTTATTGTGACAAGAATTATCAACGGAAACGGTGGTATCTTAACAGTTAACATTTTAAATGAATAAAGGCATTGCTATATTTCAGAGGTAAATCTTCAGTCAGCTGTGATAAGAAAATCAATTATCTAAAACGAACTAATACATATGTGTTGTAGTCCTCCATTTCTAAATTATATAACCCTTTTTATGCTCAATTTACTGAGTCATGAAAATCACCGAATAGGGTGAAGGATTAAAGAACGATTGGACAAGGGAAAAGGATATCAATATATCAAATCAAGCAAACTCATTCGTTTCAAAGATTGCCACAATTTATTTTCAACCAAAACACGAAAAAAAATCATAGCAGGTAAAAAAAAACGTGAGAATATGAAAAAAACTCTTTAAAATTAATATTTTCCAGCGTAAACTTTACCAAACCTCACTCACGCCTTTCGAACTTCCAAAACGTCAGGAGTAATTTCCGTGTGCTCCACAATTGGGACTCAAACCTGCAATCAGAGATTTTTTCGTGTTCCATGCCATGAATGAATTCTGATTGTACACTAGTGCTGTTTTCGGGCCACAACAAAAATAAATTAATTAATTAACTTTGTGCAAGCCTGTCGACAACAGCTCGCGTGATGCCTAGGAAGTAGCTCCTTTCGTGCTCAGCATTGTGGTTTACTGACAAAATCAAACTCAACAAACGAAATTTCCAACACACGTCCCACACACTACAACGGTCAAAGGTCAACCCTAAAACGAAATTCCCTCGCTTCCCTCCCGTCACTCAAAACTGTCCGTTTCCGTCTCGCGGCCTGTCCCTTCCTTCCCAACCTCTGCGACCTGTAAGGAGCCCCCCCCTACACCTTAGGCCTTACACATCATTCAACGGAGAGACAATACTCATGGTTACGGCGAGCGGGGGATAAAACAATATTTCTCAGACTGACTTTTAATAATCAAACCACTTTACTTTTCCACATAAACTTTTTAATTTTTACAACTCAGGTTTCGTTATAGCATAACATCATCAGTAAAAAAGTTTATGTGGAAAAGTAAAGTGGTTTGATTATTAAAAGTCAGTATGAAGATTTTCCACCAAGTTATGCCAGAAACTGTTTTATTTAATATTTCTCAGGTTTTATCGATTCGCAGATTCATGACAGGGGAAGCTAGAGTGATTATATCTGCTTTCAATTAATACGATTTTATTCAACTCTTTGCTCTCGTTACCTATGTGGGTGACTTACTTGTACTCGTTTCCAACCACAATGTGTTTTTAGTTCTATAACAAATGGAATTTTAAATTAATAAACTAGAGTCAACGCTCGTTGAAAGTTTGCCACAAGGGGGAAGGTATTAAGTATGATATACACATATAATTCATTGTTTTATGTGTACCTAAAAGATATGAGTCATTCGCACTATGGTCTCATAACAATAATCTCAGGATGGAGCTCTCCTCTTTGGTTAAAGGTCCTTAGGCCCGATCGATCAAGGAAAGACCGAATAAGGGACTAAAATAAACAAAAATCCATTGTCAGCATTTCAAACTACCGTGCCTATCTTATCTATTATTATTGGGTCAATTAGATTGTAGGGTCACGTAGCTCGGAGTATCGAATGTTTTCATGGCTTTTTGGAGTGGATTAAGTATATGAAGGATTTAAACATTGAAAATACTTTATTTCACAGTACAACGCGTTTCACCGACTTTCGGCATCATCATGTATAAGTTACACAGAGAGCGGTTGTATATCTATACCCATAGGACAGCTGAGAGGGGGAAGTTGGAGGTGGGAGGGGGGGCAGGTTTTCTAGGGCTTCAAAGTCGGTGGTCGCGGCTTTTTCGGTAAAAGGACGAAGAGGTGGTGGCGCCTTGGTTATCATTAATATGTCACGATATGTCAATATGGACATCAATCAGTTCTACGAAGTGAAACCAGAAAGTGTAAAATATATTGAAAATAACTTTGAAATTTTGTACCATTAGCATTAAATAAACATTTTTAGTGTGTTTCGTCAGTTTACAATTCTGAAATGAAACAAATAACCGCTTTCGTTTATATATTTGGCGTGCTGCCTACAACATTACCAACAAATGCCTCAACAAACCGGGGGATCAACGAAATTTCTAATCGAAGCACAACTATAAAAGTTGCATTTTAAGAACTAACCGAATCTATTCAATAAAAATTGATGAATTGAGATAATTGTAATTTTGCATTAATGTATGGAATTAAGATTATACAATTTTCAATATCCTCGTACTGCATCTTCCACCACGCTTGTTAGGCGAGGCTAATAATTGTAAAAGTGCACATTCTGAGTTATCATAAAACTACCTTTAAAAACAATAGACTACGAAATAAAAAATCCTTAATGGTGCATTAAATTCAGTTATATAAATAGTCCCTAAATATTCACATGGAATATCACATACAGAACTACACATAAATTTCCTTTTTTTATATCTACCCTAGAAATTCTTCTACGAAAATGCAGTTAATGATAACACAATGCTAGGCTAGTAGTCATTAGAAGACTTTGTATTCTTACCCACACAGCATCAAAACAGCCACCGTAAATATTGATGGGGACAGCATATAACTGCATATGTGTGGACTAAGAATGAAAGGTTTCCAAAGACAGAATAAAAGAATGATCAAGGTAAAGCGAAGTGGACAGTGTGCTTGGTGAGAACGTTCAACGTTATAGAAGTAAATGGAGAAAAAATCTAATTTACTTTAGAGGATGGAATACGATCACTGAAGATGGAAAGGAAAGAAACTATTCTGCAGTAAATTGTGCCATATGCAAAAAAAAGTGAATGCGGGAAAACTTTCGTGAAGAGGAATGTCCATGCATGGAAATAAGAATAAAATTTTGTAAAATTCTGGAAACTTTTAATATTATCAAAATAAAAGTTCATAAACTAGGTCAGGTGGAACAGGCTACGTATCTCGGAAGTCCTTTGGACCAAAATGGCCAAAGTAATAGGGACATATGTAGAAGAATTGCGTCAGGTAAAGAAGATTTCACAAGGAGGAGAGAATCGATGACAGGGACGTTGAGTAAGGATGTTAAGAGAAGACTCATCAAGACGTGGATATGGAGCGTGATTATGTATGGCGTGGAAACATGGTCATTGAAACAGGATGATAAGCGTAGATTGCAGTCTTTTGAAATGTGTATGCGGAGAAGGATTGAAAAGGTGTAGTTGACTGAAAGTAAAACAAATGAGAAAGTGGGGGATGTGAGGTATGGTGGGGGAGGGGAGAGGATTATTGGCATCAATCCAAAGGAGACATGAAACATGGCTTCAGAGCGATTGAATCGGAAAAGAATATTGAAGATTGTCATAGAGGGGAGAAGGTTGGGCAAACGAATAAGGGGAAGGAATAGAATAGGCATGATGGATGGACTGAAGGGAAGAAGGAAATATGCGGAGTGGATGAGAGAATGTCGGATGTTAGGTTTATAATGTTTATGTTTTCGATTTCATTTCCATTTTATCGATATTTCTTCACTTATTTAATTTCTTCAATTTCACATTACCTTCGTTAGTCTATATTCTGATCCGAATCCGTATCTGCTCCCAGGAAACAATTTCAGTTGATGATGCTATTTATAAATCTAAGCCTAGCCTTAATACTACCTTGAACAAAAAGTTCCCGGAATAACCACCGTGTGGCGCTCCCATCGTTCCGATTTGAGTTCTGTTTTTTTGTTGAATTGGTACATCTGTTGTTGATATTCCCTTTAAATCTTAGTGTCATAACTTGACATTTGCAAAAGTTACGTAGCCAAGAGTACATCTATCTCTGTGTGTGTTGGCGATTTTTTACAATTGCAGAAATGGATTTAAATTTGCAACAACGAACTTGTATTAAATTTTGCGTAAAAAACGGATTTAGTGGCGCACGGACGTTGGAAATGTTGGAAAAGTGTTTCGGCAACGATTCTCTAAAAAAACGGTCGTTTACCAGTGGCACGAGCGGTTCAGAAGTGGTCGTGAGTCAATCGAAGATGATGAACGCAGTGGCAGACCATCGACATCGAAAGTCGGTGAAAAAATTGATAAAGTAAAAGAAATGTTGGTCAATAACCGCAAATTAACCATCAGAGAAATAGCGGAGGACTTGAACATTGCCTATGGATCCGCCCAAGACATTGTGGTTAATGATTTGGGTTTCCGTCGTGTAGCAGCAAAGTTGGTGCCAAAAGACCTCAATTTCATGCAAAAAAGAGACCGTGTTGACGTCGCAAAAGACATGACTTGCGAGGCTGAATCCGATCCCACATTCATCAAAAGGATCATTACTGGAGACGAGACGTGGGTTTATGAGTACGACACGCAATCCAGACATCAGGCAAGTGAATGGCGTTCACCAAATGAGCCGAGACCAAAAAAACCACGTCGTTTTCAGTCAAAAAAGAAGGCAATGCTGACGGTTTTCATGGATTACAACGGTGTAGTATTTTTAATTTTCTGAATAAATTCCGGGAACTTTTTGATCAAGGTAGTATAACTCAACTGATAACTCCCTGTGCCTTCCAGCAATTTTCAAGAGTACCTACTTCTACTGTGGTGAATAGATCAAGATTCTCCTCTTGGCATCTCCGAGCAGGAAAAAAACCTGAAACCCCACACTACATGCATAGTAAACTGTCCATCAATGCCGCATATACTCTATCTCATTTCGTTTCGTCCAACACCCATATATTTCTCCTATCCCTACCTCGCTAGCTGAACGTCCTCTATCACAATATTCAGCATTCAATCACCAATCAAAATACTCAGCATTCAACTATTCTGCCTCCTTGGATTTCTTCCAGCAATATCTTGCCTACCCTCCAAACAGCAATGGGTTCAGAGAGGGGAAAGGTGAGCTCGGTGCCACAGCAATAATGTTACTGATGAAGAGAAATATGTTATACAACCTGGGTCTCTTTGCTGACTTTGTGGGAATCAAGAAATTTTTTGACAGAGAAAATTAGATATAATCGATTAATGTATTACAGAAACGAACAGCCAGGAGACTTAAGCGACTAATCCGGAGCTTGGGCATTAGGGTCGACGTAAATAAAACCAATGTAATTAGTCTCTTGAGAAACGGTAAGGATAAGTTTTACATTAAAACTGTAGGTCATAATCTTGAGCATGGATAAGAGTGCACTTTCCTTGGAAGTTTTTTGGGCGAACATGGTCAAATCAGCCAGGACATTTAAAACGAATTGCGTTTGGAAAAAAACACCTATTAAAATTAGGAAGTAATTGGTAAAAATGATCTTGAGCAATCATGTGAACAAAATATTAGTAAAATCTCTGATGTAGAGTGTACTTTTGGAATGGATAAGCAAGAAGGATAGCGAGGAAAAGGTAGGACCTAGTCCAATGTGTAGTAGGGCAATTGTAGGAGGCGGATTGTTGAAATGAGAAAAAGGCAGAGGAATTGGTTTGAAGCAATTAATGGTAGGCGTACGTATATGATAGGGGTTCCCTCATCAGGGAACATAGGCATATATTTTAAAGATGTTGATGCATAGGGAAGCTTTCCAAATTGCGAATCTCAATTGCCGGGTAACCAACCCTGATTACAAAAAAAATGTCGAAAATAATTTGAGACGGTTACATGGACCAAAGCAGAGCTGCAAAATATGCCAAATTTTTCAGATTTTTCGTCAAAGTGCATTATCCCCTTCCAATATACTACATTAAAAACAATGAGGGTACAATAAAAGATCAATGGCGACGGCCTCTCATGGGGCTGTTCATTTGAAAACATTATTATTTTCTCAGCGCATTCTTTAGCTTTATATAACATCACTGGATGCATTATGTGACGAAAGAATTTTACATCTAATATGTTTTGTCTGTGGGATTTATATTATTCACACTGCCGATGAGAAAACACATCGATTCGGGAGAAATTGTGTGTATTCTCGGGTAAGCTTTACTCCAAAGCAAGTTCCAATGAGTTCAAACACGAGGCTGACTTGGACTGAATTTAACGGAAATTAATTTAACTTTTCGGAAATCAGGACTTATGTTGGTAGGCACCTGTTTTTCTTTTTCGCAAAATCTGCAATAATCCGTTACCAGCGGCGATTACGACGATGCTTACCAGAGGAATGCAGTTTTACCGTAAGACGTGAATGTGACGATGTTGTCCTTCCGCGGTGGTCCTCGACAGGTCCTTTTAATGAATAAAATTTATATTTTATCGTGATAAAACTTGAATTGCCGAGGAGTGGGATAAAAGACAGAGACCAGCAGTCCGTAATCGCCAGACCCACTCACATCTTCCGAATTTTCGTACGCGTCGAGCGAAAACCATTTTCTGTGCATGCTGCGGTAGGACACAGAGGAAGGGTGGTTTATATGCAACGAATAATTTCGCGTTTCAACCACATGAAACGAAAAAATAGAATTCAAATATGTAATTACGATAATTTCTAGACGAAAATCAATTCATGATTTAAATTTTCGGGTATTATGGAGGGAAAAAAGAAACGGATGGACTGGGCATGTCTCAAAGCTCAATACATTTTTTCAGCGACATTAAAGAAACTTGTCCATAACGGAAAGAAAAATTGAAAACCTAAATAATTCCGCTTACTTGAATTATTTTTCGAATGAAAAATTTTTTTGCGAAATAGGGAAACTAAAAATTCATAAAAATTTAAGCCAAGGTTACACACTCCGTAATGGATAAGTAACTCATCAGTTTTTGACCCGGGATCTAAAAAAATACTCTTTTCAACAATTAAAGATTATCTTCTCAAATTAATATGGGGCAGAAGATTATACTTTTTTAATATGCACCTAATCATTCCGTAGTCTCTTGATACCTTGTGTCACCAAAATAGTAGACATTAAAACAAACTCAACCGTCGAAAATGGCGCGTTCCTTGCGGCTATTTACGTCAAATAGTTATTCGCCTTCAAAATGATAATTTTATTCCGCTGTAAATTCTTTACGTGGTGAGGTGCATGCAGCCATTTAACAATCCAAGTAATATCTTATGTAAAATGAGAGGGTTTGTTAGGATTTCATGCTGCTTTATCATCTGCTTCTCGACGACGCTTTGGAGAAAATACAGCTTCCGTCAAAGTTAGTAATTTATATTTCGGATAAAAATAATCCAAAAAAGAGTCAATTGATCAATCAATCTTCATAATCAATCAATTTGATTATGAAGATTTATTACTTGAGGACGCAAGCCGAAACGTCGTCAAGAGAATGGGAGAACCACGTGTCTGAGACTCGAGGAAATCCCGGAATTTGTAGAATAGTGCTGGACTAAAGTTCTCGGAAAATATCTTAAAAAAAGAAGTTATTTGTGGCTTGTTTCTAATTATATTCATAAACACCTCACTAAACTACAACCTAGATGTGGAAGAAGAGATTGTAAATTTCAATAATTCCTAGAGGCATAATGACGGGAGTAGCGATACGCATCAAAAAACGTTTATAGAAAGCCCCAAACAAAACTATAGGAAAAGTAAATGAAAAAAAAGGACAAGAAAACCATGGGTTACAGATAAATATGAGATTGCAAAGACAGAGGAAAGAAAGAAATGGAAGAATATAACACAGAGTTAGGTGAAACTAAGTACCAAAAATTGTATAATATACTGCGGTGGGGAGCTAATAGTGAAAAAGGGTGGCAGAAGACTTAATGTAAAGATATGAAATGTGTAAAATGTAATGATGAAATGGATGTACTCTACAAGAGAGCGATAGCACTGGTCAGGAAATGAGACAAGAAAATCCGTGCAAACAATCAAAGATAAGTCAGGAAATAATTATTAACTTCGCCAGGAAAGTTTTCAGAGGGATGGAAAGAATATATGAAGGAACTATATGGTAAAGACATTTGACTTGAAACCTTAAGCATGGAAAGAGAATGTGACGTAGATTAGGATAGCTCAGGTTCAGTCATACTTCATTGCGAGATTGATTGATAGGGCATTAAGGGAATCGAAATCAAATAAAGCCGTGGGAATGGGTCAAATTTCCGCAAGTATACATACTTAAGGGTTCAGGAAAACGTGAAAAAAAGAGATTTTATGGACCATACTTGTTGGTTCCCGAAAAAAGGAAAGGCAGCCATGTGTAAGGAATAATAAGTTTGAACTACAGTGTTTTTCACGAGATTCAATAAAAGAATGGAGAGGAGGGCAAATGATCACTTAGAGGATGATCATTTGGGGTTCAGGAAGGGAACAGGCACGCCTCATGCTATTGCAGTAACGAGGTAACTAATGTAAAGGAGCAGAGTACAGCCAGGATGTATTTATATAGTCCGTAGATTTCAAGAAGGCGCATGATTGAGGAAATCGAGTTAATTTAATGTGTGCGTTGCAAAAGACAGGAGTAGATTGGAAGGACAGGCGACTAATCCGCATCCCGTCTTGTCTCAGACTGTTCAGGGACGAGTGGTGGATGGAGTGCTAGGAAGATAAGTAAGACTAGGGTGTCCATTGTCACCGGTGATTTTCAACGTTTATTTGGAGAGAATAGTAAGAGGCATGGGAAGAACTGGAGATAGGAATGAAATTCGGTGGGGAATACATAAAATCAGTCTGGTTTACAGATGATCAAGTATTAGTTTACCAGTCAGCCAAGGGGTTGCAAGAATTGATGAGTGCATCGGAAAGTCAGTACGATAGGTATGGGATGAAAATAATTGCAAGTAAAACAAAGATTATGCGGTTTTCTAGGAAGAACTAAGCTAAACGTTAAACTAAGAGTTCATAAAATAGATAAAGTGGGACAGTCTACGTATCTTTGGAGTCTTTTGGACCAAAATGGCCAAAATAGTAGGAACATAAATAGAAGAATTGTGTTAAGCAAGGAAGATTTCACAAAGAAAAGAGAATTGATGACAGAGGAGTAAGGATGTTCAGAAAATGCTCGTTAATACTTTGATGTTGGAGCGTGGTTATGTACAAGGAAACATGGTCATTGAAGCAGGATGATAGGCATAGATTGGAGGCGTTTGAAATGTGGTGTGGAGAAGGATGGAGAAGGAGAAGTGGACAGAAAGGAAAACATACGAGGAAGCGCCAGGAATGGAAGAGGATTAAATGGGTAACTGAGAGAAAACCACAGAGGAAAGGACATTTTTTGCAGAACGTTTTGATTTGATTTTAAAGACTGTGATAAATGGTAGAACATCAGGGGAACGAGGATATTATATGAGTAGACAAGGTTAGGCATATTGGACTGAATGATGGGAGATAGTATGTATAGGTTTATGCAGTTGGTAATATGTTAGATGGGTTAATTGCTGTGTGAGATGTCAGGTTACTCTTTTGGTCAGGATAGGTAAATACGAATCGTAAATGTGTCATCAACCGTTGTGTGGACTGTGTTTATCCTAAACCAAGCTTTAACGGCAGAATACCATATATAAAAATAATTCAGGGACATAGTGAAGAGGAGACTATTCACACAAATCAAAGAGATTCAGCAATTGAAAAATTTAATATCGCATTGTGATGAAAATGAACTTTTTCTTTCACGGTCGAAAAAGAACGTGTATAAAATATTCTCCCATCAGCTACGGTTTGAGATATGAAATTAAGAAATATATGCCTAAAGAGATACGAGTATTCACCTATGCAGATCGTGAAAATCATATCACTTTTGAGTCCATGTAATCAGGACCTTTAAATCAATGTGCCATAAATTAGAAAATTAGGCTCTCCACATTCTTCCAAAAATATTTGCAATGAGATAATTTTATGACTCATGGCTTCTTAAATTCGACAGGTCCGTCTTTTTCCGTTCTAATTGTAATCTAACCTGCCTAAAAGTACCATAATGATTTGGTCTAACTTTAATATTTTTCTGTTCCATGTTAATTATTTTTGCTTTGTGTCTCTTGTGTCACTTTCAATTTCTGGCAGCTTTCAGCGTAGAATCAGGTTGTAATATTTATCCCATCTAGATCTATCCATTGCAATGCATTTTTATTCATCCGACCATTCGTTCACCTTGATATCTACATCACCAAATCCTTGAAAACGAAAAATGCTTGCCTCTTTGTCAATAAATATTTTGCGCCATCTACAAAAATATTGCTATCTTCTATAAAAAATGTTATCAGCCTCCTCCATAAATCTATGCCCTCTTATGCACACGAGGGCTGTCGAGAAAGTAACTTACGTTTCGGCCTAGCTTGGCGGTAGGTGGGGATAGAGCCACCATCTTGGTGTCTAAACGTCCCTACACTAAGCACAAATCCTTCTATGGTAGTGCGCAGACTATGGTTCTTCTACTTTGTTCACTGAAAACTGTTTACTGTAACTGAACATTCCGCAAGTTGTGCAGTGCGATTTGTCATTAGGTTTTTACAGGCAAAAAAACACAAGCCAATTGAGATTCATAGGCAACTTGTGAAGTGTACGGAGACGAAATAATGAGCGAAGGCGGAGTGCGTACTGAGCGTAGTGAAACGTTTAGACTCCAAGATGGTGACTCTAGCCCTACCCTCCGCCACGCTAGGTCGAAATATAAGTTACGTTCTGGTCAGCCTTCTTACATAAGGTATTGAAACTATTCCAAGTGATAATATCCCAACTATTTTTGATAGTGATAGGCCACTGGTGAAGTAAGTTTACAATTAATTTAACTCAATTCAGTTAAATAAGCGATCACTTTTAGATGGGCTCGATAGTATACTCAACTAGTTTGTGTCTTGTCCGAAAAAGTAAAACTTTCCAAAAAGAATAACAACTCTTACAAGGTTCGTCCGGAAAATAAGTTTATGATGCTCATTGTCTTTTTTGACAAAAGGGGAGTCGTCCACTACGAATTTGTACCTGAACGACAAACTGTAAATACTGCATTTTACGTCCAAGTCCTCGACAGGCTTCGAAAACGAGTCGCCCGGGTACGGCCAGCGATCAAAAACATCTGGCGGCTGCATCACGACAATGCGCCGTCTCAAACCGCGCTTGTCGTGTCGGGCTTCTTGGCCAAGCACGGCTTGGCAACGCTGCCGCACCCGCCCTACAGCCCGGACTTGGCACCACCGGACTTCTTTCTGTTCCCGAAGATAAAGAGGAGTTTGAAAGGAACGCGATACGGGACTTTGGACGCCGTCAAAGAGGCCGTGACGACGTGTCTTCGAGAGGTTCCCGATGATGCCTTCGACGCCTTCGCGCGAGCGTTCCAGGAATGGGAACGCCGCTGAAACAAGTGTATCGACTCAAAAGGGTCCTATTTTGAGGAATATTAGCTTAAGATATGTAAAAGTGTAATAATTTTTTTTCCTGAGCTCAGTACACTTATTTTCCGGACGAACCCTGTATATTTCAAGAAAATATACTAATGGCGATTTTATGTGATTCTAATTTTAATAATTGATGTTATGCGAATATTAGCTTAAGATATGTAAAAGTGTAATAAATTTTTTTTCCTGAGCTCAGTACACTTAATTTCCGGACAAACCCTGTAATATGGAAAGATATGGCAACTCAAAGCATTCATGTGCTAAAGTAATTCTGGTATTGTCTTGTATATGAATTTTAAAAGATCAATTTCAAAAGAAACTGTTACGTGCGAGGTTGCCTTGTTAAAAAAGTTTATTTATTGAATCATGGCGATAAAACTGATTTGATTTAATCCAATAACTATTCAAATGCTGTGAGTGGGTTAAAAATTCTTTTGTCGAAATAATCATCCTTAGTTGTCCTAAATTAGAAGATCTATCAACAGAAGTTATCTCCAATCTATTTCAATTCTCTTCAATCCGAAGATTGGTGACCTACATCTCAATCATTCATTTTTCCTTGGCTAATGCTCATACCTTATCTTCCTGATAGTTATTTCCTCTTACGTAATTTTTATTGGTTCTACCTATAGGTCACCTAAACCTTTTCCTGAAATTTTAATTTCATAAAAAATCTCAGAGAGGCAAGAAGAAAACACAGGAATCCCCAAATCAAAACTGAGAAAACCCTTTATAGAAAGTTGGAGCCAAGTCATACGAGAGTTTAACGAGGCTCTGGAAGAGTGGAAAGAAAGCTGCTGCTAGGAAATCCATGACAACATTAAAATAGAAACTGCAAAACGATTTATAAAGCAGGTGAAGAGAAGATTCGGAGGGAGAAAAACAAAATACACAAGGTGCTTATGCGGAAGATGTGGACATAGTGGAAAGAAATACATTGAAACACTCTATTGAAGGCCCAAACCCCTTGAAGATGAGTTCATTTAATAATAAATCACGATAAAAGAGGAGAAACGGGGCCCTGAGATATTGAGAACATACGAGTACGAACGGCTGTGTTGCAACATCCGAACACACGTACATTGCAACAGAACGTATATTGCAACAGAAGTGGAAGACGTGAAGATAAACAATGAGCCAAGAATAAACAAAGTAAAGGGAGATATAATCAAGGGGATATAATCGAGGTCAAAATAAAGTACACCCTCTTTGGTTTAGTCAAAGAGAGCAATGACATTGGAAAACTACCAAAGGCCTTCGAGAAGAGTAGTATGAATGTAATCTTTAGGAAACCAAGAACAGATAAATGCAAATAACAGAATATTGAGCATTTAGCCCCAAGCATCAAATATATTAACTTGAATAATTAGCTTCTTGGACCAAAATGGCCAAAGTGTGTAAGTAGAAGAATTGTGTTAGGCAAAGAAGATTTCTGAATGCATGAATCAATACGCTATAGAACATACTTTGTGAACATCTTTGACAAAAGGACGCTGGAGGAATTGAGTGATCAGGTATGAGCTTTCCTCCACAAAGGATGTCGACTTCAATAGCTAATGTCAACAAAAGGAAAATATAGACAATGAAGTCACAGGTTGGTACCATGCCATCAGTTATGTACATACGCGTACTTTAGTTTTATGCCTAGAAGGAAGGTGTCGGCTTAAAAATAGTAATTCAAAGAGGAAAATATGTGATCCATGGGAAAACATCTACATCTACATCAATACCCTGCGAGCTACCAAAAAGGTGTGTGGCAGGGGGTGCAGCACCAGGAGGAAAGGGTAAGGGTGGGGTTTTTCTATTGGGTGGGGGAGAACCATGTGTCCTCTGAAATAGTAAAACGAGAATGACCGAAGGAAACGTAACGATGTAAAATGAAACGGATTAATTTATAGTGATCATTAGGAAAATAGACATCCATAATGTCAAAATTACCTACCCCTGCTAATGACACTATAATTTACATTTGCATGACATAATCATCATACCTAGTAATGCAAAAATACGACTTGATCTTCTTAAATAGTGGGTATGCCTTATTAAATAGATGATTTTCCAAAAAACGTCAACTTATACATGCATAGACTTTAAATAAAATAAAAAGCACGAAATACTTTAAAGTTTTTTGCCTCAATACATAGCAAAAAGTCTGCCTATTCGTACGTCTTAGCTAAAGCACATCTCACAAAATTACCCCTAACGATTTCATTTTTGTCTTTTTGCTTTAATTCATAAGAGGCAAGGTGTCCATAAGTTGATCGGATCAGCTATTTTAATCTTCCCAGGGTAAAATTAAAATCAAAGGCAACTAAAGAAACAACTTTCAACAATAATTAAAATATTTTAAGTTGCTATATAAGCGTATTTAGAATGCCTTGTCATTCCAGTTCTCAAATTATTGTGACTCATTACAAACACCGATTGCTCTATTAGATTTTCCTTAAGATTTTCCCTTGATGTCACTACATTGTTTTTTACTTTTGTTGTTAGAAGAGATTATTCATTTAAAAAACTCGATGGATTTAACTCTGCGGCGGATAGATATAGAAGACGACTCGGGTCAAAAGTGGACTGAAATAGTTTCAAGAGTCCATGAAACATCTTAAACAGGAGATAAATGAGGCAGCATCAAAAATCACAAGCGGAAACTGAAGTTAGGGCCCGTAATTTGCAGAGGCTTTGCGGTCCACGGTGTGGTTCCCAAGAATTACTATCCGTCTTTGCACACCCACTGCGGAACCAAGTATCTCCCTCCCTCTGTCCCATCGGCGATCACAAGAAGACAAAGACCATGGCGCTCAGGGTTCGAGGGGACGACACCCCGTGAGAGGAGGCAGCTGGGGAGAAGGAGCGGTCTGCGCACGATATCCCTCGGCGCACAGCCGGTGGCCGCCCGGCGGAGGGCTGGAGCGAGCGCGCGCGCGCGCGGAAAACGGTTCGGCCGTCCGACTGTGGCGGCCGCTGCAGCAGCATCGCCTTCCGTACGGACCCGGTCCAACTGGTGTCCGGGTGGTCCTTAATTGACAAATTGGAATCTTATTAGGGGGGATAAACGCCTTGTCACATGCTCCCACCGCTTGACTTCTGACCGTACCACCCAGGCGGCGCGCGTGTGCCCGAGACTGGCCACCCTCGGCATTTTTCGAGGCACAAAAAAAAATAGAAAAACACCGATGCCGTTCGGTTTCCCCTCCCTCCTCGAGACACAAGGCACCCGGAGAAGTCTGCGCATGCGCCGCGGTCTCTGTCTCCGTGGGATGGGTAGGAAAGGAGTGTGGGTCTGAGAGCTCTTGGTGTGGGGTTCTTCGGGAGTTGAGGGGTGAAGTGGGGAGAGAGTGGCAAGCCGAGATCGGAATGGGAGTCAAAGGGACGACTGGATCCCACTGAAGGCAGCAGGTAAAAGGAATAAATCCAGCCTCTTTCACGGCCACCCGTCCTCGCCCCTCCTCCCGCTCCTCATCCTCGTCCTACGAATCCGGAATGTCGGAAGAGGCGCAGAAAGGAATCGGGCATTATCCATGGAATATCTGTCAGTCTTGGCCAAGGAATCTAAGGACTCCTGGTGATGCAAGGTGATGCGAACGTAGTGAGTGTCAAGCATCCAACTCTCCAGCCAACGTTGGTCCCCAGGCGTTCGACTCTCCTTCCAACACTGCTCCCAAGCGTTCAACTCTCCTTTCGGTGTTTGTTTCACGCGTTTACCCCTCGGAGAAGGGATAGGTTACCCGTCGCACACGCCGTCGAAACGAACGGGTCATCCAAAGGTCGAATTTCATGCGGACCGAGGACCTTATTGATGTCAGATCAACGCACGCTCTTGAGGCTCCTGTACTCTCGCCCCCCGCTCCATCCCCAACCCCCGAGGGAGCTTGTTATTTTTTGACGAAGAGTAGTAGATGACTAGGGGCTTCTCAAGAAGTCAATGAGTTTTCGTGCTCTTCAATAAGGCGGTGAGAAGTACGGAGACCTTATGAAAAATATGAAGGCATGTGCTGACGATTTTTATCGGATTTTCATCACTATTTACATTAGATAGGAATTTATTTCAATGAATTTTAATTGACTAAAGATTTTAAATTGCCTAAAATTCATGAAAATATATCAATAGAATTTATTTTTATCGATGTACACCACGACCACGAATGTGAAATTTTGACAATCAAATGTTCTACGGATTACGATATGAATATACTATATGTATTTTCGCGAGTACAACTCCTGAATATCCCCAGAATTACGTTTCTGCACACAAAATAATTTAGAAGTAGGTTGGTGGGATCGTTAGCCCAAACGTCCAATGTGAACGTAACGCAGCGAATCGCCCCAGAAGCGTTACGCTGCTTGACTGTGATTCCTCCGAGTTTACAATATCGAATGATTTCAGTCACCAAATCAATAAAAGAAACGAATGATATCCGTTGGTACTGAACACTTGATTCTTCTTGGTTCATAAGATATTCTTGAGTCTCGATAAATGTGAAGTGATTTGTAGATTCAGTTTAGCTCTATTACTTTTTAAGTTATATGTAAATAGCTCAGTTATCCTCCCTATAGGGAGCCTATGCCCGATATAAGATCCTCTGCAGTTGCTATAGAAATTAATCCCACCGTCTTTCTCCGTAAATAGATGGTAACATAGTATGTTCTTGATTCGAAAAATATTTATGTAGTTTATTCTGGATAGCAGTTGAGAGAAGGCTGCGTGGAAGTATGTTACGTAATAAGCATGAGGTATTGTAATTTCCAAGAGAATGGATGTTTACGTGAGCTATACTGTGAATGTAAACGGGACTGCCGATTCAAAAGGCATTTTAAGGTGGTTGAAATACTTGAAAGGAGAACCCAATTCTTCTCGACGAGGAACGTGCTTCAACGTAACTTACACCTCTGTTTCGGTCACCTCCTGCTGTGTAAGCCGATGGAATTTGTATCTAAAACCATCTCGGGGTTCCTTCTTTCTTTGGAGATGAAATACAATGAGAGACTTCAATGCGTCGAGTGGGACAGGGCAAAGAAATACTGAAGGACTGATGCGAGAAAAGATACTGCGGAAAAAACATGAATGGTATTAGGGCTTTCGTTGAAGACTTTCTCGGATAATCAATGAAATTCAAGCATTCAAGAAAGAGGCGTTTAAGAGAACAAAGGCAAACACTTATTGATACACAGAAAAAACATGGCCTGGCATTTTTTTTCAATTGATGGACCACTACAAGAGCTTTGCAAATCTATTCAACGTATACAAGGCTATCCGAATCACAGCTAACTAAAATTTAACGTGTATTACAAAAATAACAAAGATTATTATATTTTTACTAGAGAGATTGTGCCTCAGTGGCGCAAGAAATTTAACTGAGTACAAAGACCAGCAAGTTGAAAAAATATTATTAATAATATGATTCATAAATATCTCTTTTAACTTGAAAAATAATTACAATTTGGGTTGGGACACAATTATGCGATGTAGAGGAAAAGAAACGGAGGTAATCCAGCAATATTGGCCTGCCTGGACAATCTGTTGATCTGTTAGAAAGGAATTTTAAGGGTTGAACCAAATGTGGTTTGTTTGATTTTCCACTCGGGAACGTTTTCTCCGTTGTGAAACATTCTCCCTCTCGGGGTTTCTTATTCGGCTAGAATTGATCCTGGCCGCTCGGACGGAATCAAATCAAACCATTACCTAAGAATGTACCATGTTTGCCAGTGCTTTGCCAACTTGATTAGTTCCACCTGACAATATAACGTGTGTGACTGTAAGCGTGAATCCGTAGTAGGGGGCTTTAAAGGAACCTCGCGCACCTCCAGGAGTTACAATGCGGGGACAAAGAATTTAGGAACGAGACCTCAAAAGAAATGTTCTAATCCTTACTGAATAAACCCTTGTTCCTTCGCTGACCTCAAACTGCCTCCTCCTCCTTTTTTTACGAATCTCATCACCATAAACAACATCCTTATCCCTTCCTGAGGTCCCTTTCGACGAGACGATGGTGGTGGTGGGGGTGTCTACGGGAGGTGTTCGAGAGTTGCGTGGCTGTGGAATAGCGTGGGAGGGTTAGGGTGGGAAGTAGCGACGGGTTGGGCAATAGAGAGGGCGAGACGGACGGGAGAAGAGGGGGAAGGAAAGGTAGGAAGAGGGAAAGTTGCGGACGGAGAGAGAGAAAGGGGAAAGAGAAGAAGAGTACAAGGAGAGAGGCGAATGTACAGAGGGAGGAAAGGTGGAGGGGGCGGAAGTAAGGGGGAAGAAAGAGAGAGACAGAGAGTAGAGGCAAGGTCGAGGGTAATCAATCATTCGGTTGACCTGTTGCTGCCCCTCTCGACGGAATATGACGAGAGACTGACGGCGTACAGGAGTGAAAAAGGGTTTGTGCCAACATTACGCGCCTTTGATGCTCATGACGCCCGTGACGTTCACGCCGTGGAAGGCGGGGTCCGCGAAGTGAACGGACCGAGGGATGGGCGCTCGGTGCCCGAGTTCCACTGATTCTGAGAGTGGATTTCTTGGTCACGGGCTTTGCTTGCCATTTCATAAAACAGATGAAGCGATGAGTATTGGGGAGTGCTGGAGGACCACCGAAACCTACTCGCTCGTAGAACTATTCTGTGGGCATAAAACAGACTCAATGCGTGGCTCGTAATTGCTGAATTAAATTAGATTTATTCATCGGTCAGTATAGTTAGGTGAAATACGCGCTAGAGATGTTAACCCAAAGGTCACGGCTTCGACTTCCATCTCTATCATAGGCGTTGTATGGACCTTGGGGCTCCTGATTAAAAACCCAGAGTGTGTTATCGGAATCACCCGGAAAGACGGTTCACGAGACACGCCCAGAGAGAAAATGAAGCACATACGTGTGATTTTTCCCAGGATTTCGAATTTTTTTTACATTATCATAACTCAAATTGACGCAATTCTGTCGTAAGAAGCATCTCAGAAAGAGTTCACTGAAATTCTGCCAACACGTTGGTGCACATCTGCGTCATTTGGTAATAATACATTATTTTTTACCCGCTATAATCACTTTCATATTACCATATCTGCTCCTTATGGAATTGGGTAGACAGTTGAAAAATAAGGCTGTGCGGAAAGTCAATGTATTTAGTTCAGTACTCACTGCTTATTTCATGCCGAAATCCGGTCAATGGCGCCCAGTCGCACGGGTCTAATCGGAGGTGACGTCGTCCATTTATCCACTGCGGGCTGTCGACGCGTCGTCACACTTGCGGTAGTTTCGGTTTGCGTCAAACGGCGAGGCTCACACTCGAGCATCGCACCGGGCCCAGAGAGGGCGAATGCAGCCCTCGGCCATTCCGACCCCCACATCCCTCGCGTGCGTGAGAAAACCCGGGCGGTCCTCCGCCGCCGGGAAGTGATAATAAAAAGGGAGTGAGGATTCCCGGATGGGGATGGGTCGTCGGGGGATGAAAGGGAAACGTCGTGGCTGGGCGCAGTGGAGGGGCGGCACCACGCGCCCCTCCCTCCCCCGACCCCTCTCCCTCCCCCTGCAGTGGAATTTCGGCGCGGCCCCACATTTGTGTTTTTACGCGCGCGGCGCGGGGTAAATGGGCGGTAATGGGCGCCTCATTACACCACCGCGAGGCCGTGCGGAGGGTGTTGAGGGCGAGGACTGAACTTGCTCCGGCACCGCTATTTATTACGTCCCATCGCGTGCTGTTTTTTTAATTCATTATTTTTCAATTCTTTCGTTCCGGTGTGCCCGCGAGCTTCGTACTCCTTCTTGGAAGGGTTCCTTCCCCATTTTCGATCTTTCGTCTCCCCTGTTGTCCTCCCATCGAAGACGAGGGGGTTGAAAACGTGTGAGGGGGAGGGGAGCACGAAAGGAGGTGGAGGGTAGGCGGGCTACTTCATTCAAAAAGGGGAGCCCCAAGCGTTTAAAAGTCTATTTAGCCTAACAAGCGTGAAACTTGGGTCGTTAACCCAAACAGCTCCAAAAAGTCACGTTGGCTCGCTTTGTTTTTTTCTCCCCTATAAAAGTATATAATCTTTTCTCTTCCCTCCCCTTGATTGTGGATCACCCGTAAATTTAATAAGCACCTTTGATGAAAACTACCGTAATGGGCGATTCCGAAAAATAAAAAAAAATAATTCGTGCTCTTTTTCGCAACGACGCCACGGCTATTGAAATGCGTTTACTGCTCGCGTTGCTCGTGCTCACCATCTTCCGAGAAATGCAAAGAGAGTATTTCATATGGCAAACCTTACTCGTCGGGGAGATGACACGGTGTCCGTCCCTGGGATGAATTTTAAATATCCTGAGGTGAAAAAATTGCCTTGACTCATTCCATTATGTTCCGAAGATCGCCGTTGGTAATAATAGGGGAACTCTTTCATCTTAACCTCCTCCCTAAATTATTTCCCGTGGGTCCTAACCATGTTGATCCTTTCCCCTAACTGTTCTTATCGTTCAGTTTCGATTCATTAATTTATATCATAGAGGTCAATTAAAATTTTGGCACGCTATGCGATCGATATTATCGATTAAAGATGGATGATGCAGAGGGAATTCGAAAATTCCCCTCACCTTTCAGTTGGTTGGAGGTTGGAGCAACTACATACTCGATTGGCAAAAATATGTAATCAATAAAAATAGCATCCCATGACCTCATTAGAAAGCACATCCGAACACTGGATCTTTTTAATGTTTGCCTATAGATGTTGAACTTAGATCTTTTCAATACTCACCTATATCTCATTTTGACAAACGATGAAATCATGGTTCGAGGTACTCTCAGTAACCGAATAACTCTAATGCCTAGACATCGTTGTTGTAATTTCTGTTGCTCCTCCCTTGAACTTCCCAAATCTAATGGGATAATTTGATAACTTATACGGATAAAATATACTATCGCAAAGTAGCATAATTTTGAAAGTTATCTCTTTCATCTTGAATACAAGAATTATTCATTTTTTTATGTCTCCAACGTTTTTCCAAGGCCCTGTTAATATTATATTAGCATTTCAAAGATTTCAGATGACAAATTTTGTTCCCTGAAAGGTGTTTAAAATGACCATCTAGTGCTTAACATTAACGGATTTTGTTTGAAGAGTTAACAGTTGAATGGTTTGAGTTTAGTCAATTTGGAAAGAGAGGACTCGTCTGCCTGCTGCGAATCGTAGGCTAAAATATTGATCCGGTAAAGGAAATGATTTTTCTGATGCAAATCTCACATCAAAAGCTATTGCAAATGAGACAAGCGTTCCGAAACAGTTCCGAAAATGCTCTGAAAAATATAAGCAAGACGCATTACAAATAATGTTCGGTGATACAGTTTCCTGGCCTAGTATATCACACAGGTGTCGTGGTACTCGTATTTCCTTGTATTTAAAAAGCCTATGACTTATTCGTTTAATTTATTTCAATGGAGTCGATTTCTCACTGACGGTGTTAAACGGCTTCCTCGGAGTCTTGCGTCTTCCCGCTCTAACACATTACAACTCGGTTGATTTTCCTGGAATCCTCCTGCTCATTTCCAGGAATCACTTTCTGCTTGGCAGTCCGAAGCCAGTCCAATACATCCATTGCGACTTTTTCGTATTCTGGCCTACTCGGGACACACCCTAATTGCATGAAAGTGAGTAGAATGCTACCCGAGTGGGGTTCACGATGGCCGAAAGCAATCATTCAACAATTAAAAACACTCGAGTGACCCGAAAAAGGACGAAATGGACGAGAGAGAGAGAATGGAAAAACAACAAAACCCTTGGAGGAGGGTTCCTTTTGAGCGCGCCTCATGAGAAATCATGCCGAGGGGCGTTAATGAGGCGACATAACTCGTGAGACGAAGCGAGGAGAGTTCCGAGAGATGGGAATCCACCGATTACCCTCCCCAACCATCACCTTCTGGCCGTCCCGCTGGAGCACGGCGATGGAATTGTGATAATTACGGCTCTAGGAGGGGGGAAAGGGAAGGGAGGGGACGAGGAGGAGGAGAGGGCGTGGAGAGATATAGGAATAAAGAGGGACTGGCGGAGAGGCGAATGCAGATGCAAGGAGGGAGAAGGAAACGAGATAGGAATAGTTTATACGAATGGTGCAATGGTTAGTGCGACTGGCTTCACTCACCGTGGGTCCGGGGTCGAATCCTTTTGAATTATTCAGTGGCAACCGGATTTCCTTGAGAGTAAAGGGAAAATTGAAAGTAAGACTGAAGGAGACAGGGTCCGTTGGTTTAAATGTGAATGAAAATTAAAATAAATTTACTTATAATATGTAGGTAGATTACAGAAAAAACTGAAATTCGTGGTGACTTAGAAAGTAAATACTCGCATGTGTCTAATTGTCTCTGTAGCAAACGGCTTCATATTTTAGCCTGAAAATGCTGCTTCTATTCGCAAGTTTCTCAGTCATATATTTTATGCCTTTAAGCAATTTGCAATAGAGGATTTATGTGACCTATAATCAGGGTAATAAAACTTAGTTATATTACCCTCCTAATATTGCATATGTACTCCGCCCATTGGCATTGGATTGACTGTCATTTTACCATTGTTTACCAGATAACAGATATCTAAAACTTAGGCTATTCCGACGCCGGATATCTTTACAGCCTTTTTCCGCTCCTAAAAATCACACCTCTCCCGTTTCACACCCCCTTTCCCAAAAGCTCAAATGATGACGGCGGTCTTATAGCCTCCGCCGATAACAACTACTTCAGCTAGAGATAAAGAGGCAGAGAGAGAAATCGAGAGGAATAGGTGAAGGTCCAAAAAAAAGTCTAGGAGAGAGGTAGATCTCGGGGATAGATGAAAACGGTGGATATTTTGGAGGGAAATTGGGGGTGAGGGGGATGAAAGGAGAGGGATTGACGTCCATTGGACGGCGGAAGGGGAAGCAAAAGGGACGCGTAAAATCTGATGCGGGGGGGGGGACGGGATGGGTATGCGTGGGCCGTTGGTGAGACAAGATGGGGAGGTTTGAGAGAGGGTGGAGGTAAAGAGGAGGACGAGAGGTTACTCTCTTTACCCAAGCACTTATCGCCACCCTTTCCTTCCACCGCCTTTCCCCGCCCTCCCTCAGGCCACCGATCTTCGGCCGCATAACTAAAACCATCTCTCCCAAACCAACTCCTTTCTCTCACTCACTCTCTCTCTCTCTCCCATCAAAACTCCGCAATAAATCGAAATGGAAATAAAGTCCTTTGTTCAGCGTGTTTGTCTCAACCCTCATCTCCCCTCCGCCCCCGCGTTTACAGTCCCGTCTCACTGCCACTATTCAAGTGGCTTTCCCATTCTCATCCCTTCCCCGGCCGGTCCCCCCCCCCAGCTCCCTTCTTATAGTCACAAGCGCACACACACACACATCTCTCAATCTCAGAGAATAACAGCGCCGTTATTCTGTCAAAGATATACTACAACATGTTTCCCTTTGGAATTGGGACAGGGTTCCTAATATGAAGCTTCAAAAACGAGAACGTTGATGACCAGGGTCTAGACTCCATCATTTTCTTCATCATTAGGAGAATATTTTGCGATATTCGGTATGGCATTCTATGGAAATGTCTTCTCTTTTGACGGAAGAATGAAAAGATCAGTAGTTTGTCGTTGTGCACAATATCGATTGATCCCGATGATACATTTTTCCTCCCGAACTCCCCAAATCAAGCTCGCCAAATATTCGAATTAAAACATTTTTTAAAATGAATTCCAAGGAAATTCGACGCCTCTAAGTTAACCGTTGGGTATACTGTTTTTAAGGGGGACTTATGGCTATTAACGCGACATTGGACGTATCTACATCTGAGAGATACTTGAGGTTGAGATCGTGGAATTCCATTCCGAAAGTTAAAGAGACTGTAAGAATACTTTTTCCATTAACAACTCTACGTTCAACAGAATATTTGCATTCTAGTGAGTATTCTGTGGAACACAAAGTTGTCAAAAATTTTAAAAACGTTTTCTGAACTTTATATTTCACATATGTATACATTTTCTCGTGAAACTGAAATTTTTTTCAAATTATTTTCCTTGAGAGAGATGTCAAGGACGCGTATTTCTGTGGAAATATATGCGCATGATGCACATTTATTCACTCATCAGGTACAGTGTTAATTGAAACAATTTCAGGGAATAAAAATTATTCGCCTTAACCGGCGAGTGATTGTTACGCTCTGAAATTGTTGTATTGTAATGCACACTTAGCGGATGACTTCGTTAAAAGTTACTGTCACGACATCTCCCGCGGTGTCTAGAAATTTTAAAGTATTAATGACAAGTGGAACCCAATTGATGACCATATAATCTCATGGTTAAGATTACTTTTGCCTAATATCAATACTTGATAAAGAAATCACGAAGTAACTTCAGGTGGCATCATCCTTTTGATCCCACTGCAGCAGTATTAAACCATTTGCATCATCATAAGTGTTGCGTGGCATACGATGCGAAAGGTGAGGTTTCGGACAATTCCATAGATTGTCGTATTATATGTTGCTTACTCGAGATAGCAGACGAAGCACTTCTACTTTTTCCATGGTATCTACCCGTAAAAAAATATTCTGGCCAGTTTTATGCTGTTTCTTTTTGTTTTTCAACGTTTCACTGCGATTTGCTTGCATTCCTGAATCACTCATCGACTCTTTGCACTAGCCCAATTCTCTCTCTTGGTTTTTTCCTCATAAACAATTTCTCCTTAGACTATTTTCCCATAATTACAAAACAACCTACTAATTTATATTATTGACAAAGTACCGATCTGACAAAAATGAAGACTGATTTAACAATTAATTCTCAGTTCATCGACGAGATCTGAAATGATTAACCAAAAAACCAGAAGTCGTGTAGTAACAAGTAAGAAAATAGTACTCGAAATTTCATCCACAATCAAGTGTAGTTGATAGACACGTTATCTTTTGTAAAGATCAAAGAAACTATAATAATATCGGAAAAATCTTTCGGCAGTAAGAGGATTCATGGTTAGGATATTCAATTTTATACGGCAACACAAATTACGCACTTTTTCACGGTCCTTACTTGAGTATTGTCTGAAGTGACCTTCTAGTAGTTGGATATGTGAAGCGGTGTGAGACTGTAGGCCAACTTTGGCAAAGAGATACCGCATCACGAAAAAACCTTTCTCCATGATTTCATTACTCCCTAACAACCATCCACTCAGTATAAATTGTGCAAACTATCTCGAATGTTGTGGTCGCTCTTTCATGATAGCCTCCTCTACTGTCATCCTAGAGCACATCTGAGAACAAAACCCTCTTCACCAGCATAGATTACGGGTGAACGGAATTTCCGGCACAAGTGACCAGGTATCACATTTCGCATAGCTAGGCGAGGCAGTACGAAATTGAAGATGGCCGTCAAGGAGTTGGGCTCGGATTGATATGCTCATCTCTTGGAAACAAGGCCTGCACCTGAAATTCCGCTTGTATAGGAGCTGAGCGTTCGTAAATGAATTTCCTTTTCCTTCCAAGCGGAGTCAAGACCTCCAGTTAATTAGTTAATTTGCTTTCACAGATAGAAGGGTGATATTCTAATTAAATTCGAACGGCTGAGAGCTTACTCGTACGTTGTCTAATCTCAATTGTCCTCCAGGAAGTTGGTCGCATTTGGAAACTTCTATCTTCTATGTGATAGAACATTGAGGACATTTTACTCACGTGGGTGGAAAAATATTAATTTGGCCTCAAATTTTAGTGACAATTATGGTCATTTCTCATTTTTTAAATTGTTTAATATGGAATCTGCCATAACATAATGCATAGTCGCAGTTTAACAATATGACAGGACGCTGAATGGCTCACCTAGTAAGATATCCTAAGTTGGATCGATCTTGGAACCGGTCCTGCCATACGTATGAGTCCATTGCCTTTGTGGAATCCTCAATTTTGTCCAAGTCAATCGGATAGATGGTATTAGCTGGATGTGATATTTCTCCTTTCCTTAACAGTGTTTATTTGGGTGGAACGAATTCGTGCCGACCCTCTTAGGAGAGAGCCTTGTCCATCGGAAAAGGTGTACCGGTAATGCAATGAATGCCATTGGTATCGCCTCCTCGGGGAAAAAAAGGCTTCCAACTTTGTCCTCCTGGCTCTCACGCCCCCGACTTCTTTCTCTCTCCCTACTGTTCAGCCTTCCTCCTACACCGCCTTCACCCTCTCCCCACCTCTAATGCCTCCCACTCCTTTCTACCCCTCAACCGCCGTCCACCCTCTTCCTCCCACCCATCCTCTCTCTCTCACGCCACCTCGCCGACCGCACAAACAAACCCACATGGGAGACCGGATTCCTTAAGAGCGGTCCTCTCCCTCCCTCGTTCTTCCTTCCCGCCTCACCTTTCTCTCTCCTCCTCTTCCTCCTCCCGCAGCCAAACTATTCGGTGCCGAAGGGCCACACAACATCACGCTCGGATCTCCTCTTCTCACCGCCAGCCATCTCGCGCACGAAATGGGAAACAACGCAAACAAATGACGCACGTCTCCGTCTTTTGGCTTGTGCGCACTCCGTCCCCAATTTGCCGTTGCAGGTGGTCGCGTCCATCTAGGGAGGGACTTCGACAATGGGGACTCCGATAGTAACCATCCTTGTCAATGAAGTGTGCCCCGAACGAATGGGCACCTCAAACCGAGGGGAAAGATGCGAGGAGACGAGAATTGAAGGTGGGGGTGGGAGGATAGAACCTGGGTACCAGTGTTGGCCTTCTTCTAACCAAGTCACCTTAGGGATGACATTTTCATATTCCATATCACGGTCGAAGCATTTTGTATTAAGGATTTAAGGACGCTCCTTTACACGCGGTACTGAAGTATTGATCGGAATACAATTTAAAAATCGGCATTCATTGGGATTCGAATCCTGGACACCAGCTCCGGAAGTTAGGAACCTTATCAAACATAAGCCCGAGCTTCTAGGAGAATCTTCAACGTCGACCATAGATAATTACAGTAAAAATAATAAAAAAATGAAGATTTCGGTGCGCGGCAGAGGAGTAAAGTGTAACCAAAATAATACGATGTAGAAATAAAACCGATAATTTAAAGATATCGGCTATTAGGAATCAGAATTAGCAACGATGGAGGAGTCTAAATGGAAAAGGACTAGCAGCAATGGAAATGTTTCTATAGGAGAAGATGAGATGGAAGAATCGGATAATTGACGAAGTGATTCCAAAACGAATGGAGGAAATTGAAATTTTAACGAAAACGAAAAAAAGAAAGGTTTCCCAAATGAAAGTATTTTGAGGAATGCTGACTTGAAAATACGAGCTGCTACCACAGCAACGATAAATCGTAGCTGTGGAAGAAAGATGAACGGGAGGAAATGGAGAAGACTTTGAATGAGATTCATGAAAAAAATGACACCTCATAGAAAATACTAGCTGACGGGAGAATCAAGCGGAGAGGTATGTTGAACCAATCTAAGGAATTACGACCAGAGATGATGATGATGCGTTAGTACACGGTTGGGATGGATCAAGGAAAAATTGGCGCGGAAAATATTCCCTAGATACGCGTCAAAGCACAACTTGTAGATGAAGGGGTTCTTCACATTTCCATCCAACGGATGAGTAGACAGCCGAGGTTTTCTCCACAAGACGAACAAAGAAGGATCGCAGTCACATCAGAAAATGGAGTGACCCCAAAGACTACATCCCAGACCTCCGTTCGCCACCCCCCCCCTCAATTCAACCACCACGCTTTCTCCTATTTCATCCTCAACAACTGGAAGTTCACGTCTCCACGCGTGCTTTCGATTCAGCAGAGAGAGTGATTTTCTCCGATTTGTGCGACAGTGAGGGACCGAAGGGTTATATCAGTCACTCTTTCTATTTCACGCTTAAGATTGCCTCCGAAGAAAACAAATCTTTGCGTTGGCTCGCAATCAAGTGTTATTGGCTTGATGACATTTTAATCACTCATTTAAAATTGTGCGTACTCCACGAATGTCAGTCACATAGCTTAATATTTAAAAAAAAATAATACGGTGCTGTGGACGAAGGCAGCTGTCCCATTGCAGTGTTGTGCACCTCAAGGTATGGGAGGCAGAAATTCATGACTGTCGCTCGACCTTCCAATTACCACCTTCGATGTTGGTCCAGATGTCGACAGGTTTGGTGGATCACAGGTTTGTCGTCTCTCGTTGATGATGAAATGGAGTCTGATTTTTATTCGTTTTGTTAGGGAAATAAAACTTGAGTAGTACGGGGGCGTGATGCTACAGAGGTAAGCCTTCCCGTATGAGTGACGCTGTTTTATGATTTTACACTTGTACAAAATATCAATGAGACGTAACCCTTATCCAAAAATGTTCGAACTGTAAACTTTATACGACGGCGGAGTTCATCTGGCTTGCTAATGTCTTTCCACCACATCTATTTTGTCAGACGTGTGTTTCTTAATTGACTCATGGGTAAAAAAATAAGCTGCGTAAGGCAAAAAATACTGGTGTTGTTTTATGTCTTCAAATTAACATAATTAGTGAATTATGTAAATTATTCATTGATTTTCTTGTGAGATTTTTTGTGCCTAGCCGATTGGAGTGTATTTTTAAGTGTAATTACTGTGTATACCGATTAAAATTGGTACTCTATTTCATACTCATATACTTTGCGGGGTACTCTCAAGTATAACAGTACACCGTCCGTCGGATTTGAAGTTAGCCCAACTTCTTCTAGTCTAACCTCCTTCAGATTATAGCGATGCTGTCACTGGGTTTTATACTACGGTTCCACCACTCAAGGAACCTTAATGCGCTACTCTTACAGTTCGTTAGTGACGCAAGGGATAACTTTCGTTCAAAATTTTTCTGAGTGCTTTTGATAGATCCAGGAGCATAACGTGAACGAAAAGTAATCATCGTTCACGTTTCAGAATTTTGAATCACACAAACATTTTATGACACGGAAATTCGAGGAAACAAGAAATTAGCTAGAGAGTGAAGTTTATTTTTCGGCGCTAATTGAAGAATATAGAACCTTCACTAATACTTAATTTCCAGGGACTAGTGGATAAAGTTGGGACTATTCATTCACTAAGAGATAGTATTATTTTTCTGAGACATCTTCAGTCCAAATATTCACATTCACCAAAGGAAATAGGTTAATTGCTGTTTCACTAAAAAAACTTAGACTTCAGTCGTTTATCATTAACAAACTCATAGTTGAAAATGAATGGCATCAAGAACATTTTTCCTTAATGGAAACATTAATTTTGCAAATTACTAAGAAATATAGGCTCAATATCTCAAATTTTTACCTGCGGCCTAAGGACTGGAGATTCTACTACGGGCAGCTGATAATCATTCTGAAACTAGGAGACCTCAGTTCAAAGCTGGAGAGTTTTGACACTAGTCTCTGAAGGATGTTGGTATAACAATAATATACAGGCAGGCAAGAAGAGAGAAGAGCCTACTTGATTAAAAAATTCTATAAATTATGAAGTATATTAAATGAGGCCCAATAGAATAGGTTAGTCAATAAGGTTAGACTATGGTTTACTCTATGGGATGAACTTTTCTCCCGTCTCATATATCACAATTTTAGTAATTGGAATCATCGGGGGAAACATATGCGAGTCAAAAAGTTACATATTTTCGAGGAACTTCGAGTAAAAATAATTCACTCTTCTACTATGTTAATCGTGACTGTTAAAGTTTTAACGGTAGCAAACCACAAGTGAAATCAATGATGCAATTTCGGAAACGGCTTCCTGAAAGTGGCGGATTCATTGCTACATTACAAGACTAAACTTTTAGGTCAAAATATCACTTTGAGACCAATGAAACATTTTAATTTTAAGCATGGACACGTTCATCCATGAAGTAATCATTTGTTTTGTATTATTTTTAGTTATTTTTCAAACCCTTATTCCTAGAACCAATTCCCTAATGGTAATTCCAGGTCCCCTTAATTTCTACGGTTTTCATAAAACCCCTAATCTTTTACCCCCTTATTTTAGACATATGAAAAAGCATTCTCATAGAATTTTAAACCAAGATTATTTTGCGGACCCCTAGGGTGGCGCACTTATTATTGGGATCCACGTAAACCCTTGCTCCTCACCAGGATCCCTATACTATCTTCCACAATTAAATATACATAACAGGAATAGGATTTTTATCTCTTCATATGTTCCTTTTCTTCCATTGATCTTTTCAACAACTTAAGGTTTACCAAAGATATTTTTTCCTACGAATTTGGATTTAAATCGATTCGCCTCTTGCCACGGGCGAATGCTGAAACTTGCTGGCTTTGTCGGCGAGGGTCAGATGACCTACTGGCTCTGCTTCCTGCCCTCTCTTCTATACATGACTTGACCAACAGAAATTTCGGTAAAAAAAATCTTCCCCTGAATAAGTTAAAATTCACATATGGAGTTTTCTCAGTTGTCTATCTCCAACAGGATGCAAAAATCTGTAGATTTTAAATGAGTTAAACAATATTTGATAGAAATTGTGACGCATCTAACAATAAGTTCATTCTCTAATATTTCCCTCTTCCCAAAATTTCAAAATCCTAAAATGTTCGTTTGCATTACAGATTCAATGATAGTATTATATCGTCTATTAACCCGGAGAAATTATATGGTAAGAGACTTCCGATTTTTCTCGGACATTCCCCTTCATTAAGAGTCCAGGGACCCTCGTGTGGGGCTTTGGATGTCCAGAATTCCCTTTGTAAGTGAATAATAACTATTCACATGGTTTTTGTTCTGAATGTGCGAGCGCAAAAATCGTGTATATGCCATTACGAAGCCTTTTTTTGTTGGGCAAAGGATTTTTTTTTGTCCTACATTAAACTAAATACATCTGAAGCCCTGCAAACATGATACTTTTAATACACTTAAGACATCACGATGGTCAGAAAATTTCTCCACTTTGCTATGATTTTTCAGCTATAAGTACACATGAACTATCATTTAAAAAAGTCTGTTGAGAGTCACCAGCACGCTGATAATTTGGGAATGCTGAAAAGTTACTCATGTCGGTACTCAATGACCGGCAGTCCTCTAGGAGCGACGTAATACTATTGTAACTCAACGGCCTGCCAGCCTAGGTATGCCAGCACAACATCCGTTGTCACCTTTTATCAATCCTCGTCACACCAATGAATGCTATGGGACATGGATATAATAACATACTTATGCAATCCTGTGATGATAGCTTACGCGCGCACGATATTTGTAGCCCATTGCTATTGCGGACGCCCGGTTGCCTGATTGCCTTAGGTGCACTACTTGAAATACCAGGAGCTATAAATGTCTTCGGCAACTCTCGGTTGGCAAACTGGAAAGGAGGAGATTACTTTCTCCCATCCTCACTGGTGTTTCATTGTTCTCACCTGAAGGCACGGATGGATACATTAATTTCTAATCATGCACGACGATGCACTACACTACAAATGGGTCAGCTCCAGGGCTACATCATCCTACAAAGGCCGCAATTTGTTGAGCCGTCAACCCAAGCGGTGGCCGCGCCAGGGCTGCTCCAACCGGGAACAGAGAATTGAGCAATAAAATGGCCCCGCAAATGGGGGCATGGAACATATGAAGAGAGTCCGCGAGACTCAGGAGGAGACGGTTTTGCGGATCTTCTTGTTCGGAAAGCTTGGTCACAAGGGGCATTAGGGGCATTATCCCATGAAGCCGTCCATCCCCGCCGACTAGCCCCTGGTGAGGCCTACTCTGGCTGGATCGTGCGTCGCTGAACTGAGCGAGATCGATTCCCTTTTCCCACTGTCGTTGTCTCTTCACCCTCCCCCTAGTTATACCACTCGCCTTGGTTCTGACGCATGAATTGTTAAGTATTAATTGTGTCCAATAAAATTGTACCCCTTGGTTGACCCTAATTGCCATTTTCCACAGACTCTCAAGAGCACAGTCTTTTGTGGGTCAACAATCAAATATTGAACAATTTTTCCTCCCAAATCGTATTTTAAATCATAAATGGTATATTTAGGATTTAATTTCCAAGAGTGATTGCCGTAGTTATGCCATTGGCACCATTTTCCTGAAGACATCAATTATTTCCAATAAAATCGTCCCGAGTGAATATAAATTTCCATTGCCCAGGACCCCAAGAGTGGATCATTGAAGAGCATTGTGGATCAAATCAAGTCTTAAATACTTTCTCGTTTTGAACAGAGTATAGATATTTATGTAAAATGACAAAAAAATGTGTATTGTTTTTGTCCATCACAGGAGGAGTAAAATAAGTTTTCCAGTAAATGGCAAGAACTAAAATACTGGCACAAATGCACAACGCGACAGTTTAATGATGTCACTGAAGGAACAATTCCAACCCAGTGTCAATTTGGTCGGCGGCAGAAAAGCGATAAGTAAAAGAAGATTGGGGAGTCATACAAAATTCTTTAAGGGAATCCTTTAACCCAGATTTACAACAGGTAACAGACAAGAGAAAACAAAGATACAATCATTTCAACTGCTGGGTTATATCTAAATGTTTCCTGAAATACGTGATCGCGAACTTATCCTAATTGATGAATACCACACGATTCCTGTCGCAGTTGTCAGGATAGTATGCTGACGTAGAATACAGACCAGTCTTTTATCTCACAGGCCCATTCTACTCGCATGCGACTACAGGGTTCGTCCGGAAAATAAGTTTATGATGCTCATTGTCTTTTTTGACAAAAGGGGAGTCGTCCACTACGAATTTGTACCTGAACGACAAACTGTAAATGCTGCATTTTACGTTCAAGTGCTCGAAAGGCTTCGAAAACGAGTCCCCCGGGTACGGCCAGCGATCAAAAACATCTTGCGGCTGCATCACGACAATGCGCCGTCTCACACCGCACTTGTCGTGTCGGACTTCTTGGCCAAGCACGGCGTGGCAACGCTGCCGCACCCACCCTACAGCCCGGATTTGGCACCACCGGACTTCTTTCTGTTCCCGAAGATAAAGAGGAGTTTGAAAGGAACGCGATACGGGACTTTGGACGCCGTCAAAGAGGCCGTGACGACGTGTCTTCGAGAGGTTCCCGATGATGCCTTCGCGGGAGCGTTCAAGGAATGGGAACGCCGCTGGAAGAAGTGTATCGACTCACAAGGGTCCTATTTTGAGGAATATTAGCTTAAGATATGTAAAGGTGTAATAATTTTTTTCCTGAGCTCAGTACACTTATTTTCCGGACGAACCCTGTATATTTCAAGAAAATATACTAAGCGCGATTTTATGTGATTCTTATATGCCATCGCAATCGTATAACCTCCATACGAGAAACGAGATTTAAAAGGGTAATCATTTTTTGTGTCCAGAAATTTGCAGTGGTGTGTGTAGTTACCCTCTCAACCCTTCCCACACCCTCCCCCTTGAATTCTGACGGACTGCGAAGGTTGTGGGGTGAACAGAGAAGTGCGGCCAGGAGAGGGGGAGGGACTCCGACTGATGTGAGGACCCGTCTCTCGTATTCGAGCTAGAGCACACGCAGGAGGGCACAACGCACACATTCGCACGCTAGAGAGCAGAAATACGGGCAGTCGCAAAAGGCAAGCACGGGCGGCGACTGGCCGTCCCGCGCGGATACTGACACTCTTCCGCACCGCCGGCGGCGTTGCCATGTCTCGTCACACTCCTCCGGCACACACAAAAAGAGGGGGGACGTCGGGAGGACGGAGTCGCGCGTCGTGGGCACTGGTGACACCGGAGGGAGCCCAAAGCGGCGGCAGCAGCCCCCAACTCCCACAACGCCGCACCCTTTCCCCCCAGAGAAAACCTCACCCCCGCACTACACCACCGCGTGTTCCCGCCCTCCTCCTCTGCCGCCACCCTCTCTCACTCTCAGGGTCGTGACCCCTCCGCGGGTCTTCCTCGGTGGACAGGGTTCTCTCAGAGACTTTCGTCGAGGACTCCGTCGACTGTTTATTTACCGAGTCGGGATGAAATTCTGAGGGCGCGGCCCCGCTGTCGGAGACCTCCTCCCCCCCCCCCCAACAAAACCGCTTCGAACTCCATTACGACTCCTAAATGGTCCCGAAGGGCGTCCTCGTCTGACTTCACCCGGCTTTGGAGAGCTCCTTAAAACGAATTTTATAACGGAGAGCGCTGGATGCGAGGAAATATACGCCTTTTTTATTTCCCGGAGGACGAGGACCACGGGGTACTCTTCGCCGGTTTAAAAGGACTCCCTGTCAATTCTCTTCACACTTCGTCGCTTCTTTATAGTTGCCCATTTTCTATTTTCAGCGGGGGCAAACTCGGCAGATGAATTTATGGTGATGTCTTCCCATTTAAACCACTGTGATGTGGTGGCAGGAATCAGACCAATTGTTAGTACATTTACAACTGAATATTTGGTTTCAGACTCACAATTGGAGTATGAACTAAATCGCACATTAAAAAAAATGGGCACTGGGAAGGTCAAATTATTAGGCACTTTTACAAAATGAAATGATTCATCGTCTACCTTGTATGACTAAAAACTTGTTCCAATAGGTAACGATCCTCTTATTTCAAGTTATATGGTTAGTCAATTAGATTGATTGAAAATTATTGGTTCGAATTTAGACGCAATCATGAATTAAGTTATTAAATTGCATGGGACTCGATATTGTAGCAGAAGAGTGAAGGTTGTGACAAGAACCAAGAAATTCATTCATCACAGTCGTCACTGATTGTCAATTTTTTTCTTAATTTATTCATCGGTTGGATTGCTAACAATTTTTAACTACTGCTTTACTGGATAAGATATTCACGACTCCATTAAAACGGTATTTTGAAACTACTCTCGGATTATACTCTTCAGACGCGTAGAGACACCAATGGATCAATGTCTACATCAGCTAATCATAATTTTTCCGATAATAGCACAAACGGTTGGTGTTCCTATAAATGGCAACAGACGATTGGAACATAGCTGATGATTGAGGAATCTTTTGATCGAAGACAATGAAAAGAAAGGATTTGAATTAAAAGATGGAAGATCCGAAATTGAAGTTATTCTCTTATGTACGAAGTCTATGAAAATTAATTTTTTAAATAAGTATTTAACTATTTACTATTCCTGCTTTTGAAAACAAGACTATACTGTATTTACAATTATTTTCATTAAATTTCTAAAAATTACCTTCAACTGACTAAGCCTTTACCGAAAATCTATCTTGAATCAGTATTGAATGATCTTATATGTATAAATTTAACTTGCTCGGAGGTTTTGGGTCTATAAGCATTTACGTTTTACCTAGTAAACCTTAACACACCCAAAAATATGATAGTGGGTCTTTGCTGGTTGCCATGTCTATACGGTTGAGCGCCAAAGATATAAATAATTAAATATATATATATATATATATATATATGTGTGTGTGTGTGTGTGTGTGTGTGTGTGTGGGTGTGTGTATGATGACGACGGTCGTTATGTCGAAACGTCAAAACTACACATGTAAGTGTCCTTTCTTTGTGTTTCTATGTTTTTAAAACATGTGTTTATATATTATATTTATATATAAACACAGATGTATATATTTGGAAAATATATAAAGCTACATACATACATATATATATATAAAGTATGTATGTATGTATATTATATGTTTGTATAAAAAACTTAGACAGTAACACACAGCACGAGAACACATAAAAGGAACACTCACACGTAATATCTTGATAATTTCGACGGACTCGAACTCCGTCTTCTTCGGAAGATAAGTTAGGACTTGTATGTATGTATGTAGGACTTATGTATAAAAATATAAATATATATATAATCACAAAATAAGTTATTGGAAAATCATGAAATAATTAGTAACCTCAACCGCGATTCAAATCATGTTCATTCCTTTTATGGCATCTTACACTGTATTAGATTTGAATGAATTCCGACATATGAATTCGATAATATAAACGTAGCCTCCACGCTGTTCCCTTTTTGGGTTCGACATAGCCAAGAAAAGCATGACCTGGAGTTATTTCAGGGAGTCACTCCCTTTTACTAATTGCCCCAATTCCGCCCTATTCTTCCATACTTCTTTCGTCTCCATCACATTCATACATTGTACATATTTCATGCATTATATACACTGTGTATATCCCCTTGTTTCTAATACTCATTGCTTTAGGAATCTCTTCCTGCACATTCATCTTTGACTTTTTCGGTCTACCCATTCCTCTCTCAAGCATTCACTCTTACCTCGTACATCTCTTTCGTGATTCGACTCTCACAGATTCCCTAATCATGACGAAACCAGAGTAACACACTTCTTTGACAAATGTCAATGAATTTCATTGTATTCATAATACCTAATCGTATGCAGTGAAAGCACTTCTCTCTTCTCACGGTGGATTTATGGGATTGCTCCTTAGGTGGTGAAGGAATGAAGCTTTGAGGAAGTAGTAGTGCATGAGGTGTGGAGCGGGGGAAGGGGGAGGGGAGGGCAGGCGAAGCACGGAATGGCCGAGGGGGAAGGAGATGGAATAACGGTAACTTTGGGTTAAGATGCGTCATCTGAATGGACCCTATACACAGCTTCTCACCTGTCTCTTCACCCTTTTCTTGTTATCCCGTACATCCCCATAGGATTATAAGTGATTCTCCCCCTGTCATCAATGGTCATTTTTAATGAATCTGAAGGACAAAAACTCTTTGCTGGATGGATAAATAATAACTTGAATATGAATATAAAATAATTTTAAATTTTCAAATTTAGAAGCTACCAATTACGAAAATTATAGCTCAAGAAAATTCACGATCAAACAAGAGATTTTTCATTTTTCATGATAATTTTCAAAGTAATGTCATTTATTTAATGAGTCAATCATAAGACCACAATCATATGTGGAGCGACTTTCTTAGGAAGTTAACTTTTTTCTTAACGTTAGCATGGTAGCAGCAGTTTTTCTGTGGAGAAATGTTCCCCTTCAGAATTCATGGTTTAGAAAATACAGCTCCTGCGAAACTTTGATATTCTCTTGCAAATAATAGATAAAGTGGTGCAAAAACGAACGTCTTCTACTATATAGCCCCAACATCATTACAGGTAAAAATTATTACAGCCGATAAACAAAAAAAACAATTAAACAATGACACAAGATACCTATTTCGCGAAACAGTGAAATTTTCTCATCACGAACTCAATAAGAAATACTTACTAAAACCCACTTTGGGCATTTTTCTTCCACGAGCGTGATTTCGATACTTTTCATTGACTCGAGCTAAATTTGTGCGAATGAAACACTTGTATACATAGGGGAAACGTGCTGAAAAAAGTGATTGAGACATAGTACTTGGCCTTATCATGGAAACGTAATCTGTTTTTTAATCTGTAAACTATGTATGGAAACCTAATCTGTTTTTTGCCCCCTAACATTCTCCTATTGTTCCTTTTTCCCTTCCGTTCACCTAATTTTCTCTACAGATAAATATGCGCTTCTTTTAAACCAAATACCTAATGATGATACCTTAGTGAAAGCTAGCTCGCGAATTTAAAGAATTCCGAGTGGATTTTAACCAAGTACACTTGAAACCAGTCTGCTACATCGAAACCAGTCTACATCACGCGAAATAAAACCTTTACTAGCTTTTACATGTTAAATGAATGAAGTTTCAGAGTGAATTCATTCGGAGGGATCTAAGAAGATACTGCTGAGACATGAATCACAATGGATGAACAAAAAAAAATTATACTACTAAATTATATTTAAATAGATTTCTACACAGTTCATTTGCATTTGAATACAATGCAATTCTCTAATTTTCGAAACATCGGGATGAGAAAAAAATGTGTGCCTTCACATTTTTTCGCTGATTACCTTGGGGCCCAAACAAAACGACTACGTATGCTCCTCTCCCTAATGCTCCGTGAATGTGGACCTTAAACGGTGGCGATGATTTGATAATTGCTACAATAAACCGACCACTCAGTAAACTGGCTTCCCTAACTTTACGTATTCCATTGGCGCAATCTTCCATTTGATTATTTTCTAGCCAATCACATGAAAAGGCCTTCAGCATCCGTAAATATCTGTTGTACCTCTCGTCAAAGATAACGGTGCGGGACAAATTTTAAAAATGTTCATAATGAACCTAGGAGCACATTTGGTTTTTCTCCTTAATTTCATGAGTCTCTCCTCTTCTACATCATGCGAAATCCTTCTGTACTGGAAAATTAATTGCACATAGGTGGGCTAATATTAGCTGGAGAGGGTAACTTCACCCCACCTGAAATCGAGAAAAAACCTGAAAAATTGTAATTCGAGGGAACGATTTCATTGGATGAGACGGAATTAACCTCCCCTTAGTCCTGAACAGGTATTACATACCTCCCCGGGATACGTGCAATGCAACTTGACGGTCCTCTTGGTTCATTACATGTTCCTGGCAACGAAACCAATTTCGACTTCTCCACCCTTCCTCCCCGCTCATCACTTTACCGGGCTCCATTCTCTCCCCGCCCACTTCCCCCTCGGCCCATCGCCTTGATCTTATCTCTCTCGCTCTCTCCCCCGGCTCTCCCCACGTCCCGCACATCTCTCCCCCGCCCCGATAAAACCATTCCCGTCTCTTCCCGGCTGGACCCGGCCCATGCCCCGTCGGAAGCGAACGACCTTCGCCTCATTCCGTCCTCGTCCACCGTCTGTGCATCACGGACTCTTGAGATTCGCCACCGAAGTGGTTACCCAAGGCAAGGTTCAACTCTAGGGAAACAAATGTCCTGATGATGTCTTTTTTCAGAATTACCATAATTATTTATTATAAACTTTTGCAAAATTATGATGATGATGATACTTAAAATATCAGCGAGAAAAAGCTATTGGATTCATAATTACAAGGATAAGTATTTGGAATGGAAAAAAATCAGTGGAGGCCTTTGTCTTTTTTAACGTTAATCAATTAAAAAAAGATCAATCAATTCAAATTTTCGACACAATCATTGATATACTCATTTAGAACGATTACTTAGTTCTACGATTATTCAAGGCCTAATTATTTTTATAAATGAACCGTGATTGAAAAGTTTTGCAGACACTTTGTAATCATTTTTTATTTTTTATCAAAACACATCCGTGTTTTTTTAATAAGGGTTAGCCAAAACCATTCTAAAGGTCTTGGCAGGCCATAGAGGTCTCAAAGTCCTCCAACGTGTAAGATAGTATCCTATAATGCAAATTAATTTTTCTATAATCATTTTAAAAGTGATATAGGTAGAAATAATCTGTGAAATTATATGACATAGTACCTTAAACGATTTCTATGGTGATAGTAATAGGTAGTGAATGGAGCGGGGATAGTCGATTTATCATAAAAATATGCGTGCCTATAGGGTGCACAATCAAAAACTTTCACCTGTAGACTTGAGAAGATATTGTGATGAACAGCTTCACTATCGGGACTTGGCATTTTTTCTTATCTTGCAGGTGTGCCATAAAATAAGTGAGTGTGTGTCCTTAGTGGCCCTATGCAAAAGGGGTTCATTGAATAAATGATAAAACGGACAAAATACCTAAAGGAGTCTATTTGGATTCTATGAGTAAGTTCATTAAATACTTCACATATTCACTGTCTTCATTCATGCGATTTAATTGCTGATCAAATAGGACTCACGCCTTGATGAAAACGCTTATTTAAAGTTAGAGTGTTTTAATAGAATATTGCTTATGAATTCACCAGGCCTTTTGAGCCGTCTTTAACAAAACTTAAATTTGAGTTATTTGCAAAGCGAGTGGCACATAGTTCACCGATGGTTTACGTGCTACTTGTAACACCTTTCCGAGTCTTTAAACAAAGTTTAACGAGCTGATAAATCCTGGGTCACTACTTGCCATAAAAATTAAATCCATAAAATTTTGAAGAACAAAATAATTTCGGAGCGCGTTCGTGGAAATAAGTTTCATGAATGAATTTCAAGAAACTGCGGGAGATGCCGCAAGAGTAACTTTTAACGGAGTCATCCGCCAACATGCATTTCAATGCAACAATTTCAGAGTGTAAAAATCATTCGCGGTCAATCAATCCCGGTCAAGGCGAATGATTTTTTACACTCTGAAATTGTTGCATTCACGAATGAATATTTAATGTACAAAATGGGATGTAATTTTCTAGTCGGCTAATATGTGAACACTATCAAATATATGATTCAAAATATAAATCAACCGAGAAAATATGCACAAGAGATGGAATGAATAAATAGAGGGAGTAAATGATAAAGATACCAGACCATTTTATAGACATACGATACGCACAAACAGAAGAAGCAGAACATAAGGCCAATGAGGATGGCTGAGGTACAGGCAAACTTAGTTGCGAGATTGAAAAGTATAAAACAATATAAAATCGATTAATGCTATGGGAATAGATACCATCCCGCGAAAATACCTAACGGTTCAGGAAAACATGGAAGGAAGAATTTTTATGGGCTTATTCGTGGGATTTTTGAGGGAGGAACTTGGTCAGATGATTTTTTCAGTTCGGTGTTAGTTCCCATTCCAAAAAAGGGAAAGGCAGATGTAGTCAGGATATAACAACAAGTTTCATTCCGCTCGTAGCTCATCTCACTTAGTATCATCAATAGAAGTATGAGGAGGAGAGAAAATGATTAATTAGAATATCTCTGAAATGAAAAGAAAACGTTAAAATATCGAAAGTGTTTTTCACGTGAATGGTGAAAGTAGCATGGACGCAAGAAGAAGAATTGCTATAGGTAAAAGAAGCCTTTACAAGAAGAAGAAAGATGAAGACACGGAATATGGATGTAAAAAATTAGTAGAAGCTTCACTACGAAATGTATTTTTATACAGTGTGGAAAATTGCTTGTTGAGACAAGACGATAAGTGTAGATTGTAGGGTTTTAAGGCATGGGGACTGACAAGGATGAAAAAAGTTAAATGGACGGAAAGGAAAAAAACGGAGAGCTAGAAATGGCAATGAAGGGGAGATAGTCGTTGGGAGAAATCCCAAAGATTCTAGAGAATTGGATGCAGAGAATTTCAATTGCCTTTAGAATGTTGAAGACTGTGATAGAGGATAGAATATTAGACAAATAGGTAGAGCAAAAGAAGAGGCATGTTGGATGGAAAAAAAGTTGACAGAAAGTATGCAGATTTAACGGTTTATTGAAATCTAGGGTGTCACGTTGTTTTGTCATAGGTTAGGTTGAAAAAAGTAGCGGTGGTTAGCTTGCATGTCCAATCAAAATCCTTAACCGTTACTCTACCATTAATATTACAACGCGTAGGCTTACCTTAAATAACTGGTAAAATGTAAGTCGGAGCTCAGTTTTCGAAGCAAAACAATTTGCATCTATAAATTAGGTTTTTCTTCAGATATACCATTTGAATCCTCGCAAAAAAATTATAAAGGTTTGATTTAAAATTTGATAAATTTAGTATGCCCACAATCGTCCGAATAATTGAAATTCCAACACAGGCATTGAGATAAGTCGAAGCACTGCCGTTTACAAAGTTTGATTTATCACAAAATTCTTCGGAAAATGTGGACATGTTACCGAATTAGAAGTCCTTTGAAATGATTTGGAGAAAGTGATCGGAGCTCTTTTTAATAGATTAAACATTTTGAAAACTCCAACGCACAAGTATGAAATAGATCTGCTTCCACTATTTCATCACGTTTCAGTATTCACGGAAAAGTTCTACAGAACCTTCAATGTTTCTACCTACATCTTCTCAAATAATAGTTTTTATTCCTTGCTTTTAATGATATTTTTAAATTGACTTTTGATTTCACTACCCTTCTTAACTACGAGGGTTGCTATTTATATTTTCAGCCTGATTGTGAAAAGACAGTAACTTATTGTTAGAATGGCTTTATTGTTTTTCGAAGTATTCTCCATGATAATCAGTACACTTTTGCATGCGCTCGAACCAATTTTCGTAACACTTTTTCCACTCCGATTGAGGTACCTCCAAAACATGGTTTTTTAATGCATCAACGGCTTTTTCAGGCACCGAAAAACGTTGGCCATCAATATTTTCTGGCACATCAACTGTTTTTGGACGAAATTCACGCCTTTCATTGCTGAGTGAACGGCGTCCATGATGGAATTCATTATATCAGCGTTTCACAGTGACAAAGAATAAGGCTCCATCGCCAAAATTGGAAGTTCGTTGATCCGTGCACTCATGTCTTGATAAGCCACGTCGAAAATCGTATAAAATCATCGCCCGCGTTAGCGAGTTAACTCAATTTTTACGCTGAGACAAAACTTTTGAGTGTCTGCAAAAAACACAAGTTACGATGAAACGACAAAATGTTCTGGAGAAAGTTAGCGTCATAAGGGTAAAGATTTCAAATGGAAATGTCAGATGGCCCCTAAAGCACTTAGTATTGACAAGGTTCAACATATATAAAGAGCAACCTTCGTATTAATTGACTTCTCTCTCTAAGAGTTTTTGCAAAACGATGCCCTATAGCAATTTCCTCACACCCCAATATTATTAAAACTTACCTTACGCTAATGACAGCCTTATTTCATGTGAATATTAATTATTTGGAATCCATTTGCTGTAATTTAACCAAAAATGAAGGAGACATTAATAACGGTAGCTTTTATTGCAAATGTGCTGACGGCCCAATAAGAGAATCAGTCAGTACACAAGAATATTGGATATTTCTTTTAAAGGGAGGCATAACGAAAGAAGTGTTATGTCTTTTACTTTTGGCACCAAAAGCAGGAGTCGCGCTAGAGATAGGGGACGGGCTCTCTGGAATTCATTCCGTTTCCGTACCCGACGAAGAGCCCTCCCTCACCTCCGCCCCCCAGCGAATAAGCGGATCTCTGCCCATTTCAGGGGAGGAGGTGACCCAATGGTCTAGCACTACGGGGGACGTGCGAGTGTAAGCGCCGCCGAGGGCCAACCCTTCCCCTCACCCACCTGCCCTCTGCAGGATATTGTGCCTCTGGCGACTGGCGAAGGACGCTGATCCATCGAATCGTATCCATCCTATTGCGGAGATGGCCGAGAGACTCGTTTCCCATTCTGACCCAATGCATCCACCCCCGTCATAATACACGGCCTAGGAAGCCTAAAAATGGAGAGAGAAACGCGTTTTTTTCGCGTGGAGGTGAAACGCAACGAGAAGTTAGTAGAAATTATACGTACGAATTTACCTTTGTGCATCGTGGGCTAGATGCTAAAAATCTCTCAAATCTTTCTGTTCATCAGCCGTAACACATTAGTGACCCTTGGACGCAACTGTGTTGTGAAGTGAGGTTTTTACGTACACGAGTATTTTAAGTGGATAGAACATGAAATTAATTTTTCAAAAATTCATTCATTACTTATGGACTACTCGCAAATTAGATGTAGCTTATGAAAATTATGCTTCTTTGCTCCAAAACCATTGGATTTTCTTTTGAACATGGCATTAACCATTAGTATTTTTATTCACATCCACATTTTTATTTAGATAAAACATGATTTGGATAATTAAATACGAGATACTACACGGGAACAACAACATAGAGGCGTCCGAATCACAGATCTCTTACCAGAGCACTGACGCGTTACGTGTTTACTCAAAAAGGATTACCTATTACTACGCGGGAAACTCATTGTGCTAGAGCTAACATCTGGTGGTGTTTCCAAGAACATTTCAAACGACTCCCGTAGATAGATGCTCCGTTCAGCAGAAAAATATGCAAAAACCACTATGCCTTTTATAGTACACACTATGGTCTTTGGGAAAACTTCCAAACTTTTCGTAAGCTCCTTGCGTTTGGCAAGTCCTTGAGGTTTTTGGGATCATAGTATATTGAAGACATTCTGCTGTGTTTTCACTATCAGAATTTTTTAATCATTAACTCCTTAATGGCATCTTCTCAGTTAATTTAAAATATCACTTGCAATAATGTATCATAGTGTTGATGGAATCATTCTTCTGCAACCTGTATGGAAAATAACTACACCATGGAACTATTTCACGCACTTGAATCTTTTTTACTTCGAATTTGCCCTCACATCTTGCATTCATTTAATTTCTGGTTAGATTAATATCTATTTTTAGACTCCATCGTGGGTTCTAAATCCAAGAATTAGTTTGTGATAGCTCTCCATGATATTACAAGAAAATCTTTTTCATTCCTACGTAATTTTTATTCCTTGAGCTAAACACCTTTCAATGCCAGTTTTCCGTAATTCTTCTCTATATGCAATTTATTTAATCTTCATTAAACTGTCGCGTTCTAGGATTAGTGCTAAGTTTCACACGACTATTCCTAAGTGCTCTCAATAAACTTTTGGAACTAAATGACTTAAGTATTAATGCAATTCGATAATTTTTGTTGAACAAACTACTTCAAAAGGGAAAGCAAAACTTTCCAGGAGTGTAGGAGCATGAGGGATATACAAGATATCCAGGCTAAATACAAAAGTTCCCTAATCTCTTCCGTTTCATCAGATGGATACGTGTTTTCTTGCTTAAAAATTTTATTGCGTGAGACAAAGATTTTGAAAATATCATCGAGTTAGTTGCATTTTACTAGGCAGAAAGTTAGAATATAGTACAATATTTTTAGTGCTGAGCAAAATCGCAGTCAAAAACTTAATGGCAAACACAGGCAAAAGTTCACAATAAATTGGCAACAGCAAATTTCTCACACAATCAAATAAAGTTTTAGCCATGACACTGATATTTTGAAGACTAAGGTCTATGCCAAATAAATTGTTTAAAATTAATATTCATTAAACTTGGAAAGTTAAATTACAGTCAAATTTTGTGAACTATATATATTATACTACTATATGTTGAAGCACCATATTCATAAATGGGGATAAAATATAAAATAGATGAAAAATTCTTATCATTTAGTTATCATTGATTCATTAGTACGATAGATGCGTACATGGATTATGTATTGTGCTTTCGGCTATCATTTTCACTGGAGAATGAATGTGGCTTCCATCTAGACAAAACGCTCTGCTAGGCGAGCCAGATTGCACATTACTCAAGTGAAATTGAAGTAAAAGATTGCGAGCTGGATAAACTTCTCATTGTGGAGCATCATATTCATAATAAAGGGATAAAATGTGGAATGTATGAAATTTAGGTCGCCAGTATACTTTTTTTCGAGTGTATAAAATAGTTTTCAAAAAATATTATACACACGGTAAATAAAGTATTCATTTCCCCTGAAATAATCTTGGGAAAGCATTTGAGGAAATTTTATAATGAAAAAATCATTAATTATTTAATGAACACTAATGATTCATGCCAAAAATATCTCTGCGGGCAGGAATTAAGCATGTTTAGTGGGTCGGCTGTACCTTGGACATCTATGGCCTACACCATACGTTGGGGATTTAACTTAAATCTAGAGATGTAACAATTTGAAGAAGTAGCCCTAAGTTACAGCAACACAAGAGCATAAGAAAGGCTAAAATTAAACAAAAAATATAATAAAAGGATGCTAATATATTGTTTAAAGTTTCGACAGGACAAACTTCTTTCCTCAGAAGAGTAAATAGTTCCTATTTACTGCTATCTACTCTCCTGAGGAAGAGTATTTGCACTGCCAAAATATCGAGCAATGTGTGTGATTTTGTGTTATATAGTATACTACTATTAGTCACACAAACAATGTCTTATTTTTTTATATAATATATATATATATATATATATATATATATATATATATATATATATATGACAGCGGCAACTATGAAGCTGAGTGCTAGCTCACATGTACTAGTTTGCGTGTATGTGGACACACTGACACTCATATATACCAGTCTACTTATGTGTGTATATATATATATATATCTATATATGTGTGTGTGTTTGTATGTGTGCACATATATACATATCTCTACTCTCACGGGCCCCCCGAAAAATCGCGATCCTCCCTCCGTCTCCCACCTGGCAACGTGGCTTGCTCACCTTGAAAGGCCGCCTCCTTCGAATCCCCACTCTCCCCTCGCCCGCCCTACCTTCCGCCACCCTCCCACCCCCGCCCTCTTGGGTTTGATCAGCCCTTCCTCGCCACCACCTCTCCCCCCTCCCTCCTCACGCAGCTCCACCCACCCTATCCGTCCCCTCCTCTCATCCTGCACACTCCTCCCCTTTGGATTTATCCCGTCTCTAAATCCTAATCCCCCACCCGGATCTACATCTATTATCTACTATTATACCCTCCTCTCACTATCCTCCTACCTTGTTCCCTCACTCCCGTCAATTTTAACCTGATATCTGTTACGCGTTGCCCAAGCCTCTTCTTCCTGATTTCTGTCCCTCGACCCACCCAGACCATCTTTTCTATTCGGCTAATAAAAACTCTGCGACCACGATTATGATGTCTTGGTGAGAGAGGTGAGCGATTGGATTTTGTGTGAGAGTAACTATGGATTCGTTGGCACTTTGTCCGTACTTCCAGAATGATTTTGTATCCTTTGGTTACGAATAGCCGATTGGACCATTTATGATTTTATTGCCGACGAACGACTCTGGGATAGCCCGGGTTTACACATTTAATGGGGAAAAGTTACGACTCCAGATGGATTCTCTCTACCGTGAGCAAATAAATGCCTCCTAATTCGTTTCACTCGTCGGATTATTCGAAACGTGACGCGACCATAGGTATCGGATTACCAAAAGTGCAACACTTGAGTGCTATCTAAACAGGGATAAAATACAAAAGTACTGAAAAGTAGAACCAAAACATGCTCATCTGGAACATATTTTGCGAATTTAACTTTTCACGTTTCACAGTTAGCGGAAGCTTCGATAATGAATTGAAGGAAAATCTGACAAAGTCCAGAGCCACTTGCATCATTTATTGGGCGTACAGAACGTAGATGAATTTCGGCTCAATCGAATTTTAAATGAAGATTAAGCCTCCTTTGATAGCACCACAGTTCGTCTTTTCAATGCCGGTTGAGGAGAGATGGCATCCAATCAGCGATCGTCTTTAAGAGAAAATTTGGAACCCACCTTTAGACTGCAAAGTGTCCCGAATGGTTTTCGATCGGCGACACCCCATCAGCGGACTCGTTATAGCAGACGAGCCACCGGGGGCACTGTCCTAAATATTAACTTTACTTGTGAATGAATCCACAGCATATTGGAAAGGTTCCCATAACCTCTTCACCATATCACCTCTCGTGCCCTTTCCCTCCCCCCCTTTTTGTCCCACGCCCCTCTTCCGCCCCTCCCCCCACACTCCCGGTAGCCCTTCCTCTTCCTTCCCCGCTCCTCCTCTCGCCCATATCCCATCATCCCCAGCCCCCCATACCTCTCCCTTCCTCCCCTCCGTGCCCTCGCCGGACATGTGCCCATCTCGCTCAACTCCCTCACTTTTCCCATCCAGCAAGTGATTCTCCACGCCCACGCCTCTCCCACCCCATATCCACCCCGACTCCACTCTCGCCCTCCCCTTCTATTCCCGACCCACTCGCCATATTTCCTTAAAGACGTTTTTGCTGCGTCCCTCTTCCTCTGCTTCCACCCCTCCATTTGCCCCCGCCGAGTGGCATGGACGGCGCTGCTTTGTCTACAAGGACTCCGACACGAGGATTCAATTTCCAGAAAGGAATAGCGAGAAGGCGGAGAGGATGAGAGATAGAGAGGGAGAGGGGAGGGAGCGAGGAGAGAAGAAGAAATAAGGAGAAGGGGAGTGGGAAGAAAAAAAGAATGGGAATGCCTCTGGCTCCTCTTCTTTTGTGGAGTGGGCGAGGAGACGAGACGACGGGTTCTCTTTTGAAATAAAACCAGGCGTAAATAGCCCACCTTTTCCAATTAATTTAAAAGGTTGGACCGGAGGGAGTTGTACGTGGGTGGCGGGCGCTTGGGGGAGGAGAAGCAAGGGGAGGTAGATGAGATGGAGGGGGAGGCGAAACAGTCGTTTTACAAACGAGCTCATACCGTCCCATCTTTTATTAAAGTCGTTGATGTTTTATACATATTTTTCGAGTAACATCTTCTTGCCATGACTAAGTCGGCGGGCGCAGTTATTAATTGTGTCTTAAAACCTCTCTCATCGGCCTTGGGCTGAGCACGACCGATAGAAAGAAAGGGATTCGCGCATATTATGAGACACATAATGCCATTCTGACCGCAGAATATTTATCCGATTCCCCCTCTTGTGTGTGGTGGGTTGAGTGGACACTGAAATCAAATGAGAATAAATGACGAATATTCCGGTCCTCGGATTATTTTCATTTTCAGTGCAAGTATGTTTTTGTAACCGGCAGAAATTGACAATCACGCTGAGCCCGATGAATTGGCCAAGTAGGTCATATCCATTGTATAATATATGGTACTTTCGCTTGATTTTTCTGAAGGAATGCACCATGTAGGTCTGAAACATCTCCACCCTTCGGATTTGTATAGTTTCTATCTTATAGGGTGGCGCCCACACACTACATAATGCCAATCTGCAATTTAGTAGGAATTAGCTAATTTACGATGAATGCTCTGAATGTTCAAAAATATTAAATATGATAATAAAGATAACTGGTCTCCGTTTGGGTAAATATCCTTTACTAAGGTCTTATATTTGGCATTAATGGTCAAATAATGTATTTACTTCGACATTTTTTTATTTCCTCTTTTCATTCTTATCCGTTTACTCCTTTATCATAAAGGACTTCTCCTTTCATAATAAAAAATTAGAAATACGTTTATAATTATTAGAAAAGAAAAGTGTTTCTGGTAAATCACGTATTAAAGCTAATCATCTATATTAATTGATACTAATATTATTTTTTCGCTAACAACCCGATTCTTTAAACGCAGCTTGCCTTAATCTATGTTCTATTATTTTTATATGATTTTGCCATTTTTATTCATGATCTTAAAATTAAATTGCCAGCACCAAAGTATTTACCATGGACTTTTTGTGCTGCTAATTTATTTGCTCTGGATGTTGTGATAGGTTTCTATGACTTGGATCACCAGTGTACCAATGCACTATTCCTCCAATGGAATATTGTGTCTGGTATTTTATGCTACCTATGATGAGAGTTTTTAAAAATACTAACAACAATAATCACCAAAATAAATGAGGGAAAATTTTCAAGAACGTCCAGAAAACGTATTATAATTTAAAAAGACCAGACGGAGGGACCATGGGATACCGATAGAGAAAATTGTCACCGCCATTTGAGAACATCAAAATGAAAAAATTAATCTCGTTAGCTTGGATTCAAACCCGGATCCCTCGATGCACGGGCGAGTGGTTTAGCCAGTTGAGCTACGGTCCAACATAGACTGTGCTTCTCCAAAGTACTTAAAGATGAAACTCTATAGCAACTGACAAATTGCTGTCAACTTGAAACAATGACTTCCACATTGTGAATACTTTTATGAAAAGAAAAACGAAACAAGCTAAAAGTACACAAAGGACATAATTACCTTGTGTCATCCTGAAATTTCTCAAAATTCACATCCTTTTTTCAAACACTTTTTCCTACTTTCCTCCAGCATTTTGGAGGGATTACAAGCATTTCTCTTGACGGTATGTATAATTTGTAATAATGATTCTCATTGCTTCTAGTCTTAGGAGAAAAGCCAAAAATTGAGGGAAAATGATGCAGATCCCCCGCTGAATACCTTCCCAGGCATCATAAGCTCTTGGATTGTCTCCCAAGCTTTTAATTGATTACTACACCCTAGCAAGTGATGACGTACGTGTACGTAATCACTATACACTACTAGTATATCATCAATGTCCGCATGCCTGGTGCAAAGAGCTGATTGGGTCAAAGAGTCGAAAATGGCATTTATTCTCCCATGTAAATTTCATGTAGTTCACATAGTACGTCGAAGGGTGCACTTTTCACCTCTGCCGGCACGGTTGTAGAAGGTCAATTTCGCCATTTACGGGGGGCCTTTTTCATTTTCTTCTTACTGGAGGTAGTTGAAGCTCGACCGCTCCTTCGTATCCAACTTTTATTATTATATGTTGGTTTTTGCTGGATTAGAAATTGGTTTTGTAATAAGCGGCTCATTGTATCTTAGGACACACATATATTCTGCGTATGCTTTCCTAAAGTCAGTATTCGTTGAGGCTGTCGTCTTTAACATACTGATTTACGCCGATCAGCGTATTTATCGATGGACCCGGTTCAAATTCCGTTAGGGCGATTGATTTTTACATTGTGAAATTCTCGCATTTCTAGTGCACATCAGCGGATGATTCTGTTACTGCCGCGGCATTTTCCACAGTTCTTAAAAAACATAGTACTCGTTAACAATCGTTAGATTTGATTTGGATAATTTGACGGGCTGAAGCGGATGAGTTTAATTACTGAAATCGATTGAAACGGATTATAGTTATTGAAGAATAATGTATCAACTCTTCAATGATCAGGTTAAGAGATTTTGAAAAAAAGCAAAAGAAGTAAGAAGCATAAATAAACCAAGGAACTAGACAAGAACTGGACGTGTCACTAGCACTTATCAAACAACTTGAAACAGGCAATAAAATAAAAACAAGAAACGAATATCAAAGGAACCAAGGCGAATGGGAGAGAAATAGGAATGATCCGTTTTGTAGATAACATTTCAGTAATAAAAGCAAAAACTCCAGAAAGCCGTGCAGTATGCCATGGAATGGCATGAGTCCTTTGGTCATAGAATGGATCACTATGAAAAAGATGATGTTAGGTGAAAGTATTCGTGAGAAATGTGGCAATCTATGGATCAGAATCGTAGACCGTTCGAAGTGTAGGCCGGGGAAGAATAGAAGCCTTCGAAGCGCGGAGCTGAATTTTGATGCTGAAGGTGAAACAGAGAATTCAACAGAAGTAAAACATGGCATAAGAGGAAAGCTGAAAACATAGTATTATACGGAAAAGAATAGCCAGAAGGGTAAGGCAACCTCGGGAAATAATGGAATTCTCAAAACATAGGAGAGAGGAATACAAATGGACGGATTTCACGAGGGAGACCAAGGGACGAGTACTTATGTTGTTCAAAAACAGAAACATGTAAGAAGCCTTAACTTTTACACCTCGCTGTACATATTCACATTCATACAACATTCATAATGTGAGCTATCATGACATAAAAGAGTGGGCATTAGATAAGAAAAAAGGAAAACTATTCGGTTAATCTTAGGGTTAAATTTTGATAGCTAAAATACGTACGTATGAATAAGGACGGTGCGGCGTAACTGAGGAATTACCCTTCATGTAATTTCTTCCGATAAATCAGGGGTTGTTATTTTTAACGACGCTATAAACTGATTCTCGTAGAATGCTTCAAAGGAAAAAATGGAATAACAACATAGAAAAAAGTTAAGAGAAGAGCTTCTTCGAATGTATCTCCAAATAAATCCCAAAGAGATCAATGCATGAAATAATTCAATAGAGAATGGCATCAAATAGATAGCTGGTTACAAATACTTGAATTGTAGTCCTCCAATTAATTAGAACTAGTTAAAATGTAAATAGTTGCATTGTATGTCATATTTACTAAAATGTTGCATTGTATGTCATATTTACTAAAATGGACAAAATTGGCGCAATGGCATATTTGGAATACAGTCTTTCGGAAGACTTCTGAACTGACCACAAGAAAGTTTTACCGGAATATTTCTCGTGTTAATTCGCATGTGTGCATTTCTTTTATGGTTTTGGTTCCTCCCCTGTTTGGATGGAACAGAAAACATGTGAGTGACGGCGAGGAAAGCTTAGCGTGGGAGACACATGAACATACAAACAGAAAGTATTCACACTGCTACCTGAGAGCGCCCAGGAAATAAATTATTTACTTCCGCATAAACGAATTAAAGTGACATAATAGCATCGTCTGCCTGAATTAGATTTTTGGTCGTATGATGCAAAAGAACAATCAGTAGCATTTGTTACACCCGGTTGTAATTTTTAACGTCATTGTAAAATAGCTGGTTAATTTGATAGTATATATCACTTTGCTTTTGTCATAGTAATGAGTTACAAAGCTCAAAAAATTATATTTTCATGCATTTAAATCTTAAGGTGTATCTCTTTGTTGTTATCTATTCCTAGATTGAGAGTTAGTGAAAAAGTTTTGATTAAACCATTGATAGAGAATTGCTCGTACGTGTTTCAATGAAAAAAGGATATTATAAGATTAGCTTTGGTTTCTTTTTCCCCTATGTAAACCAGAGGTAACCGATCTTTCATTCTCTCATGACTCTGCAAACTTTCGTGTCGCGATGCCCCCCGAAAATTTGGTGTCCCTCGACAGCATCGGATTCAGTCAGTAGGGAAAAGGAGAGGGAGGAGTAGGTCTAAATCTTATTTATTCAAAATCCAAGGATAAAAAAGGAGTAGTTTGCGACGATAGACATGTGTGAGTGTTCACAGTAAATGAGAAAAGAAATTGAATGGGATGAGAAGCTAGTGCTTTTGAAATCTCTTGAAATCAAACACGATACTTGAATAATTACGATTACCATCGAAGAGAAAACAGAAGGGGAAGACAGGAGTGAATGGAGAAAAATGAATGAACTAACATAGGCAACCCTATCCTGAGACTTTTTAGATAAAATGGCTGTCTTAAATGTCATGACTGAAATAATGTTCAGTGACTGAAAAAAATATCAAGGGAATTTCAAGGGTAAATTACTCGAATACTCATTGGAAGTCAATGATAAAAGCAAACAAGAAGAAATGAAAGAATTGGCAAGGAAGTGAGGTGATGGAGAGAAGACAATTGTTGGCATGGATTTCAGTAAGTTTGCCTATGGAAACAGTTCAACTGGACTCTCCCTTACAGAGAAAATGTACTAATCATTACAAATTTTTTTTCCGAATGTTGAATTCAATTCTGTTTCAAAGTGGATTTAAGAGTATTTTTAGCATAACAGCAGACTTGCTACATGTATCCCAAGACAGAGGTCATAGAAAAAGTAGCAAAGTGTTTTATGATTACATCGGAAAAATATAGGTAACTTTTACTGTATTTCACATGCAGTTGTGTACTAATTAATCAAATCACTTTTTTAGTTTCATATTCCGTACAAGTTTTGAAAAAAAATATACTGATTTACTCGGCTAATTAAAATCAGGTGGGCAACCGGAAAAAAATACCGAGAAACTTTAATAGATGAACGATGATGTTTCTCCAAGTTTATACGACTTGTATTGCGTAAACTTTTCATTAGTTTCATATTTCAATTCCACGCTACATTTTTCAGCTGCTAATTTCTCTAAAAATCTCAGAAAACGTTACCACCCATTGTTTTAAATATTTTTAATATTCAATCTATCGACACAAAAAATTGTTACATGCAATATTTTATGTTTCTCTTCATACATAGTGAAACCAACTTTGTTTTCATGCAAGGAAAATTATTATTGTTGCTTTTAAACTAAATTTTAAGGTAACCGGAAATATGTTTCAACGAAAATGTTTCTACACCGTAACACATACGTTATTTAGTAAATAATTGATACCTAGGTAGGGACATATAGAAAGACTCCACAGATTCACATACTAAGCAATTAGTTTCCCCACATATATATTTCCTAAATGGTTCAAATAAGACGGTATTTTAAAATATTCAATTAGTCTGCTAGTTAGTCCACAAATAATAAATTATCTCACTAAGAGAATTCTCTATATTTCCCTTGAAATACTGTATTAGAACAAATGTGAAATAAGCATATATCTTCGCTTTTTTAAATATCAATGGATTACAACAATGCAACCAATCATATTTCCTACAACTACGTGACATGAAAGATTAAAACCTTTCAAAACTAAAGGACCAGGGTTAGAAACGTGTTTTGTCTGTTCTGAAGGAACAGCTTTTTTTTTGTGTCAACGCTACAAGTTAAACCTACCAGCGAAAATGACACATGGGCGAATTCATATCACTTGACTACGTCCTTGCTCTTAAATAAATTACATCTGTGGTCTCAATGAGCGAAATCATGCCGTAAAACCGAAAACACGACTGAATTCCGTCCTTTTCCCTAGAAAACTGATTAAAGAACTTGTTTCACTATGTTCTTTGGCACTCTCACATGTTACTTTCAATGGAGAAATATTTCTCCTCGTCTCATGGCAGTCATCCAAACTCCGTGTCCGATGCGTAATTGTTACCCCCAGGCAACCCATTCACCTTCCACCGGTGAAATCCCTGAATGCCGTTGAGAAATATTTCCTTACGCCGCACTCCCTGTCTAACGCGGCGCGGAATTTTCGTGTCCCGCCAAACCCCGGGTCCTCGACCAACCGAAGGCCGAAGTGAATCAGCGATCGCCGCGGGATCGACCCCGTCTCCCCGCTGCCGCGCCGCCTCCTCCGCGGCTATCGTCTTTGTTTGATTTGGAGCGCGAGAGGACTCGGTTGAGTGCGCCCGGTCGCCGGCATCAAAGGGGGAATCGCCTGAGTGGAGTAGTGACTGCGCGAAAGCTGAGGAGGAGGCGGATTCACATCCCGCCCACCGGCGACGACCAAAAAAATGATGATTTCATTCATGCCTTTGCTTTTTAATCGTCGGGAAAAGTCGATAAAGATGGTGTTAATTCCACAATTTCAGCCAGGAGTGTTTCCGAGACAAATTAATAAATTAATAAACAAATTAATGAGACAAATTAATAAACCTTCAATTTACAGATAATTATTTAAGCAAATAAAGTAAGGTTTTCTAAAAACATATAAATTTTACCTAATTTAATATCGTCATAACAATTGTTACAAATGCAGCATTATAATGTCGTGAAAAATTCGTTCGTTAAATTGCGCGGACGTTTGAAAACTTGTGAAACCTAAAAAAAATCTAAAATTTACACAAAATGTCGCCTAAAACCTTTCGTATTCCTATAGTGAAACCCAGAAAAAAAACGAAGAAAATTTTTGGGATCCATGGTTATATTTTCAATAGGTTAATTTGACTATAGCTTTCAGTGTGAACGCGAATGTGATTTACTTGTAAATCAAATTTTTGCATTAAAAATAAAAATGATCACGTGCGATATTCGATGCACATTCTGTTTTCCATAATGAAATATCTGACACGACTTACTCCGTATTTTAATTCTATGGGAAAAGTTCACATCATTTTAATTCTTCAACAGCCTATATTTTAGTGGTAGGTTATATACTGTAACTGTCAAGTTTGTGTCTTTTCACATAGCTGAGAAACTTGGAGCACAAAGTGCCCAAGCTCACCTAGTCAAGGCTGAATAACAACTTTTTAATTATTAAACATCGCCAATACGGGCTAAAAATACCGTCGTTTTTGATTCGGGCAGTACTCAAGGTGCTTCATTACCGAAATATGAAATGATTTACAGTTGAATCTTTATATCACCTCTAAAATTTGGCTCAAAATCGAGATGCGATTTATGCACCGTTATTTTTTAAACTACGTGAAGAAAGGTACCTACCTAAATGAAAAATAAATGATAGGTTATTGCCTTAAAATTAAACCCAACGTCTTGATACTCCGTGGATATCATAGGAGACATCTTTTCAAAGTAAAACAAATTTCTTTGAATAGACTTCCAGTGCAAAAAGAAATCGGCCAGATGTACTCCATGTGTTTCATCGTAAGGCTCCATTTTTCTATAGAGGCTGTCCTGCAAAATTGTATCTCAAAAGATCTCAAAGGAACAAAAAAAGGTTTGAACACACTTTTTGCGCCTTCTGGCTGTCTAGCCTTCGGTAATTTCCGGTCCAACGAACCGTTACCGAATTACAATTTATTTTGTGCCGTGAATATCATAACTTGATAACCGTTCCTCCGGCTTTCCGCCATATTCCTAAAAGCACCCGAATATTCCGTTGAGGAGAAAACTTGGCATGGGGAAGGGAGTCATCGTAGGAGGGTAGAGTGGAGGGGTGCGAGGGGATTGTGAGAGAAGGGAAGAGGACGGAGATATCGTCAGTCCATAAATCTCGCCGGCGACTCCGCTTTATCGCCACGACCCGCTACTCGCCTCGCCTGGCGAGTGCCCGCAGGGTGAATGAGAACAGGGGGAGGAGATGAGAAAGCGAGGGGAAGACTTTCGGTCGCGAGGGGGAGGGAAAGAGCGACGTGTCAGTGTGGGCGACAGGGGAGATGAGGAGACGACTCTCGTTCCTTGCGTAGGTGACGGTGTGAAAGGGTTCCGTGCGTGCGTGTGGTGAGAGTGGGAAGGGGAAGAAGGGAGGGAAAATGAGACAAGTGAGAGAGGGAAGAGAGGAGAGAGGGGAATTGGGGAGGGAGAGATAAGGAGAAGCAATGACAGGGGAGGAAAGGAAGCGATTGCGGGGGTGAAGGGAGCGGAGGGAGCGTGGGCGGGCGGGTGACGGGGGAGGGGGAGATTACGCTGCCCCGGGTGACTGATACACTTCACTTGGACGGCGGGGAGACAGTTTAAGACCCCGTGTCTCGTGCCATCCAAATCTTTGGGCCGTGAAGAAAAAGAGTCAAACAGTTGGGAAAATGTTTGTTCAATTTTTCTAATTATGGATGCAGTGGGGATTAAAAAAAATATATTTTTTAGAACCTTCGCCAGTGTCTTGGCATCCCAAAAGACCTTTGAGTAATTTATATTTTGAATCTAAATTATTATAATCAATGCAGAGTTTATGAGAAACCCAAAAACAGAAAAAAATAATTTTAGTCCATAGATGGACTGAACTTTAACCGTTTGCTACTGAATTACGTCCAGAATTTTTGCGAAGACTAAATATGATTTAATGGGAGAGTAAAATCAACATCCACACGACTGAGTGAATTTTTCGCTCCCTCGTCCTCTCTCGCCTTGTCCCCTTTTGCGGTATCCAAATTTGTCCCATGAAAGAATCACTACCCTATTGCCTATCCACAGTTCAAACTTTTTTGTTATTGCCTACATAATAATAATTAGTGATATATAGACATGAAGTCAATATTTACGTTCGAACGGCCGCGTGACATCTGGTTCTTAATTGGTATATTTTATAGACCTAGCGCGATTATTTACACGTGAACACGTACGGCTGAAGCAACCCTACGTGTTGCGGATGATGTGTCTTGGTGCTGCCGCAGGGTAATCAACGAAACTTCCGTCTGGGGAAGTAAGCCTGAGCTACACCTTGCATCAACTATGTACGAATAATATGCTTTTTTGAAATACTTCAGAAAACCATACTTCACGAAAGTTAGCTCAAATAGGTAAAAGTATGTGTAGGCCCAGGAGAAAACTTTGATTTGAGGTATGCAAGTCTATTAGGGCCTAATGCAGTTCATGGTAAATATGAACTGAATGTTCCCCATTAAAAAAATGTTGGAATGATACCTGCGAAGATATTTTGGAAAAATTAACTTGATTTTTCACGGAGTTCAGGTGGTGGGAAAACATATCCACATTATTTCATTTATTCTTAACATTTTGAGCTTATCTCGTACTACAGTATTTTTATTTGTACTTCACTAGGTCTTTATATAAATTCTATCAACATTAATGCAATTTCGTATTTCATTTTCCAAAGCCATTCTTTCCTCAGAATTCACAGAGTAATTTATTATGTTTTGCTCATAGTTCAACTCATTTTATCCACCTATAACCAATTACGAAATTTCCAACCTTAAAATTCACTCGTTTCTCCTTTAGACTCCGAATAAAAATCTTCACCAATCAATATTTATTCCCTAATCGAAACACCGACCTTTCTGTTGTGTCTTAATTCTTCTTATGTATTATTCTTCAATTAATACGACCCATAATCGACAATTTTACCAAGGAAAATCATCTAAAGGATCCGAAAAATCTCGATAAATAATTAAAGTTCTAATGAAGGTAGCTAACCACACAATTCCCAACGATTTGGGAGATATTGGCGCAGAGTCACAAAAAGAACGGTTTACGATTGGTTGGAGGAAGGTTGATGCAGTTGGGAGTGGCGTTAAGGAACGAGATGTTGGCGCTCGGGAGGAAATCGTCAAAAAAGGGTGTAGGAGAGCAGGGTAAGAAAGAAGCAGAAGAAGTATCGTAGAGAAACAAGTAAGGGTACTGCAGAAGTGGGAGGGAGACCTTTCGAGAAGGGAGAATGAGGGGAGATATGTGGAACCGAAGAGGAAGAGGTGGGAAGCTGGAAGTCGTAGCCGAAGGATGCTCCCATGGGGAGAGGGGAGGGGAGCGAAGAGAGAGAGAGGTGAGGAAGGGGAGGAGAGTGGGGGCAAAAGAGGCGGGACGTTGAAAGGAAACCGAGAAGAAAGGGTGGGCAGGGGTATTGGCAGTGCGTCCCTTGACTGACTTCGTGTGTGTATGGTAGTGATGGCTTTTCGGGGTGGAGTTTGGTTTGTGCAGCACCACCTTGAGAGAGAAAGAGAGATAGAGGAACACAACACCCCCTTTCCCCACCGCTCTACCCATTCCTCTCGTCCTGCCTGCTCTTTTAGGCGGTGCTGTTGGTGGTTGGGATGGTTTTGGGAGGGAGGTGGGGGTGTATATTGGTGTGGGGAGGGGTGAGGGAAGAAGGTAAAGGAAGGAAAAAAAAAGGTAGGAGGACAAAGGGCGTGTGAACCATACCTGAGCTGACCATCACTCTCTTCTCCTCTCTCCTACTTCGTGTGTGGGAGCGGGCGATGCCTTTAAGTGGCATCCTGCTCACTCGTGAATAAACCCCGTGCGAGATGCGCTGTTTAGATTGCCGCCGTCGAGAGGGGAGGGGGAATGGGACGGGAGTGCCTCGCCCTCCTTCCACCCAGGTCCTCTCGCCCCCGGTACCTCCTCAAGGGCCTGAGTGTGAAACGCGTTAAGAAGGCGGAAAATGTATTTCCCTTGAAGAGTGGTCGAGGCACAATAGGGGGAGGATTATATTGTTTGTTGCTGAAGCGGTGCTGAATGCCACCGCCAAAGTTTTTATACTCTCCCGCGGATGGCAAACAGATCGTCTACTCTTCATATTCGTGTCGTCGCCACCGGTTCCCCCTCCACTCACCCTCTTTCGGTGGCAATCGCCCGCCACCCTCGTAGTCTCCCAACGGCCGTGGGCGTGAGGGTGGGGAGGGAAGAGGTGAAGGGCGAGGAAAGTCCTCCTCTCGCTTCTCGCGGACCGCGACGGCGCGGCGTTTCGGGCAATTAAAAGGGACCTTTCGAGGGAGGTGGCCGCCGGGTGTTCATGGCCGGGGGCTCGACGATAGTCCCGTGTATGTATTCGAGCGCCGTGGATGAAGGGGTGGCGATGATTGGTGAGATTCCTCCGTGAAATCAGGAGTGGTGGGACACCCTCCACAGAATGGACTTTTCCCCAGGAGGGAGAGGGGGGGCGCTCACAGTTTTTGAGATTGGCTAGAATCTTTTTGGATAACTAGGTTAGTTTCCTTCGTCTTAAAGTACAAACATACTTTAGATCCTTGAATTGTATTCTCCAGCATGACAATAATAATGCCTTCGCATTAATACTACGAATATCAACCGCTAATTCTGAGGACATTTTTACTGGAATATTTGACCTTCGCAATAACGAAAATCATGCTCAATCGTCAGATTTCATTATTCCGCCATGTTTTTTATATATTTACATTGGCACACAGTATCTAAATTTTGACCAGTTAATTTGATTTACTTCGCCATTCGGGAAAGATAACGATTTGAACGAAATCATATTTATTTTAATAAATTCCGATGAAACTTATGTGCCATAGGGTAGGGACCAAAAATAATAACAACCAAAAAAATAACTTAAAATAAAACACAGTGAAATGATTTATAAATAGATGGATTCGTGGATTTTTAAGCAATTTTGTCGTCGTATGCAATCACAGTAATTTTCGGCTTCCATATGAGGATATTAATGCCGCCAGTACTTTCAACAAAGAGCATTAACGCTCAACATCACGAATATAGTAGATCCTTGATGCTGAAGTGTATGTACTCCACACAAAACTCAAAACCAGAGGAGGACCCCCCCCCCCCTAATATCCAAAACCTCTGGGATTCGAACCCAAGACCTCGGCGTTGTAAGCTATGGTTTTTTGGAACATTGTAACTGCACCCAACCGATCCAAGGAAACAGTTTTTCTTTGACAAAAATCTTTAAATGGAGCAATTTATTCACAATAGCCAGAATAATTTAAACATCAAGGATTCAATTAGCGACGTGTACGTATATACTATTGTTCTATAATTGAGATTTGTACATACAAACAGTGTGGCGAAAACGTTTAATGTACCAAAACAATGGTGAGGTGAACGTTTTTGAAATTTCAGGTTATATTGATTCAATTCCTGGGTGAAATACGTGGTCGCAACTTTGTTAATGAATTCATGCATTAGCATGGTTGGCCCTTCTTCAAGATGGGTAGCCGCAAAGGTTGGTCTGGTGTCGACTGTGAAGGTATCCCTCGGCCAGTGCTACTTAGATATTCCTCCTCCCTAAGAAAACAACCTACCCACGCTGCTGGGTGAATATGGAGGGAGAGAGGAGGAATGCAGGGAGGGCGTCAGAATTGATGTAATCCTGGGAAAACGACTTCGAAGCAACTTCTCTCCTAGGAATTCATTTGTAGGTAGCTAGATTATACGTATTAAAGATGTAAATGAGAAGTGGAAAAGACTCAACCCAAAGACGGAATACATATTTACGAAATAATTTCTCACTGACGACACACAACGGACTCCCGAGTTGTGTGAAAATGGCACTGTACAGGGAAGCACCCAGACTGCATATATTACGTAAGTGCAACCATAGCCTAAGTCCGTTATGGAAGTAGGGAAGAAATAAATAATTATGACAAATGAAATAAATAAACCGCTGTTCATAAGAGTGACGGTCCTCGGAAACATAACTAAACAAATTTGTAGAAGCTTTTAGACAAATAAATTGGCATTTACGTGGACGCATTATCATTGATGTGGCGGTAACAGTTATTGTGAGCCACGGAGTGTCTCTGATTATTCTGATTTTTCATCACTATTTCACCCGAGAACCTCAATATTACATTTGAGAACCCTATCTTATTTTAAAATAAATGAGAGCATTTGCTATATCCCTAGTGATTTAATGTTCGTACAGATTATTCTTTGAATTTCCTCTTTAAAGAAAACTTATGATGAATCTCTGAATCCCCTAATTTTCAAAGGACTGATTAAATTGACTCGAAGAGAGTTGAATAAAAATTACGGCTGCGAATTAATAACAATTTTAATACATTGTGATATTTATGAATTATTCTATAATTCATAAATATCACACTGCATGTGTCCACTCCAGTAATCCTCGCTATCCTTCCATCTCACCTCGCATAGACTTAAAATGTCTATATTACCACTGTCCATCTCTCAATATTCTCTAATTTACCCGTCCTTAACATTGTCCTAACATTCCAAGTACTAGGGATGGTGGTAACATATCGACGGTCTTTAGCAAAATTTTTTTCAAATTTAACCAAAGCCTGAACGATTTCAAAAATCGACCAACCCCACTTTGAGCGACATGGTAAAAGTTAGAGTCAACAGATGATTACAAAAAGATGGAAATTCGGGTACTACAAGGGAGGGTGAGAATTATGTGGCACTGCATACGTCTCCGTTGAATAAATGTCTCGGATAATGAATAAAAATAGAACTAGTTCTATTCGTCATTCAGAAATGAGGACAAGATCATAGCGTGCATTTTGAGAAACAATAGATCATTGAGCGGGAATAATGACAAGGAAGTTCGCCACAGGGAAATTTATTTCCAATTGCATGCATAAGTGCATTACGGTGAACTTGACCAATACACTAAGTTGATAAATAGTTCATTCCAGTGAAGCAGAGAGACTCGTGTACGAATTGGACGAATCACATATGCATGCATGCTTAAATTATGTGGTGATCAGTCACGTCCAACGAATCCATAAATTTTAAATATAAAACTTCAAGGATGGAGATAGAATAAAATGGACCTACGATCAGGTTAGTGCGTTTGGAATTTCACGGTTCGCATTACGTATAATCTGGATTCTTTATTGTTATTGGTCAAGCGTTGTTTAATAATCGGGTCACAGATTCTATGCCGTGATAAAATTGCCAACTCAAATGCACGAAACGCCCCTTGGATAAGACGAACCTGGGACCCATGGCTTGTGCGAGTAACTGTATATCTTTCCTTTTCTTTCGATCGGTCTGAATTATCGTCTGAATTGAAACATCGACCTCAGTAGACCTTTTCCTCTCCAGGCACAGGAGGGAGAAGAGTAAGACTAGTGGCAAGTACTCGATTAAGCACTTGAAATATATATTCCTGTTGATGAAGACACTTTGCTTTTCCGCATAGAATTTTTTTTATTACGACATAGGTTTCGTTACAGCATAACATCGTCATCCACCTGACAGATGTTACAGTGTAACGAAACCTAGGTCGTAATGAAAAAAAAATTCTATGTGGCAAAGCAAAGCGTCTTCTTTCATCATGACGTGGAAAAGAACACTAGGTTTACGTTATTCACTGTTGATAATTCCCATTAAGTAATGGAAACGATCTTTCTGGTGGGTGGGTAGTCAACCTATTGCGACAAATCCTGCCTCAGACAGAGTCTTACATGTGTTTTGGTTCGACACCTTGGAAACCTAAGGGAAAATCGGGATCCGAGGGACTCAATGAGCATCATTAGTGGCTGATATACAAAAGATGGATAAGAGTGCCGAAAGAGCAGGATATGAATATTTCGTAAGGAGAAGAAAACCATCGTGGATGATGAGTCATGATGGTTCATTTTTTTCTCAGTATTTACCGTTCATTTTATGGCTGAACCGAAAGCGATGCGCAAAACTTTGTATACTTGTGCGCACAAACTCTTCAAACCAGTTAGGAGAAAATATTTTCGGTAGTTGAGGGAAGAGGGTCGCCAGTGTTGAAGGGACGAAGAATAGGCGGAATGAGGACCCATATCACTAGCATTACGACTAAACTATACATGTTGCCATGATAGTAAAAATATACCATAAGTTTTTCGTTATCATTTCGTATCGAAATACTTGCCACAAACGCTGATACGCTTCAGTGTTTAGGACTTTGGATAATGCTCCTATAGATGGGAAATATTGAGTCAAACAGTGTGGATCACTTGTGTTTCTTAAGATGTTGACACTTAATGAGCAGACATCGGAAATTTTAAATAATTTCATTTACTTATATACATAGGTAGGTAGCTATACTTAACAAGGAACATGCATGACTAATTAAGATTGAAATCGTTTTACTTTGCACGTTTTCTGATCATTTAAGATAACTAATATCGATATTTTTTAATAAACTAAAGTGAGTCCTGGAATTTATCTGTGGCAGTTAACCCACCAAAAACTTGATGTAACATTATGCATTAGCTTGGAAGCTCACTTTAGCATACTTGGGTTAAATGTTTCCACAGCAGCACAGATGATGATTAGTTAGACTTAAAGTTAAAGTTTGTTGACGGTGATGGATTCGCACGCTAACGTAGAATTAATGCATTAGAGCTCCTTTTGCCTTATACCGCAATGTGATATCTTGATAATCGTGACCATGGATTGATGCAACAAAACAAGAGTGTATGTCATTTTTTTCAAAATTTTGAATTTTATCAAAACTAATATTTTCATAAAAAATCAGATGCCTGTTTACATATACTGTGACGTTGATATAATATATTTTAATATAGATTATATATATATATATATATATATATATATATATATATTAAAGATAAGATATATATATATATATTTTTTGATATAGATATAGATAAATTATATTTTCTTAAATAGATAAATATATATGTATTTATTTATTATATATTTAAAGAGACTTATTATGATTACGTATGCAACACGATGACGTTCACCACACCACCAGTAATTGTATCTACAGTAATAGTAGAGACATTAAACCAGGGAGAAATCCGGAAAAAAACAGGAAAACTTTGACCTGAATTTACAACTTGTGTAAAGGTTTAAAGGAAATAAAGATTGAATTGAGAAAGAGCACTGCAAAAATTCGATAAATAAAGTGCAGTTTTTACGCCGAGTAAACCTTGTATGTATTCAATACTATCTACGCTGAATTATAGATCACTCATCGGCAGATTGCAGCTATAAGTTAAAAATCCATGGCCCTAGAAAGAATTAATTATTTGATTGATTAGTTTTAAAATAAATTTTCCTCCTCTTTTTGGACAAGATCAAGTTGATCGATTTAATAAGGTCAAATATGCCGGCGTATTTTTAAGTGGGCAAGGACTAAGCCTAATCTCTCGTTATATCAGGTTGATTGCCTTTGTTAAGCCTTCGATTGTAACGTGAATCCTGATAGCGATACGGGGCATTCATAGATCAATGGAAACAATTTTCACCAATATTGCGTGTAGGAGAATATGTACTAAATTATTCACTGTGAATGAAGACATTTCTCATGGGTACCCAATTAGATTTTCAATGTTTCTTAAATTTTGCGCCTCGTCACCTGGTTCGCATGATTGCGTATTCCCCTGACATGACCCCGTTGTCGTGCATTCACAAACCTCTCTCCGGACTCCCTCCGTTGCTTCTCTCTTTGAGCATCTGGCCACCTCCACCCCCTTATCTCTACCAACCTCTTCTTCCCCGTCCTGTTTTACAATCCTCCCCAGCTCCTTCTGTCCCCCTCCCTCCATGGAGTGGCCATCTCCTCTTCCCTCCCCCCTCCGCCACCCTCTCCCACAGCCGCCGCTGACCTCTTCCCCTTCCCAATACACCCTTCCCCTGCTGCCCCTCGACTCGCCCTTCCTCTTGCCCGCCTTTGTGGGCATTCAGCCGCCTTCTATCCGGCGTGGGTGGGCACCGAAGAGAGAGGCCATCCGCCGCCGCCACCGCCCCCACACCCGCCCCTTTTGTGGGGAGAGAGAGAGCCACCCTAGGCCGCAGCCGCCCCTATCGCCCCCGCTGCTCTGTCGCCTGTGGCACACAAAACTGTCACAACAGACGGACGTCCCGAGCCGGCGAAACGCCAGCCCATGGACGCACGAACTCCCCGGAGCGAGCGGGCTTTTTGACTCGTAGAAGGGGATCTCTCCCCTCGCCCGTCCGCTTTTCTTTCTTGGAGTCAAGTGAGGAGAACTCGTGTGAGCGATGGCGAAAATGGTGCAGGAGGGTTACCAGTGCGATGCATCGGAGGCGGCGGCGGCAGCAGGAGGAAGAGATAGGGAGTATAGTTGGTCGGGTGTGTTGTTGGTCGGGGCGTGTTCTGCTGGAGAGGGAGGTAATGGGGAGAGAGGGGGATGGGTGACGTCCCGGTAGAGGAGACTTGGAGAAAATTTACGGCAGAAGAGCTGCGTTAGGGCGGAGGAAAGAAAGGGATCATGCCTTAGGACGGAAGGGTTCCTAGAATATTCCCTTAGGTTGTCGCCATAACTTTACATGTCCTATTTTACAAGGAAATTCTCAACTTTAACTTTATTACTTGTTTTTCATGATATATTTGCTGAAGTGGTGAGGTTACTTGTTGAAACTATAAACAGCGTATAGTGACATTATTCTCGGGAGATTATCAGGTTTTCACTTCAAGTCATATATTGGTTAAACTGCCATTAATTTCCACACCAATATTCTGACTTCTTTTCGGAGCTAGAAATAACCTATCATTAGAAATTGTAACGTTAACTTTTGAAAGGGCATTTCAACAAAAACGATTTCTGCAAGTCACCGTTTTCCTCTACATCGCTTGACATAACACAGATACCTCAAAATACACATTTTGCACCTTAAATCAAATTTTATTAGTATGTGTATATAGAATAGGTATGTTCATTTGCATAAAATATTGATGGAAGCTCCAAGAAGGTATATCTTATAGCACTGATAATTCGTAAAAAGGCAGTCTCGATAAAAACGTCTACGGAAGGACAAGTTGATATTATGTCATTACTCGAGTTGAAGAGACATTACATTGCATTTAGATTACGTAAAACTAAGTATTGCAGTTTTAATAAAAGTGGGATTTGTCTGATTTTAACGGAAACCTCTACAAAGGTTAGGTATTTTCACGATTAATACCAAAGATATTAAAATAGTTAATGTATCAATTCCATCTAGAAATTCCTCGGATGACTAATAGCTCTCTGCGGAGAGGCTCGGGTGGGAGCATAGAAGAAGCGAAAACGGGAAAGAAAAGGATGCGGTGAGCGGAAGAGAGGTGGAGTTTCTCGGAGAATGTGACGGAGGAAGGGGAAGGGGCCGAACGCTGAGGGGTGTGGAGAGGAGGATTCAAATGGGTGGGCGAGCGCCCTTTGACTTTTCGTGCGGGCGATAGAAATCGGACGATGGGCGGTGGCTGACTTGACGCCCTCCACGCTTTACAGACGAAGTCAGGCACGAGAGGGAGAGAGAGAGAGAGAGAGAGAGAGAAAGGGAGATGGACGATAACGGAGAGGGTGCGAAGGAGCACGTCGGAGGACAGCTTTTGGGCAAATAATGAAAGGAGAGTCGATCCAATTTTGGCAGTTCAATTACCAGTCACTCACCTCGTTCTCCTCACAACATATCCTTTCGCGGCCTGGCTGCTATGTGTTACGCGAACCTGATTCGAATGGAAAAATAAAATAAAATTTCTCAAAAGAAAAATACGAATACCTCACTGCCTAGAATAACGGAAATGGTGTCAAGTGGATGATGGAATGGTCAACGGGGCAAAGGCGTACGAACGAGAGGAAGGGAAGAATTTTAAAGTGAAAATACGAAGTTAATATGCGAGAGTCAAACACTGTGATATCCTGAATGCCGAGAATATTATTGCAGGCGTTAATGGCACCGAAATCGTATAAGTCGACCATAAGTTATTAATCGAAGAAATAATAGATATGTTAACTGATGAAAAGATGGCGATAACTAATGGTAAAAAAGCACGACGCCAAAGATATTGAAGGATATTTTATTTCCATTCGTCATACACAGAAATGTCGGTAGATATTGCATTCATAGAAATCACCGCCATATATCCGCTCTGCTGAGTAATTTCTCCAGTCTTTTATACTTACTCTTTTTCTCCTCCACTGCGAAAAAAGGTCGCTTAAATAGAATCTTTAACTTGGCATGCGCATGCGAAATCTACTAAAGGAAATGACATAAACATTTGTTAAAACTTCCAAAAGACACTAAGCCATCATCGATACCATAAAAATAGAGTTAACTTCCCACAAACTTTCCGTTCCCAAGAGAAACTAGGCGTGGGGATCCCAACGCCTGAAGAGTTTCCTTCATGCAACGAGCATTGAGGTTTCCGTATTCACGGTGAGGCAGGAGCGCAAGTCCCTACCTCGAATATTTTCCAGTCACACAGTTCCGCTAGGATATTTTACCATTGAACCGATAAGTTACGAGTAGCCGTCTTATTGTACTTGTCAAATTGACTATCTATAAATATTTAAACAATAAAGAGAAAATAACCTAAGAAATTTATGGCTATTGCAATATTTTTTAACCATCTGAGTAAACGATCATAAATAACTCTGTACTCTTCTGGAATTGTGTACATCCACCCCTAAAAATTATTGAAATACCATCGCAACAAAAATCAATGAATACGATACGAGTAAGACACGGGAAGTGAAGCTTGAGATAAAACGGAGTGAACAATTCAAATGAGTATTTACTTTAAGATTCTACTTCTCCTATAGATCTAACTGAATAAATGGATTGCAACTATGTCATGTTTTTGTAGATATGCTTCGTTCAAAGAGGGTCAGATTTAGATAATATCTAATATTGTATTGGAGAGAAATGGTATTTAACAAGTGTGTTCCACTTCAATACTTTTATTCACAAGACCAGGGGTTCAGCACGTTTCATGTCATCTTCATCTTCAGGTCCATCAGTATGAAGTTGACACAAAATGTTTAAACGCAGATCGTGTGAATCAAAAAAGTATCGTGGAAATCATAAGCATTATATACTTCTCTCCAATTTGAAAATTTCTCTCAAAGTTAATCCTAAAAGAATAGGGCTATTTTATAATGGTTCCTAACAACAAACAAAAGCGATTTGAGAGATTGTTCGAAATCAGGAAGCGACACCAAAAAAAATACCTACTTAAGTTTCCCACGAACATTTTCGGATCACTTTTTACATCTTCATATGAAATGAATTGATATTAACTAAAAGAAATTCATATTAAGTACCCGGAAGTTACAATAAAACTAAGGCGGGCAGTATATTTTCCCAATGTTTCTACAAAAACCAATGAGAAATGAAATTATCACACCATGAAAAACGCATGCATTATCGGGATTAAATGCTGACGTAATCGCACTCAATGTAGCATTATGAAATTCGCCACACTAACAAGGCCGATTTTGTAAGTATCACTATCAGCGACTTAGTCACCCAACCCTTAAACGTACAGTCATTTTGAAGGAACCTAGCCAAGTAGAAATGAATTATTGCGCGGAATATACAATGATAAGTGATATCTTTCCATTTAAAAGATATCTTGCTTGGCAGGATCGTTTCTAACCACATTCCGTGATAAGGGTGGAACGTGTCGAAGCCCGAGGCGTTGTGCAATACGCAGATAGGCAACTCATTCTTGGTCGGTGCACGCGATTGACGGGCGCCTGTCCGCACACCCGTGGCGAATTCCGCAAAGCGGGTAAGATGCCAGTTCCAACCATTGTCGGCATTCTGGAGGACGATGTCGGACCGATTGGATGGGACGCTTGGAATGCCCGCGACACTCGAAGAGATCCGAGGGGAAGAGGACAGGCCAGCGGGGGGAGATACCACGGCGTGTCGTATTGACGACACGGGAGCCAAAAATTTCAATTCCGCGTTCCGTGTGAAACAAGAATGGGACGGAATTGATCCTTGATATTATCCTCGGGATACGATCGCTCGTTATCGCGCCCCCGATCGGCCGTCGGGAGTGGAGAATGGAGGGAGGTGGAGGAAGGCGGAGCTCTCGACTCCCTTCCACTCAGGGGCAGCCACCCGGGAGGCTGGCTGCGTGCACGCGCACCCCCGCCGGGACGGCCCCAGTGCCTTCGGCCCGGGATCTGGCGAGGAGGTGGAGGGGGGTGACGGGAAGAGCGCCACTCCGGTGAGCCAACCTCCATCATCCGGGGCACACCCGCGTGCGGGGAGAGGTGGGTAGGGCGGGGGGCACGCGGTGCCCTGGACGGGGCATTCTATTCACCCGGCGATCCATCTATATGCCACTCCCCCACGAACGACCCCCATGACCCCCGGGAGTAAAAAATAAAGACCAATCAATCTCTCCGAAAGAGAATTTCTCCGGGCGGTGGTGGAGGGCTAGGCGAGGACACTGGAGGAAAGAGAGGGGGAGGAGGTCAGGACTACATTTACATAACCGGGGCGTCGGGTGCGGCACCGCAGAGAATGAACGGCGCATGAAACCGCTTCAGTTTCTTCGGTGCTCGGCTCGAAAATGTGGGCCAGTGAATATCGAATGTCGGCACGTTTCGCGGTTTAAAATTTCCCAGCTCGAAAAGCTTGGCCCAGATTTTGGGCTAGAATGAACCGATACAGGCTAATTCCTAACTCGACATCTTACTGAACTTTTTCGTAGAAGTATTAGCATTCGGTCACCTAGAAACGTCCAGTAACGAAACGCCATCAAACTAAGAATTAGATACAGCCATCTTCGTATTTTCTGGGGATTAAATGGATGGAGAAATTTAAAAAATACGCATAACAAATAAAAAGGAAAAAGTGAAATTCTTTTACGCTTAAATCTGTGGTTAGCTATTTTCTTTCCCGTTCGAGGTCAGTCAATATCTGAAGTTCGTGATTAAAAATGTAGATATGGTATTGCAATAAATTTGGCATTAAATCTACCAACGGATGAAAATACTATATGCATTTAGGAATGATTTCAGAAGACATAGCAATGCCTACATATAATACTTTATAAACGAAAAAAAATGAGTCTATTCTCAGACTCATACGTAAATAAGGGTTTTTAACTGCCTGTTTAATAGTTGTTAACTGTCTACGTTGAGTAAAAAAGTGTGCGATTTCTCAATCTATACCAAAAGAAAAATATGAAGGGTATACATTTGCAGTACAAAATTCGCTATATAAAATGTTGATTTAGAAGTACCCGTCAAGTTCCTTGTGGGTTCTCATTTTAAGAAACTGTCTTTAAAAAGAATTAATCACAGAGCCAGAGACCCAGATAATTTTAGAAACTACATCTTTAAAATACGAGGGCTGTCCAGAATGTAACATCCGTTTCCGTGTATCGTGATAAGTAATGGAGGGAGCCCAATGGTCCGTCTAATGACGCTCCCAGTAGGTCAATACGCCTCGCGGTGCAGTGTGGAACTATAATTGAAATTCCTCGCAAAGGTAAAATCCGTTCAGAGATTAAATTTTTACGAAAAAAATACTTCCAATCTGCTGACATTCATCGGGAAATTTGTGTTTTGTACGTACCAAATGTGATGAGTAACAAGAGTTGCACGTCAGTGCTCTAGTTCGTTTAAGATAGAATCCAAATATCCATGATGACGACAGAAGTGGCCGCTCGTCTGTGGTGAACAATGAAATGCACCTGAAAATTGATGAAAAGTTTGTAAAAACCGGCGTTTTACGATACCTGAAATTTTTTTAAAAGTTTTCCATAGATTTCAACGGCTGATGCATGGAAACACGACTGAATATTAATTAATTAGCAATTTTCCACAAAATAAATTTTTTAATACGACCGGATTCGATGTAATTCAACCTTCTTCTGGTTGAAGATGATGTAGTTACATTGAGACCAGAAGATGATGTAGTTACATCGAAACCGGTCGTATTAAAAATTTTATTTTGTGGAAAATAGCCAATTTTAATTAATCATGATATTCCACCATATCACGCCTGAAACGTCTCTTTTTAATTCGACTGAATAGTTGGGCATGTTTCGTGATTATCTCGACGAGGAACTTCAAGATGCCGTCATCGGTTGGCTGCGATATCAGGAGGTAGAATTTTATGTTGAAGGAATTCTAAAACTAGTTTAGCGATATGACAACTGTTTAAATCTGTTTGGCAAATATGCATATAAATAGTAGAGATATCTAGTTTTGAGATGAAAATAATAAATTTTCTGTTTCTAATCCAGTGTATTTTTTACAGCTTAAGAGAGGTTACTTTCATGACAGCCCTCGTAAAACTATAGTGCGTTACTTTGGCTTAATTACACTGCTCGGTCCCTTTTTCTTCACTTCTACCGTTAAATTTCACGGATAATACAAAACCTTGTAACTCTATGTGATCACGAAACCATGTCACAGACTCCCATAAATGTCTTTGCTTTGGACTTGATTACCTACTTGATACCTGAAAATAACTGGTAAATATATTATAGTTAAAGGGCGATTCGGGTGGAAAAAACATGATTCACATTAATTTTATACTGAAAGAATGTTGGATTTCAAAAGGATTGCGTAGAGCTATAGAGTCTTCAGGTATATTAAAAGCTCTATTTTAATCTAGTGATATATTCAACGTCCATTTCAAAAACATTAGACTCGCCCTTTTCTTCGATAGAAACGTAGTACTCCCGTCGATAAATCAAGTCGAACAGAAGCACGTTATGTAAGCCGAAACACGAACGGAAAGAGACAAAATTGGCAGAGGACTGAATGATGGGAGGATTAAAAGCAAGAAATCGGGGAGTAATCCTCACACCTAAATCCTCTGGAATAGAGCACACTCTTGTTCGACCGTAAAGATTATATGACATTTGAATTAGAGACGTCAGGCATTGGAATATTAGTGGAAGGTTTATTATTTTATCGTATCTTAGTTGCTGCCTGTATTTTAATTCACATGTACCAGAGCACAACAGAACCACATAGATCAAGCTTAACGGGTCTCGGTTGAGCCGTACCTTTGAATAGGAAAATATTGACATAAATTGATAGCAGTGCCAAATCGGAGGAGAATTCATCGGAGACCGGGCTCCATCTCACGTTTTATACTTATTCATTTACATGCGCGAGGAAAATTCAAACACGGACATGGAAAATCCAGGCGCTTGTCGTAAATCCCTTGCAGTTGTAGTTCCCGGAGTATAGGCGCATAGCTGCGCATCACTTTGGACACGCGCTTCACAAAGATCCGCCTGACTCAACATGGGTTCGCCGTACAGCATAGGCGTCACCTGGATTTCCAAACCAAGTCATTGAGTCATAAAAGACTTTCCTCCGCACCGCAGAATTCAGTCCTTAATGGAGGTCGTCAGAGAGGAGACGGAATGAGCCAACCTTGCGGAAAGTGAGTGGGAATTTTTTTAATGTCCCCCATCTTTAATTCCAAGAGCAGACGAGCGAACATGCGAATGACCAAATTAATGGTGACCACTCACTCTGGCTGAAACCACTTAAAAAGTAATCCATTTTAAGGGGAGATGATAAATCGCACGCATTACGCCTTGTTAAAGAGATCCTATTAATAATTAAGGAAACATCCTCGCTCGCTTATTTTTTTTTTCATTCTTCCACCAAGGAGCGATTCCGCGCGGTTCTGGCGGAGAATAACGATTATTTTATGCCTCGCATCATTCTCGTTTAGGGCGGCATCGCTCAGCCTCCTGTCATTTTTTATTTTGATTATCCCATTGTTGGGAGGCATAACTCCCTCTCGAAGCAGTAACTCACCCGGGGACGGTATTAGCATAAATTTTTATGACTCGTGTCCGTATCTTGTTATCTATCCTATCCTTCCATACTCCCTCTCCCCTTCCCCCTCGGCGTCCCTCCCCCACGAGTGGCGCCCCCACCCCCCCTCTCCGCCTCCACCCCCTTCCATCCCACCACTTCCCACGCTCTCCCACCCCGCCGCCGCCACTCTCCCTGCCCGACCACCTTCCTCACGCTCTCCTTTGACTCCGCGCCATTTCTCACGCCGCTCGCTCGCCCTGCCCCCACACCGTAACACACGCACGCACGCTCACAAAACACTTCGGCTAGCCACCCCTCCCTCCCCACGCACCCTCCTCAGGTGCCCACCTCGCCCTACGCCGTCTATTGCCTCCCTCTATATGCTCGGAATGTCCCCGTCCCTCTTGTTCTCCCATTCCCTCTCTCTCTCTCTCTTTACACGTCTCTTGGATAATGTCTTCTCTTTGTCTCACCAACTCGCTCGGAAATTGTAATCGTAATCATTGATTTCCACATGGGGAATATCCTTGGGCGCATTACCAGAGAAAATTACCTTCTCGGAAATGGAAGCCTAATTTCTCATCGTTATCATCGAAATATAATCCTTCATTCGATGTTTTACCTATTTGAATAGCCCTCGAGCTGACATATCTGTGGTCAAAAGAATAATTTGCGGAGATTTACTGCCTCTTTACTATTTTTGTTTGGTGTTTCAGCTTCAAATTACTCCGTTTAATTATAAAAGCGATACCCTCACTTAGTGAAACCGGTCTTTGCCCGGCTGTGTGACATTATTTTCAAATAAATGTCACCATTACACATTTAATCTTCCTTCTGAGTCACTACTTGCATTACTACTGATTTCCCTTATCCCTTCTGGTAATCGGATTTTCCCGCGGCGGAGGACATTTCTGATCCTCTCCCACATTCTTCATCTTTCCCTACCTTCGGCTACACTCCCGCCTCAAACCCCTGTTCAACTCCCACGCACAATCTCCGTGGGTGGCTACTCGGGGCATTATGTAGATTCAAGAGATAGTCCCGTTCTCTCCTTTCCACTCCTTCTTTTCTCTCTTCTCTTCTCCTCCGGAATACCTTTCTCTCTCCCTCATCTCATTCCTTCCACCCTGCCATGTTTTGTCTTAGGGATTACGGGGCAAACAAGGGTTAACCCATGCCGGTGAACAACGTTTGCTGTTACAAACTAAATAAGTACGCAAGGCAATGTGACTATGTTTGGCGGAATTCGATTCCGGAAATAACGCATGAAAATGTGCCTTCCTCCACCATTGAAATACATGATCAATGCCCAAACTTTCCCTCCAAATCTGGACCTTTATCATGTTCGAAGTAGTCGCTATTTTTTTACTATTTTTAATATTCATAATGATACTTTCCTTTATTGAATACGTTACATTCATGTCAATTAGAATGAAATCTACACATGATACATGATCTCCTCATAATCTCTCATCACCAGACACCTCCGCATATGCTTCGCTGGAGACTATGTTGAGAGGAATGTCAAAATCTTTTAAATAATGAGCCTTCTTACCAAATAATCACAAATAAATACGGAATAAAGTGAATGAAACACGTTACTAAGCCTTCCTAAAGTATTTTGATTCGGAAGTAAACATTACCTAGCAAACCTACTCACATTTTTCTATGGGGGACTTGCCATGCTTCGGAGAAATCTCTCGGTCTTTAACTCCAGGGAAGTTTGCGAAAAAACCGTTATTGTACGAATTTGTCCACATATATCTTTGATTTATTGTCAATGTTAAATAAAGACCCCATTTAAGGAAGGGATTATATTTTTCCCATCTTTTTTATTTGCATACCGTTCATATTAAAGGGAAAACTTTATTCTTAAACCTTTTTAGTAACGAGGTTCGTGAAAGACTGATGTTCTCAAATTTTAGCGTTGGACCAAAGTAGGATAGCCACTTTAGATTGATATGAAAGTTATAAGCTTCCTGCCTGTTTGAAGGTGACGGGCTTCCTGATCGTTACGCGATAGCGTCATGTCGTTAATGTCCATCCCTCAAGATTATTGCGGGCTTGTCTACGGAAATTGACACATACTGAATTTTCCAAAGCAATATGAAACAGCTGCTGAAGATTTCACAACCACAAAAATATAGGATGACAGCACGTGGTTAATAAGGAAGTTTGTCTTGTAGTTCGTGAAACTGACGACGCCGGAAATTCCCGACGTGTCAATTCATTACTTCAAGAGTAATAATTTCTTTCGCAATTTTCGGTAGAAAGAAAGGAATAGTTGATAGGTAAAGCATCACAATGAAAATAAGAGTTTTCATTGCAATTAGTACATAGTGGCATACCGATTTCTTAGCATGTTACTTCCTCAAGATAAAGTGGGGAATTTCCTTGAGTAATCGTCGTTACATTGGCATCGCAAGCCAACAGGCACCTTCTTTACGTCTTGTGAACAGAAAAGAGGGTTTTTCAGAAGGAAGGAAGTTGACTAACGTTGGCAACCTGGAGGTATTTTCAGATTTCTCAAAGTTGGAATCGATTTTCTTCCAGGAACTTAATCTTATAAATAACTACGCCATCACTCACAAAAGTTATGAAAAATCACATCCCTACATTAATGAGAGCTTTAACTAGTATGCTACAATAAACAAATGGAGCTTTATTAAATTTAAGATAAAACTCGTTTCCAATAAATATATTTATGAATATCGAGGGGATTATTTTATGAGCAAAATAAATTGTAAACTTTTTGCCGCGCCCTCCACCATTATAATCATTTCTTTTATGACCGAGAAAATGTATATGAAAGGAAAATTACATGTGAAAAAATACACATGACAGGACATGCCTAGGAGTGTATGTATTTCAATGGAAATTATAATAAATTATTTGAAGAATGCGGATACGTGGGAGCATGGACATTTACTTTCTTCCGACACACCGTGAGTACGACCTTTCTATCACAATTCTATCACTCGTGATTGCTTGATAGACGATAAATAAAAGTCGGATAGGACATTATGACCACAAAAAACATTATTGTGTCAATCATAACTTACTGAACAAAGACATAGGGCAAGCGTATAATGTCACATGTAAGAAAAATATATGTCGATGTTGCGTACAAGGCTTGCACATATTGTCTCTTTGACTTATACAACTAAAGACAGGGTTAAAAGAGCAGGTGTAATGCATTGCAGGGTCGAATTTCAAGCACCTGGAAATTTCGCAAGACAATAAATTCTATTTAACCGTACTAAGGACTTTAAAGAATGCTTCCACGCGTTTTATTTTCGTTGTAATGTACTATGTGTCTTTTTCACGGGCACCACGGAGTTCCTCTCCATGGAACATCGTTGTGAACAACTCTACACGGAAGGGAAGCTGATGTTGACAATAGATTCACATTGAAATTCATTCATACGAGAATACAACGCATGTATCAATTCCAAAAATTTAGCTATTGGGGTGTTCTCTGCGGTGTTTGGATTTGCACTTCCCTGTGCATTTTTTCTCCGTTATCTCCGCATTATCATCTGGGATGATAGGCATGGAGATGGTGTGGATGGGTTAATTGATGCCGATTGTTTCTAAGAACCAAGTAGAACTTCTATAGATGGTCGAATGCCACAAAGGCTATCTTCTGCGTACTAAGTTGTCTCATGTGGACTACGGAAGCTGAAAAGTAATCGATAACTCGCATAGGTTATAGTCGGTGTACGAGTGAAGACATTCTCGTTAAACGTCCACATTCATGATTAATCCCTTTCCCATGATTAATGCGTCAAATAGTGGCTCATGGATCTGCTTATGACAGCGTTTTAAAATATGAAACAAATCGAGTTATGTGAAAATAATTAAAAATTCTCTCCTGATTTTGGTATTAATCCAGTGCCTGCCACTGGTTTCTTTCTAATTTTCAAATTTGTTATTTCCATCCAGTAAATAGTTAAACATCAATATACTGACAAATTTCAAGAAACTGTAACAGTAACTTTAACGGAGTCACCCGCTATGTGTGCATTATAATGCAACCATTTCAGAGAGTAAAAATCATTCGCCTTGACCGGGATTCGAACCCGGATCCCTCGATATCCGGCCGAGTGCTTTAACCACTTAAGCTACCGAGACGTCCTCTTACACTTGTGAGGACGTGTAAGAGGACGTCTCGGTAGCTTAAGTGGTTAAAGCACTCGGCCGGATATCGAGGGATCCGGGTTCGAATCCCGGTCAAGGCGAATGATTTTTACTCTCTGAAATGGTTGCATCAATATACTGCATAAAATAATTCCAAAGAGGCAGAAAAGATGGATTCAGAGCATTTGATTAGCGATCGGAAGATTGAATACCGCGATAGAGGGGAGAAAATTAGGCATTTGAGGAAAGTGTGGGAATATGAATAGGATAGGCATGCTGGACGAAATGAAGGCAGGACGGAGGTAAGCGGAATTGAAGAGTGGCTTATCGTAATTTCAGATGTCAGGTTGTGCTTCGTCAGGAGAGGCAATAAAATATATCATTGTACGGTTGTATAGTCTATGCTCATCCAAAACCCACCTTAACCGATAGAATGTCTAATAATAATAATACGAGTGCTGCATAAAATTTCATCTCCTCCTATCTGCGCTGCATGGACGGCCATTACCTGTACCATCTGCCCCCTCTTACATCGGTAATAAAATTGTCATGTGTCTACCGTCAATTATTAAAAAGTAATAAATAAGAGAATGAAGAAAAGCTATAAGAATTCCAAAGACATATATAAATTTAAATCAATATTCTCTTGTGCTCGAATATAATTGGACCTCCTACCATCATCGTAGTACTATATTAAAAATTTACTAAATTAAATCCGCAAAAACACAAATAAATCTCAGTTTATTATTTAACCCTCGATGTTGCAAAAGCTTTTCTTTGTATTACCATTCATTTTTATCCCAGTACCACCATAGTAGACGAAGTATACTAAGATGAAACTACGATTAAATATTTGTTCTAACTCAGTGGATGAGACGATAAAAAACCACTGACAGATTTCAAGCTGTCATGAAACATTTATTGCATGCATTTATATTTAATTAATTATATTATTCGTTCATAAAACCGTGATCAATGCCGAGGCATTTGATTTCACGCCCACGCACGCGTGAGAAGCGCAATCGCCAATAAAACCACGACTCCAACCGACTGCTCGTAACCTCCACATCCTTTCCCTTCCGCACTCCACTCCCACTTCCCCGTCCCCCATCCTACACCACCTTCGCCTCCTCCACCCTCTGCAACCCACCGCCGGCTCCTCCCATCCCATCGTCCTCCTCTTCTCCAACGCCGCCCAACTATTACTCCTTCCCACCTCCGAAAAGGGAACCTTTAAAAACTCGTGTACACACAATTCCATTCTGGGAGCGAGTAGGGCGGTGGTGCTGGAAGTTGAAGGGAGACAGAGAGAGAGAGGTGGCGAGAGAGACCATTTCCCTCCCCCCACCCTCGTGTACCTTTCTGCCCACCCCTGTCACCCTCTCGTCCTTTTCGGTGGAATATCAGCGGGAGTTCGGGGAGAGCGGGAGTGGGAGTGCGTGGAGGGAGGGTAGGAGAGTTGTCCTCTGCTGAGGGAGTGAGAGAAGGCGGCACACTACTCGGGGTTTGTCCGCCTCCCTCGGTATTCACTTACGGGAAATGTGAACGGGTAGAAGGGGTGGGGTTTGGGGAGACGGTTTTTTTTTCTTCGAGTGTAGGGCGAAGAGGATGGGCGTGGGAGGGTTGGTAGGTGTTTGAGGGGGAGGGGGGCGGGGCTGAGTGGCAGGCGGTTGGGGGATGGTACGTTCCTGAGTGGCAGCGGAGGAAACGGCGTGGGGGCGCGATATCTGTGAGTAGTGATGGCCAAAATACGCTTTTGCTTTACAGGCCGGCATCTTCAAACCTCCAGAATTTTTTACGAAAGTTTTTGTCAGGTAAGAAAGGCGGCTCCCATCATCGGAGCAGGCAATACATTCTTCTGATTTACCGCGTCAACACTGCGTGCTAAAACCTAATATCCGTAAATCGTTGCGAAATTTTTTTTTCAACATTTATCGGAAAGTTTCAGTTATTTCTTGTGCTGTCTTGAGCTACTTGTTGAAAGAAAGGGAAATTCTCAATTTCGATATGCTTAATTCCATATGTCCTTGGATCAAATTAATAGATTCGTTGATGTTTCATCCCTGCGATAGTTGTAGGGCATAACTTCTGCGCTAATGTGCGGAATCAAAACAGTATCGTAGTTGGCATTATTCTGCCTGGAGATATTAGCATGATACGTCATCTGGTCAACAAATCTTTTTATTGGAGTAGGTTTGGGCAATGTTGAGTGAGAGACGATGCTCCAATTTGTAGGAAAAACTTAGATGGATTTCAACAGCAGTAAAATAATCTATTGCAAAACAATGTTGCAACTTAAAATTAAATACGGAATAAGTACAGGTAAGCTAAATAAAAGAGTTGGATAGCAGATTGAAATATATATTGAGAAAGAGGAAGCATATAAAACCGTAAAAGAAGAGAAGGCCAATTTTATGAATCAAAATAAGGAAAAAGAAGAGAGAGAGACAACTTGGGCACGATTGATAATTGCTTAATGATTAAAATTGTGAGATAACAGAAATTTCAATGATAGTTAGATTTCAATATGGAAAAATGGAAGGCGGTGGTCAATCAAATCTGCTGAAAGTAAATACCTATTGGATAATAAATGATGACTAATGAATGAGCAAGCTCTGACACAAGTGGCCGACAGAAAATGTTCTCCAGATTTCCTTCCTTCCATTTGCTGGTAATACAAGGCTTGCAAAACCCCCTCAACTGAGCTTACCGACCGAGATGTAAATTATCATGAAACTTAACATGCAGCATTCTCTTATGTTGGTGATATTCATGAATTATCATTATACATATGAGTTGAAGTCCTTATAGTGAAGGGGAAGTGACACATACGGCTTTGTGTTTCCACAGAATACATCTTTCTCATTCCGCGAAAACGCAAAGTCTCATGTGTCACTTCCTTTTCGATATAATAGAACTCCACAAAGTTATGGCCTAAACTATCTCTCAAATTTAGTCCTAATAATTTTATATATAGATCAAATGGTAGCTATCCATAATTTTAAAAAAATAATAAATGTTTAAGTACAATTAAGGTGCATATCCAATTCTTTCATTTTGATAGAATTCTTCAGTGCCTTCTTCTTGGCATTAGAAATAAATAAAAAAAATAAATATGAGATTTTACAACCCAGGTTCGTCTTTGTTAAATACTTCTCTAAGTTCCTATTCAAGCATATAAACCGAAGGTATGAATAAATCGCAAATCATTTGGCGGAAATATATCTTAAAATATACTTCTTGCCAGGATCATAAAAGAAAGCGTCAGAATAAAATTAGTATAACCAAATTGAAGCACATGAATAACTCTTTTTTGTCTATTTGCAGAGAGGAATCACAGAGGCAATAGATTTTAAAATGATGAATTATGCATGGTAGCCTTGGAGAAGAAGGCACTATATCCGAAGGCTATCTGCCTACGGGTTATTATCGTAAATCTGGAAGTGATGAGTTTTTTCCTGAATAGGAATGAAATATCAAAAATGCGAAAATATTCCAAAATCCAAAATTATTAAAACGACGCATAATTCAGAATGGAAAAGTTTAACAATTTGGAATATTCCTTATCGTTTCACATATTATCTTTATGAAATGGAATTCCACTTAATCAAGGTGAAAACTATGCAATGTATGATAAATAAAAACGGCTATAAAAGTATCATTTCCTTGGAAAGAAAGCATTGAACAATATCGGTGGGAGAAAAAAAAGATAAGAAGCAATTAAACTTTTATTTTTTCCGACAGAATAATGGTTATTTACCATGAATGAACGAATAGAATTTCCAATCAAAATTTATAGAGGTAGAGGTGAATAAAGAAGCCTTATGATGAGTAGTGGAGAAGAAGGAAGACAGTTATTTTATAGTGCATTAGGCATGAGAGATATAGGAAAGCAAAAGGAAGAAAAATGGCGGGAAAAATATGCACGAAAAGTAAAAATGGAAAACATTAACCTAAGCTCTTCCGCAGGTCTTGGCTTCAATCCTCCGAGTTACTAACTGTTAAGAGGATGACGAAGGTAATAATCCGAGGATAGCTCGCTTAAACTCACCAGATATATTGCTGAATGCACAATTTTAGTGTCTTTTAAGTACATGTTTTGCAGCAAAGTAATTACAATACGTCCCCTACGGTAAAAAAATCTCTCTCTTCAATGGAAATGCATTGTTAAGTGGCAACTTCGATCCATGCATGATAGACAAAATAATTGTACATATAAAATTTCGGACACAGCCTTCGATTCACACTTAAACCGTACATGTCGTGCCATAATCATATAAAATACTAGAACTACACACCATGCATTTTACCACGACCACCGATGGTGTTTACTCCTTAGCTTTTATTCATGGACAGGGACCAGATTTGCTTCAGTTTGGGATGCAGGACATGATATTTTAAAAGTATGCGAGTTTGTGTGTGTGAGTGCGCGTGAGCATACGGTTCCAGGTGACGCAAGCGTGCGCGGAGGAGCCCCTGAAGGGAACCAACCTCACGTGGGCAGTGGGGCCCACGTGGTCGCCGAAAAGGTCTCCCCTGCACCCCTCCCCCATCTTTCCCTCGGTAATGCTGCCCTCGCCCTCCCGCGGGGGGGTCGCCTAAGAAGTGCCGCCCGCATGCCGGAGGAGATGGATGGATGGCCAGAGTAATTTTCCGGTGGGGAGACGGGAGAGCGAGCCCCGGCCTCCTAAGAAAAGCCCCGAGGGAGTCAAGAGGAGGCGCGAGCGGGGAGCGATTCCAGTTGAGTTGGCAGCGATGAGAGATTCGCAAGAGGGGACGCCGCCGCACGGTCGAAACCCATTTTCGGTCGGTGAGGGAAGAGGACCAGGGTGAGGATGATCGGCATACAATGAACCGCGTGCGTGTTTTCATAAATATCACGGCGAGCTCCGCGAGGGTTCTCCGGTTCGGGGAGGAAGGAAGAAAAATAAGCGCGGGATTACGCGTAGACGTCATGAAGGAGCGGGGTGGGTGGCTTAGAGCGAGGATTTGAGTCTGCTCGGTTCACCCCACCGAAGAGATTATACGCCCCGCGCGACCGTGTTTATGCGAAAGAAACGCCTTCCACTTAAAGGGCGCTCGCTCCCCCGAGAGGATGTAATCCTTCGGAAGAGATAAGACCCTCGAGCCCCTCAGGAACGGCTCCCAAAACCTCCCACTGAATTTCAGTTTTGGCCAATGGGATTAAGGTATCGATGCGCAGATGCTGTTGGCCGGGCTCTCCTACCACTACTGACCGAATCCTGCCCTCCGACGCAAAAGGGGATCGCTTCCTTGAAGCGAGAACGACGACGGATATTTTTTGCCGCACTAAACGATACGCTTCGATGTTGTCCCGAGGAGAAGTACGATAATAGATATCTACGCTAGTGGTCGAGAGGGCAGGGTGAGTCCACCTCTACATACCTAATGCATGCACGTTCATCTAAATGAAAACAGTTGCTAAACTTGTACTTGGAATAACCTTTTCATAACTTGTATATACGTACGGTAGCACAAATGATCCCGTTTCAAGAGAAAATGAACGTACATCACCTGTTCATATCTACGTTGAAAATTATGTTTTTAGTTGAGAACATAAGTTTAGTCTGCGCCATGCTTACTCACTGAGTTGCCGAAAAGTCATAGTTTGTAATAATGATGATGATTGTTCATTCTTGGTATTATCCAGTTGAGATTTGACTGAAATTGCGAAACGATTTTTGTCTTCAGAGTACCTTCAGTCATTTGATGTAATTATTTGTGAGTGAGTGTAAAGAGTTATGAGTTTTATTCTCCCCTTTTTGAGCTTTTGTAGATTAAATGAAACATACCAAATGTTTCAGGAAAAGCAAAATGGTGATTATGCCAATAACTTCTAAAGAACTATACTATTGGGTTACCATTAGAACTTAAAACTACAAGTAGAGGAGTTACCAACATTTTAATGTCAGTAGAGGGAATGAGTCCAAGAATTTGACTCATGACCCATTCGTAACTGCAACACTAATCGATGTAATTTAAAAGTTGTGTTCATACATTTTGAACTATTAAATCCTAATAATTTTCCACGCATTTATACGTTGATTTGAACTAACACAGTTATCTACATTAAGGTCACTTTGATAGACGAGAGTAGGGCTTGCCCAATACCCAATGGTGTGTGCAATTCACACATCAGTGTAGGGGGGCACAGTTCCTTTCCCTGCGCCGCCTATGGTTTCCTAGAAAGTTATGGTACCCGAAAAATCACACAACTTGGGTAAAGCAAATGGTGCCAAGAGGCGTGGCCTGGATTGAACCCGGGCCCTTCGATCATTAACGTACAACGTTCTACATCCTGGACTACCGCGTCCCCATAAATGTATATGTATATATACACGTATATACATATATAGTATTCCATTCGAATGAACAATCACCGCTACCCCTGTAATTCTGCCTCACTCTCTTCTTTTCTCCCTAGCCATCCTAGAATCCTTACCCAATTCACCCACCAATATGAGGTGAGAACTCGCGAATCCGCATACATACTAGCTTTCCTATACTTTGAAATTACCACCCTTAACCGCCATATTCAATTCCCTTCCCAACATTCCCTGTACCTTCCCCCCTTTTACCCCCCAGACTCTATGTTTCTCTCCGAGAACTTTCAGTCTGGCCTGAAGAAGGCCGAGGAGTAGGCTTAAAAGCTACATTGTGAGTGTCATTTTACGTGTTATCCGTTTTATTTTGTGTTCTATTGTGCCGTTATATTGCTCTCGTGAGTGCTTCTATATCAGCGATATATATATATATATATATATATATATATGCGGGTCGCGGTGGTCTAGCGGGTAGAGCGTTGGACTGCTGACCGGAGGGTCCCGGGTTCGATTCCCGGGCAAGGCACTTTGGGCACCTGCAGCTCCACCCAAGCTAGTTGATTTTTCGGGTACCAGATCTTCCTGGGAAACCATAACCGGCACAGGGAAAGGAACTGGCCCCCCTACCCTGATGTGTGAATATTCACACGCCGTATAGGGCTTGGTACATGGGTGAGCTCTACCATCACCTACTAAACCGACCTTCGGGTTGATTACTGTGTTTATGGTTTTATATATATATATATTATTATTAGGTAATCTACCGGTTAAGGTAGGTTTTTGGATGGACACAACTATCAAATAAACATTTTGTGACTCCCCACCTAGCAAACTAATCTATATCAGGTCCCTCTTCATCTCGGTGTACTTCTTTCCTCCCTTCATCCCGTCCAACATCCCTATCCAGTTCCTACCCTTACCTCGCTTGCCCAACATTCTCCCCTCTATTACCCTCTTCAACATTCCACTACCGCTCAATACGCCTTTCATCCATTTTTCCTGCCTCCATAGAATTTCTCTCAACAAACCCCTCTCCTCACCCACCATTTCCAGTACTTCCTCATTTGTTTTCCTTTCGGTCCATTTCACCTTCTCCATTCTTCTCCACACCCACATTTCAAAAGCCTCCAATCTACGTCTATCCTCCTGCTTCAGCGACCACGTTTCCGCGCCGTACATAGCTACGCTCCATATCAGAGTTTTTACGAGTCTTTTCTTAACATCCCTACTCAACGTCCCCGTCATCAACTCCCTCCTCCTTGAGAAAGCCTCCTTGCCTAGCGCAATTCTTCTCCTTACGTCCCTACCACTTTGACCGTATTGGTCCAAAACACTTCCGAGATATGTAAACTGCTCTACCTGCTCTATTCTTTCCCTGCCTATTTTAATATTTAGCTTAGCCTTTTTCTTTCTGGAAAATCGCATAACCTTTGTTTTATTAATATTGATTCTCATCCCATATTTATCGCACTGAACCTCCAATTCACTCAACAATGCTTGCAACCCCTTGGCTGACTGAGCAACTAATGCTTGGTCATCAGCAAACCTAACCGATTTTACGAATTCCCCTCCGACTTTCATTCCTACCTCCAGTTCTTCCCATGCCTCTTTAATCATTTCCTCTACATATACGTTGAACAGTACCGGTGACAATGGGCAACCCTGCCTTACACCTCTTCCTAACACTGCCCATCCAGACTCTCCGTTCCCCACTCGCACCTGAGCAGTCTGAGACATGTACAGGTTGCGGATCAGTCTCCTGTCCCTCCAATCCATTCCTATTTTCTGCAATACACGCATTAATTTTTCCCAATTCACTCTATCAAACGCTTTTTCGAAATCTACAAAACAGGCAAAAACGTCCTGATTGTATTCTATATTCCTCTCGACTAGTGATCTCATTACTGCAATGGCATCACGGGTACCTCTTCCTTTTCTGAACCCAAACTGATCATCCCCTAAGTAATCATTTGCCTTACTCTCTATCCTTTTTTTGATGATCCTGAGAATAACTTTAGCTGCGTGGGATATCAAACTTATTGTTCTGTAATCCTCACATGACGAAGCCTTTGCCTTTTTTGGAATAGGAACTAACACCGATCTCACAAAATCTTCCGGCCAGATTCCTTCCTCATAGATACTACGAATCAGTCCATATATGGCCTTTTTCCCACCTTTCCCTAACCATTTCAACATTTCTACAGGAATATTGTCCACCCCCACAGCCTTATTTGCTTTCATCTCCTTTAATGCCCTTTCTATTTCATCGTCGAGTATGCCTGGACCTAAGCTATCTTCTTCTACGTCATGTTCCTTTTCTATGTCTAACCTTGTCGGCCTAAGTTCTTTACCATACAGTGTTTCTATATATTCCTTCCATCTCTCTTGGATTTTTCCTGGTTCAACTATTATCTTACCCCATTTATCTTTAACTGTTAGCACAGCTCTTGCCTTCTTACTTCCCGATAATAACTTAACCTTGCTGTATAGAGCACCAATTTCACTCTTCTTCTGTAAACTTTCCATATCCTCGCATTGCGTTTTCCACCATTCTTCTTTTGCTTTATTTGTGGCCCTTCTCAATTTATTGTTTAACTCTTTGTACTTCATTTTGCCTAACTCTGTGTTTACATTTTTCCATCTTCTTCTCTCATCCATCTTCGCAATCATCTCATCCGTTACCCATGGTTTCCTTATCCTTTTCCCCTTAACGGTTCCTATAGTGTCTTTAGCGGCTTCCAATATCCCTTTCTTGATACATTCCCATTTTTCTTCGATAATACTCAGTTCTTTACCGTCATCCATCATTTTCTCTACAGCCTCCTGATACTCCTTCCTCGTTAATTCATTTACTGCTTGTAAATTCCATTTTTTAACCCGCCGCCCTTGCCTTATCTTCTTGAAACGAACATTACATTTCATAACAACTAAATTGTGGTCAGAGTCCGCATCCGCTCCTGGGAAACTGTGCGAATTTATCACACTGTTCCTAAACCTGTGCCTAACCATAATATAATCTAACTGATACCTTTCTGAGTCACCTGGCATTTTCCATGTATACCTACGCCTTTTGTGGTGTCTAAACCATGTGTTAGTGATGACTAACCCCTGTCTCCTGCAGAATTCAATTGCTTTCTCCCCGCGTTCATTCCTCGTGCCTAACCCATAGTCCCCCACCTCACCACCATCTCTTCCTTCGCCTACCGTCGCATTCCAATCCCCCATCACTATCAAATGTTTCCCTGCAGGAACACTCGCGATGATATCCTCTAACTCATCATACATCCTATCGACTTCTTCCTCCTTGTGGTTGCTCGGTGGCATGTATACCTGAATAATGACCAAGTTCGTCGGCTCTGCTTTAATCTCTACGAGTAAAATTCTATCTGTCGCTTGCTCTATGTTGACTACGCTTCTTCCTACCCCTTTATTTAAAATTACGGCAACCCCTCGTTGGCTCTCATCCCCGCCGCTGTATATTACTCTATAATTGTCACTCCAGTAATCCCCGCTATCCTTCCATCTCACCTCGCAGAGGCCTAAAACATCTATGTTACCTCTTTCCATCTCTCGCTTAATATTTTCTAATTTGCCTCTCCTCAACATTGTCCTGACGTTCCAGGTTCCTATTCTAACTACTTTCGCCTTCTTCTGAGTCTTCTGTCCTGCTGAAGTTATTTCTTCCCCGCAAGGGTTTCGTGGGATGACGACCGCGGAAGCCTTGCCTCTCCCGCTGCCGGGCACGACACACGGCCTCTTGGGCCGTGTCCCGTAGTTGCCAGGACTCATATTATCTATAGTGCCCATCATAATATTCTTGGGAATCATAATTGAGGTGGTTTCCCGTTGCCTTCCTCAATAGTGTTTTTAACGTGACACCATCACTTAATGGCCGCCCCACTGGGGTCAGACGCCATTGCAGCCGCCTCACTGAGGAACAGACGCTGCGTGGACTACCTTTCGTCTGGCTCCTAACCTTCGACCTATCTGGCATGGGTGACCCTTCCAGGAGTAATTATTATTACTCCCGCCAGCACAGCTCTAGGGGTCATCGGAACACACAAGCCCTTCCACCACGACAAGGTTGTAGTCCATGGGAGGATATATATATATATATATATATATATATATATATATATATATATATATATATATATATTTATATTTGGACCACCGAAAATTCGAGAACCAGTGAGTCTCTCTTTTGTGTGTTTTGGTTTCTGTATTTGTTATGACTATTAGTGAATTTACATTATATATACATATATATATAATATATATCCCTGGTAAAAGCTCGGACGTTAATATCTGAAGTTAAACGCACACCGGACAGAACCGAGGAAAGAGGAAGGGCTCTAACCCTTCATATATATATATATATATATATATATATATATATATATATATATATATATATATATGTATATATATATAACTCACACTGTAGATGATTTAAGGTTTCGGCCTACTCCGAGGCCTTCTTCAGGTCAGACTGTATATATATATATATATATGAAGGGTTAGAGCCCTTCCTCTTTCCTCGGTTTTGTCCGGTGTGCGTTTAACTTCAGATATTAACGTCCGAGCTTTTACCAGGGAATGAAATTTTTTGAAAAATATACTGTCGCCACGTTTAAACTTTACGCAGCAAACGCCGGTCAGTTATTCCCACACATTTGTCAAGTCTCCAGATTTTATGGGTAGCTTCCATCCTCTAAATAAAATGCGCGACCATGAGTATTTACGTGTCACTCTTCTAACATGTGCTTGGCTTATTAACCCCATGAGAAAACCGAACCCAGGCGAGGGAGAAGGGTGGGAGGAGACCGACGATGGAGGGCATCTCCGGCTACGCAGGAGAGTAACCCATGGACGGAATAGAAAGACGAATTCCTAGCACGAGGCGAGGGAGAACGAGGTGGAATGAGAGTGTGAGCGTGTGTATGCTTTTTGAGTGTTGAACGTTTGAAGTAAGGGAGATGGGAGGACAAGGAAGAACAAGGATAAGAAAAGAAATCCTCCGGTTTGTAATGCAGGAGAAGTGCATGGGGGCGAGGGTTGGGAGACGTGAAAGTGTGGAGGGGTTAATTTTGTAAGTGGGAGATGCGGCATTTTTCAGAGGCGAGGGGATATTAGAGAGGATGAAGGAGGTGAGACGGAGTGCGGGGTGGAGGGAGGGGGGAGGAAAAGACGGGAATGGAGGAGGAGATGGGAACGGTGGGAAGGGAGACGGGAAAATGTGTAAAGAAAGACACTCGGGAGGTGTTCCCGAGATGACCGAAGATGTGGGGGGATGTGGGGATAAACAAAAGAAGGGCGACCGAGGAAGCGAGTTTGGGGAGCAACACGGGACTGCCGCCGCCCCTCCACCCTGAATTCCACCGGGGGTGGAGGGAGAGGAGAAACCTCTCCCCCTTCCCGCCAAGTCTCCACCACACTAAAAGCATCCTCCGTGACTCTCTCCTCCACCTCCCTACAACACCAGCCCCCCCTCCTCCTTCGCTCTCCATCCTCCAAATCTACCCCGCCCCACCTCCACTCCACTTCCCGCCCGTCTCACGGTTCTCGACTCAATGCCACACCTTTCTCACTCTTCTCATTTCTCTCCCTCCCCACTCAATACTTTTCTGAAAGTAATTAATATAAGGATTTTGTAAAAAAAAATGACAGGCATAATGACTCATGCTGAAAAATACAGCCATTGTATATTAAATAAAAATGGTGTAAACAACACGCGTTTATCTGTTAAGATTTGCATCAATCTATCTATAGGTCTATCTTAACCTGCGGTACTGATTCTTCAGAAATAATTCTCCCAAATAACTGAACCAATAATTTGGAGATGTTTAATTAAGGTTAAACCTAGGGTCGAGTCACCGGGCAAAAAATATTTTTTTTAAATTCACGTTTAAGGGGAGAATTTCTCGTGTAAAATCCTCCACCCATTGTTGATTAGAATCTCAATGTACGTACCTTAATAATCATGGGTAATGGCTTATTCTACGCACAGAATACAATTTTTACTTTGCGAACTATCTGCTTTCTTCACTTATTGGTTTGGTTGAAAATTTCTCTTCAAGTATAAACTGTCTAGGTCGTTATATTGAAAATGTATGTCGAGGAGAGCCTTAGAGAAAGAATAGCCAAATACGAGATGATGCCAAGCAGATCTGTGAATGAAATAAGTCTTTCAATAAATCTACTATGCAAGAGCACTTTTTAAGATATTATTATTTTTTAAGATATTATTTAAGATATTATGCAAATTAAAAAATATCAGCGGAATGCTGACTTTCTAAAATAAAATTATTTTAAGTTATTATGTCAACCTAATTCGTACAAATATTCCATTTAATAGAAAACCGGGGTCTTATTTAGTGATTACGGTTGGGATAATTCAAATGGTATGAATTTTATTGCAACTCTTAGCGGTTTCAGCCCTCCGTGGTTATCATGCTTATTTTAATAAAATTACAGGTTGCATTAAATCTTAAATAAAATCTATTTAATGTCTTGAGGAAATCAAAAACTATTCATAGAAGGTGGAGAATTTTACCATTACTTCAACTACTTTCTTCAGATGAGTTGGTATAACTCTTTCTTAAGTTCTCTACAAATTACGTTATTCAATATGGCCAGGTAACATCAAACTAATATTAAATAAACAAATTCGGTGATATCAATGATCGTGAAATATTGGAATCTAAACCTCGGGAAGTGATCGAAAATTCTTAACCTTTCAGCGCATTATTTGATCTTGATATTGTCGCTTTCTGTTGAGATCTTATTTTTATAGTGCACTAAATATGAAGGTTGGAAGGATGAATGATCAAGAAGTAATACTTTTCTTCACAGAAAAAAGTTGAAATTTAATGCGATGCCATAAATTTAAACCAAAAATAAATATTTCTCTGAGTTTTCATAGTAATCTAAAAATATACAAATCAAGTTAAAAAGAAAATAGTCATAACTCAAATCCGATTTCGATCTAATATCCAATTTCATCTTACATATTCTAAGTATAGGATCCAACAGAATTTACGTTTTCGTTACTAACACGTTTCAGAAAGCTAAATTAACATTTTTGCCATTTTTATTCCTTCAAGAGCGAGTTCTTGAGATGAATTTGGCAATTATATCACTGAGTGACCCTCAAGTTCTAAGTTTTGGACCTAAACCGATTCACCAGGTCGTTTGCCACCATGAAAACGAATCAAGGCGCGCGACGCTCGGATTCACGTTAAATTACGACCATCGAAAAAAATAGAACCCTTATAATCACACCGACATTGCAATGTTACTAAAATACTCGGAATCCCGTCATCTTTAATTAATGTGATGAAAACAAACGGATCTGTTGATTCCCACTGGGAACCATAAATTTTAGCACTATAAAGAAATGCGAGTTGTATGGACCCCAAATACCTTCCCATCTCCCTTCACAAATCTCCGCAGGAATCTTCCCTTAATTCCTCATTCCGCTCACGGATATCTACTGAGCGCCACCTCTCGGAAAAGGAGACCAGATTCCAGCGGCTCAAATGGGGAATCATGGGATTCCAGCCCCGAGTTCCGAACACGGAGAGCTGCGTGAGGCACGCGGACAGAGACGGGGTGGGTGGGAATCGTAGAGGGTGGTCTAATATCTGGAGAGGCTGAAAAATGCCGAGGGACAGGAGAAGGGAGGGAGGGAAGACCTGAGCAACAGTAAGGGGTGAGGAGGAACAATGGTTCCGTTGGCGTTTTAGAACGCCTGATGAGGACCCGCAGATGTGAAAATTATCTCCGCGGGTTCGTTCAACCGGAGGTTTAGGTACACGATAGAGGTCTTATCAGTTAAGAAATGGGTTAATGGAAAGGAAAGAAAATACTTTGCTATTTCACACATTAATTGTACGGCATTTAATTAGTTTAGCGAATACCTCCGTCAAAAGTTACTGTAACGGTATTTTTCGAATCTTCTTGGAAGTTGTAAAGGAAAGTATTTTTTCCTATTCACCATGAAGGAGTTTCTCGAAGTAACGTCATCCACCATATGCAAGAGATGGGTTAGTGATCGATCGACTTGTTCGACTAAGTATGTAAAAGTAGTGAGTACAGATACCTGTATAGTAAAAGCAAATCCCTCAAGCTCAAAATATTATGTGAAACTATCACTTTATATTGTCTATGACCATTTCGAAACGCGGCTATAAAAATCAAATCGATGCATCGAACATTATTTTTAGATTTAAATTGGGCCCATTAGACCAAATATTAATTTTATAGCACAAAAAATACGACATTTAAATGTAAGAATCGAGAAACATACGAGGTCTGTAAATTAAGTAACGAGACTGGCAACGTAGCGTTAGATCTGGCAACACTGGAGGCGCCGGGCTTAGCTCTCCGTAGTGATGTTTTTGGGAAACAGCTTTTTCTATTGCGTTCTAACAATGAGTGACATCAATTTTGCTGTGCTATCAGGTTTTGCCTCAGACTTGGGTACAGTGCGACGGAAACTTTTGCTAAACTTAAGTAGGCCTACGGATATAGTATTTTGTTAATACCAAGGCCACCTCCCTCCCGGTAAAAGTGTTGATTAACCGCTTGGCCTTTAAGGCCAAGCGGTTAATCAACACTTTTACCAGGAGGTTCTTGAAAAACTTCGAAAAAGGTTCATTCGTGTGCGGCCAAACATCAAGAACAACTGGGTGTTGCATCACGATAATGCTCCTTGTCACACTGCAATTTCAATAAACGAGATTTTGGCCAGTAAAAACATTCCTGTGGCTCCTCAGTCTCCTCATTTGCCTGAATTGAGTCCTTGTGACTTCGTGTTTTCTCTTCCATAAGTTGAAAAAAATCACCTCAATCATTCATTTCGGGACAGTAGAAAACATTCAAACGGCTGTAACCGACCAGCTGAAGGCTATTCCAGTATCGTAGTTCCGGCACTGCTATGAGGAGTGGAAGAACCGTGTCCAACGGTGTGTGGATTCAGAAGGAAGTTATTTTTAGGGTGACAATATAAAATCATAATTTTGTCTCAATGAAAAAAAAATTTAATCAGTCTCCTTACTTAATTTGCAGACCTCAAATGTTAAATTAATATTCTCCATTCAAATTCCACTGCTAACGCGGTTTCTACTTCATTGTTACTATTTTGATTTAAGGGTTGGTTGGTTCCATTCTTCCCTATCCAATTTTAATAACTAACTTTCGTCCTCAATGGTTTTCTGTGTCAATTTTACCTTCACTTTAGTTCTGCTGATGGTTCCAGGACATAGGAAGTATTCTGTTAGTGAGCGGCTGATAGATGTCTCTTTAATACATAAATAGGTAGGTAAATATGTTCATTACTGGATGATAAAAATATAAATCCCACTCCAAATAGGTATTGAGCATTATAACCAAAAACTTCATTATATTACCCGTAATATATGAGGGGGACTGTTTTCAGTCATTACCTCTACTTTCATTGATAATGATTCACGTATTTATTCTTTTTTATTTTGACAACATGGCGGACTAATGCTAATTGACTGTGTTCATTAAATTAGATAATTTTTCGACAGTAATTAACTATTGGTGGAACTTTACTTTGTATTAGTAGTAGCTTTAGAGGAGATGACCAACAGCCGAGGTCATTTGCGCCATTAGGGACGGATGGAAATGAAGGAAGGGTAGAGAGAATCCCGGCGTCGGTATTTGCCTATCTTTAACCAAAGGCGCCAAGGGGTCCACAGTTTAACGTCCCATCCGACGGCCGGCTCAAAGTGCTCTCCACAAAGCACCTCATGTAGGGATAGGGATATCGCTGTAAAAGACCTGCCGCCTCCAGAATTCGAACCCGTGCCTCCTGGGTGGGAAGCCAGTACATTAGCCACCGCACCATTCCGTTCCCCTTCCAGTTTTTAATTCACCCTGGAGACTGTTGAAAGATCTGGAGAGGTACTAAGCTTGATAAATAGTAGATAAGAGACGATTCAGGGGGTGACTTAACTAGATAGGTAGTAGCGTAATGATAAGGTAAATAATTGGTGTTGGCAATGTGTTTGGCAACATATAGGGCGTGCGGCAAAATAATTGAATTATAGAGATAGTGATGATTAAGGATTAAATGTTTAAAAAAAATGATTCGCTTGAAGTACGATAATAAACTTTGTTGGGACAAAAAGGTCACACGCTGCAAAGTTATTTCAGAAGCATCGGTACAGGCTAGAAGTGAGCAGGTCAGATTGGTCTGACATGGAGTGATGTATTGCATATCCAAATCATATTGACAGACTGGATCACTCGGATAAAATAGGAAACATACACCGCTATGATGATAAATTTAAATACTCGTTCTTCCCTCGAAAATTTTGGTATAACAGCGAAATGAGAGTGAAAAATTCTTACAACACTGATCGAAAGACCTTAGAATCATCTGCTCTTTAATTTACGAACTAAAGCCAAAAAATTAATTCACGATAATCTATGATAGCGTATGTAATCAAACTCTAGCGTCCTCACATCATGGGACACACTCGGGCGGTGGCCTGCAAAGGTACGATTTGAGTACAGAGTAAGAGGTAAACATCTTATGGCGGGTTGGGAAATGGGCAGTAGGGCAGTGAGAGAGAAGGAGGGAGACCCCTCGCCTCTTCGTCACCGTAGGGTCACCCTCCACCTCTTCGCACCCATTTGCTCCTCATTCCGTCACCGCCGGCCGTGTTTACCCAGCACCTCAGCCGGAGGAAGACGACCTCCTCCGTGTCCTCCTGCCCATCTCCTGGACCCGGGAGGCGAGTGGGTCGGTTTCCGAGAGAAATACAGGCATTCGAGACGGCAACGATGCTTAACGTGCCACGAAAACTCGCGTTTTCATTCCTGGGGCACTTAGTCCGACCGAATGAGAGGCGGGGAGGGTGGCAGGGGAACGAGACGAAGCACAAGAGCTGGTCGAGAAGGAGAAGTTTCGGGTATGTACCGGAGTGCAGTTGCTGGGGATGGCGAAGGATGGATAGGGAGGGAAAGTCTCGTATTGCTAGTATCAACCGGATAAAGGTAATGTGGTAAAGAAATAGACCTATTGAACAGAACATTGGGCTGATTGCCAAAATCAGAAATAGGGTATTGAGGGATATACCAAGCAATAAAATTTTTCCTTTACCAACTTCACGCATTTGACGTGATTGCTTCACTCTCACTGCCTCTCGTGAACAATCATTATGTACGAATCATATCTCATCAATTAGGCCAGATTGTTAAAAGCAGTAATAAACATATATTGAAATCCTGGGGTTTATTCATACAAGAAGGAAAATTTAAAAAATGCACATAACACGAAAGTAATTCGTTTGATTAGTATAATAATATGACGCGCGACATAACTGTGAATTTGTATACGACCAAGTACTGGCTAACATAAAATCTAGTTTCCGTCTTTTTATTTATTTATTAGGTAATCTACCGGTTAAGGTAGGCTTTTGGATGGACACAACTATCAAATAAACATTTTGTGACTCCCCACCTAGCAAACTAATCTACATCAGGTCCCTCTTCATCTCGGTGTACTTCTTTCCTCCCTTCATCCCGTCCAACATCCCTATCCTGTTCCTACCCTTACCTCGCTTGCCCAACATTCTCCCCTCTATTACCCTCTTCAACATTCCACATTCCACTACCGCTCAATACGCCTTTCATCCATTTTTCCTGCCTCCATAGGATTTCTCTCAACAAACCCCTCTCCTACCCCACCATTTCTAGTACTTCCTCATTTGTTTTCCTTTCGGTCCATTTCACCTTCTCCATTCTTCTCCACACCCACATTTCAAAAGCCTCCAATCTACGTCAATCCTCCTGCTTCAGCGACCACGTTTCCGCGCCGTACATAGCTACGCTCCATATCAGAGTTTTTACGAGTCTTGTCTTAACATCCCTACTCAACGTCCCCGTCATCAACTCCCTCCTCCTTGAGAAAGCCCCCTTGCCTAGCGCAATTCTTCTCCTTACGTCCCTACCACTTTGACCGTATTGGTCCAAAACACTTCCGAGATATGAAACTGCTCTACCTGCTCTATTTTTTCCCCGCCTATTTTAATAATTAGCTTAGCCTTTTTCTTTCTGGAAAATCGCATAACCTTTGTTTTATTAATATTGATTCTCATCCCATATTTATCGCACTGAACCTCCAATGCACTCACCAATGCTTGTAACCCCTTGGATGACCGACAAACTAAAGCTACCTCACCCCCATCAGGGAACCTAACCGATTTTACGAATTCCCCTCCGACTTTCATTCCTACCTCCAGTTCTTCCCATGCCTCTTTAATCATTTCCTCTACATGTACGTTGAACAGTACCGGTGACAATGGGCAACCCTGCCTTACACCTCTTCCTGACACTGCCCATCCGGACTCTCCGTTCCCCACTCGCACCTGAGCAGTCTGAGACATGTACAGGTTGCGGATCAGTCTCCTGCCCCTCCAATCCATTCCTATTTTATGCAATACACGCATTAATTTTTCCCAATTCACTCTATCAAACGCTTTTTCGAAATCTACAAAACAGGCAAAAACGTCCTGGTTGTATTCTATATTCCTCTCGACTAGTGATCTCATTACTGCAATGGCATCACGCGTACCTCTTCCTTTCCTGAACCCAAACTGATCATCCCCTAAGTAATCATTTGCCTTACTCTCTATCCTTTTGTTGATGATCCTGAGAATAACTTTAGCTGCGTGGGATATCAAACTTATCGTTCTGTAATCCTCACATGACGAACCCTTTGCCTTTTTTGGAATAGGAACTAACACCGATCTCACAAAATCTTCCGGCCAGATTCCTACCTCATATATACTACGAATCAGTCCATATATGGCCTTCTTCCCACCTTTCCCTAACCATTTCAACATTGCTACAGGAATATTGTCCACCCCCACAGCCTTATTTGCTTTCATCTCCTTTAATGCCCTTTCTATTTCATCGTCGAGTATGCCTGGACCTAAGCTATCTTCTTCTACGTTATGTTCCTTTTCTATGTCTAACCTTGTCGGCCAAAGTTCTTTACCATACAGTGTTTCTATATATTCCTTCCATCTCTCTTGGATTTTTCCTGGTTCAACTATTATCTTACCCCATTTATCTTTAACTGTTTCCGTCTTTATATTTTAGCAATTAAAATTGTACCTGGGGCACTCCAACATACTCGTATTTTGTATAAAATATAATTGACATCTTAAAATAAATGGATTATTTATTTTGCATCAATCTGAAAACAGGACTTTTTGTCCATAATATCCGGTTATGACTTATATAACAATGGACAGAATCACAAAAAACCCAATTTCTACACGGAGGGAAAACCACTCAGGCGGGAATCGAACACGCGATTTTCGGGATGTCAGAAGAGGACACTACCACATCAGGAACACCGCGGACAAGAATAAGGCCATAATGAAAAATTTAGTAATCCGGAGGGAAACGATTGATAGATTTTCCATCTGTAATGCAGAGCAGATATACTGCTCAGCAAAGACATAATGGGCAAGATAATGACTTGTGGCCGGGTCTCACGAATTACGTATTGTGATGATCTACCATGAAGATTTTTACCTTATCGTTACTTAAATTAATGTTGAAAGATGGCAAAGTCTTTTCTTCCGTTTCACTTTGTTCCGTTCTTATTGATGTAAATCGCATCGGGTGTTTACGTGTTTGTGTGTATGTACATATATGCATAAACCATAAATACAGTAATCAACCCTAAGGTCGGTTTGGTTTCCCAGGAAGATTTGGTACCCGAAAAATCACATAGCTTGTGTGGAGCTGAGGGTGGCCATAGAGGCTTGCCCGGGAATCGAACCCGTACCCTTCGGTCAGTAGTCCAACGCTCTACCCTTGGCCTACCGTTACCCACTACGTGTGAGTACACACACACACACACACACACACACACACACACACACACACACACACACACACACACACACACACACACACACATATATATATATATATATATATATATATATATATATATATATATATATATATATTTCTACATATATTTATTTTCTATAAACAACGCCAGGATATATATATATTATTATTAGGTAATCTACCGCTTAAGGTAGGTATTTGGATGGACACAACTATCAAATAAACATTTTGTAACTCCCCACCTAGCAAACTAATCTATATCAGGTCCCTCTTCATCTCGGTGTACTTATATATATATATATATATATATATATATATATATATATATATATATATATATATCCTGGCGTTGTTTTTAGCATCGCAAGCTGATATTTTTTTTTACAGAGTTAGCTCACTTTATGATGATTAAAGCCTCTATAGATTGTGTTTGTGAAAACAGTCCATTCAATTTCAGAAGAGATATTTCAATTAATATTTGTCAATACTTTTAAAAATTTCAATAAAAATCTATATTGCGTTTGGTAGCAGTACGTTATCGAAGAGTAAAAATTATTTGTCGCATTACTTCGTATGAAAACTGGGGATTAATTATGCTGTCTTTGTTTTTAGTATCGCAAGCTGATATTTTTACAGAGATAGTTCACTTAATGATGATTAAAGCCTATATAGTTTGAGGTTGTGAAAATAGTCCATTCAATTTCAGAAGATATATTTCAATTAAAATTGGCGATAGGGTTTACTTTTCGATCACACTTGTAATAATTGAGCCCCTACTTGCCCTTATGACGATTACCTCGCCTCTTGGCTCATTTTCCACCTCGACACGACAACACAATCGAGGGCTTAAAATTATTAACGGAAGATCGGCTCCATGATTTGCCACAATGATGTTGTTGACTGATCGGGGCAACGTGATACCTTAGCGCAATCGCGTGGGGTCGTCATCCTTTTTGTTTCCCTTTCTTATGACCACTACCGTTCGGCCTCTCGCCAGGGGTGAATTTTGACGCAAGGCGTTCCTTCTTTGACGCATCAGCCCGCCGCTCTCGTCGCCTCGGATGGATATTAGGTGTCTTATAAGAGGTCGAGGGCGGCCGGGTGGCCGGCCCCTGGGAAGAAGTCCGCAGACGGGAAGCCGTCGGGGTGGTGTGGGGATGTAATTGGGATTCTGAGCTGACAACGGGAGAGCAGCATCACCGGGGCGGGAGAGCGGTGTCCGGATCCAGCCTCTTACATCTCGACAGGTGCCAGGTATCACGGAGCTCGCAGAGAGGTCAGCGGGACGACAGGATGAAGGAAGGGTTTAAGGTAAAAATTTAGGACCCTACTCCAGTTATCAGCAGGAGCCCCCTTAAATTTGAGATACGTCCACGCTGAAGTGCGACTAGGTGGTCAAACAAACACACACGCACACACGATTCTGAACTCAATTTTCTCCCTCATGGGACGAGTGCTATTTCGCATACCACGTGTCATAATGACGTAAATTCATCCGAAAATACTTTCGTGTTGACGTTTCTCAATTGCGTAACAGTGGGATTTTTGGAGTCTGGCTGAGGGGTCTAGAGATTTTTACAAGTCAACATCTCCTCATGTAATACGAAAATTAAATCCAATACGGAAATTAAAATTTCGATATTATTAACCGATCAGGTAGTTCGCTATTGCCCGCCGACAAAATATTGTTAGCATTCAACCCGAAGCTCGGCATAAGCGTTTAGGATATACTAATAAACCTGGCCACATGCCACAAAAACCACAGAAATCAACCCGAAGGTTTGTTCGATAGGCATGGGTAGAAGAACTCACATAATACAAAGCCAAATGGTTTGCGAAATTAATACAAGATGATAAGAGATGGTATTTCCTTCCCATGTGCCGCCTATGATTCCCAAGGAGGACCTAGTATCCGAAAAATTACAAGCCTTGGGTGAACCTGGTGTTGTCCAAAGGTTTCACCTGAAATCCAACCCAGGCATTCCGATCAGTGGCCCAGCGCTCTCCTCACTAGACTACCACACCCCAGAATTCCATAGAGTGGGTGAGATTTACTTCTGGTTATGTGGGCAACTCTTATGCCTCAGTTGTCTGTAGGCTCACTGTAAGTTTCGATGCCCAGAGAATCACGGAGCAAATATTTAGCTTGAATCACATCCGACTGGCAGCCGGAATTCCTACTCACCAGGCTACTAAGTCGCTCATTATAAAATGCAAACGAATAAAAAGGGAAAGCAATACCAAATACAGAAGTGTAAAGTTGCCTTTGATTCGACAGTTGGTACTTAAAAAAAATTAAGCTCACCCGTGTTGTCCGGAGGACGTTGATAGAGGTCGGCGGGAGTTGATCTGTTATACACGTATGCCGTTCAGGTCACCGAGTCTTGTGAAGCAGGTTCCCACTCACACAACTTCCTCTGTCTCTGATTCAGATTCTCACTCATGCAATGAAAGTACTGCTGTATCTGTAAATCTTCTGTACCGCCCGATTGATTTTTCCATCCTCATCAGGTCTCTGCAAAGAACAATAAACTATGGTTATTTTTCAAGTTTCGATAACTTTCAAGATAACTGGCTTCATATGTTAGGACAAGGGTGAATCTGTACGCCCTTCTTCGAAAACCAAATTGTCACAACCAATCAACTAAAATAAAATTCCACAAATAATGAAGGAATCATATTTTACAGGAAATCACAAAGCAATTTCAGTGAGCAGAGTTGCTGAAAATTTTCACATGAATGCACCTACGTACTTCAAAGAAAGATGATTAGAAGAAGAGGAAAATAAAGTACTTCAGTGGGCATGCTTATAAAAAAACCGAAAAGATCAACAACACACGTACACAACGCGGAAACGTAGGAGTCTGGAGAAGTTTGAGATATATTGGTCTCACTACGGAACAGTTGAATTCAATCTGAAGGTAATATACCAATTAAGATAGGATTAGGACGAATCTAACTCTGATTCTAACAACTGCTGGGGATATTTCAACAATTGTGCGGATTTGCTCTCGTTTGCTCTCAAATATTTCCGTCTTCGGTTCTTCACACAGCTTCTTCCTTCCTTCATGCCATTTACGTAAAAATCCTATTTTGTTCCTTTCCCTGACATCCTCCCTTCAATCGCAGCCTTCAATATCCACCATCCCACCATTTCTCAATATTCCTTCCACACAACTTTTCCGCCTTTTTCAGATTTTTCAAGCAACTTTTTCTTTTCTCTAGCAACATTTACAACTTCGTCGGGAGTAGATTCATTACTTGATATCCAACTCGTTTTTTTTTTCAACTTTCCTTCACACGTACATCACCAAAACCTCCCTGATTCACCAATTCACCCTGATCTTTTAGTCTCAAAGATATTACACTTGGTAGACACGCAGCGCTGAACGCTATATTCCAATCTTTGTCAACCTTTAGTTATGCCTTTACTCAGCGTACCTGTCACCAATTCCTTTCATACAACTATGTATTTCACTAACACTATTCTTCTCCTAATGTCCCTGCACATACGGTTTCCTCCAAAATACTACCTAAATCAGTGACCAAACGTCATAGTTTATCCCTATCTTCTTTAATGTTTTATTTAGCCTTCCTACTACATGAGAACCTCCTTACTTGCATTGAATTTATTAATTTGTCATTCGGGATATAACTTCCAACTTATAGTTTTAAATAACTGCTCTCATAAACGCAACAAATGAGAAGAGGAATCAGACTCAGGGACTCAGTGTACTGTAATCCACAGCCAAGCCTCGGTGGAGGACCTGAATTCCCAAGATTTTTGGATCCAATCAAATACAGGGATTGTATGTAATTGAAAAGACGAATAGCAGATTTTTATGACATGTGCTAATGAACAGACTTTTTTATCAGCTAGCTGTAAAATATACGGCAGGAAATGCTGAAAAATACCGAATGAAATACTGAAAGCGTGCATACAGAGCTCCATCAGCAGGAGAAACAACTGCGTCATACAACTAAATGATATGGACCTCCTTTGTGGTAGTTCTAATTCATCTTTGTTGCCAAATATCTTTCTAAGAATGGGTGTGATCAGCGGCTGGCAATAAATCCAATGTCTGCCCAAGTTTACATTTACGTCTAACGTTTATTATCCTACGATACTCTTAGAAATATTACGGCACAATGTCCTCCCTACCTTTTGAAGGGATGTTGCATTCTCAAGCTCAGCAAAGGAGTTTGAACTTTGGCAATACTAGTTCATAAAAATTGGGCTTGAGGTGATTTTTGTTGTTATACCTATAATCGCAGATGTCCCTCGTTATACTGTAACTCTGATGGAATAGGCGCGGAGAGAATCATCCCATGTCCCAGCCTTGTTACTCATTCCTTCAGATGATTATTATGCTACATAACCTGGATGCTTAATCCCATTTCTTGATTTTCAAGCCCTAGGTTAGAGGGACAACTCTCATCTGTGACCTACGTGGCTGTTTTACACAAAAAACCTGCAAACAAAATCTTAGAAAGAGGAAAAAATTATTTTTTACCTCTGCCCTTTTGATTACCATCCTTAAACAATTCAAACGAATGTATATGAATACTATGTACATTTTATTGTTCTATAAAGGTCATAATAATTGGTTAAATTGTGATTCTGTTTCCTTGATTAACATTTGTTTTTTTCCAGAATGTATTCGAAAAATTTGTTAAGAATTGTTACCTTAGATTGATTGGTAAAACAATAAAAAGGTAAAAATATGCATATCACCAACTTAGATGGCATTTTATTTTCCTTCACCTTCTTTCTATCCTTTCGTATTCCGGACAACACATCATTTCTAAAAAAATTCATCAATTATTAGCTTCTTGAAAAGGCATTGATCAGCAAAAAGTATGTTGACTTTTGAGCAGCAATTACACCAGGGCAAATAAACATGAAAGAGGGAAAAGTAATAGCTCACTATGCCGTCGTAATTTCATTCCTCCCGCTCGAAACAAATAAACGTCGGTGGCGCGCTAATGGTCGTGCGCAAGGGGAGATGAACTCAGGAGTCTACATTAGCAGCGTCGTGCGAAGTGAGAGAAGATCGCGTGACGGTTGAGAGGGAAATACAACCACACGAGTGGGCTTGATCCGTTCGACGAGCTGCATAACTCAAAGTGCCAGGGGTACCCCTTATCCCCCTTTCTCACGCACTCGATGTCAACGCCTCTTCTCACTTAAGGCATGAATAGTCGATGGAGTTAGTGCTGCTCAATATTCAATTACCGATATGAACCGTCGACATATAATAAACAATTAAGTGGCTACAATTATCAGGTATATCTATCAATAATGTGTAAATCGAGTAAAATAGGCCACATTAGTTATATCGGAAAACATCAATTACGAGTTCTTTCAAGCAACGTCGATGATGTTATCCATACCATGAATATCGCAAATAGTAACGTAGAAAAATCATTTCCTGGAATATTCCAATAGAGATGTTGAATGTAAAGTATATCTTTATATCTTAAACGTTCAGATCTGTAATATACTGGTTCCTTAATTCATATCGACCTCATCGATACGAAAAAAATATTAACTTTGTGTCGTAATAGTAAAAATCTACCGTACCGTACGGGGTCCAGTTCTCCATATTCCAGGTTCACTTTTCTTATAGAACATATATGAGTGAACCTCATGCTTTCCCATCTGGGTATGTTTCAGACTTCCTTTCCAATAGGTGGCTTCCTGTTTCTTTGGTTAAATGTCGGTGTAACTGATGATATAAATGAATAAGCTCCCGAACAGAGGGCTGAACTAATATTCCGCATATGGGTAACACATGCCGACCCATCAGATTGAACGTTACACTTCACAAAATACATACATCATACATGAGCTGTTGAGAGCCAGAGCAGCGTTGGCACTGGAATTTTTAACATGAGTCTTCAATAAGGATACTGACCTATATGTGGCGTGTGAAAAGTACTGGTGCAAGTCATGTTTTAGTTTCCCATTATAGAATGAAACACAAGTATTCTTGGTTTTAATAATTCCCCTGAAGTTCCATTTCAGGCCCATATTGGAGTGACCAAAAATTCATCCAATCGGAAGCTGCCAGAACAAAATAGCCCAACAATCACCCGGAAGAAGGGACGGCAGTCCTTTACATGGGAGAGGTAGGATCAGCTGTTCACCAACTGTTCATTTCAAATTATACACAATACAGCTACTATCAACTAAGAAACTCTCGGTGCAAATACAAAACAAATAACACAAACGCTGTGCTATTCCGATTACTCGATCTCGTTCCTAACCATTTTCGATGGATATACATCCACCCACATGCACTAATTTTTAATTAATCTCAACATTCATTTTGGACTATACAAAGGACAGGGTACGTATCTCTGGATGAAGTCATTTAACGGCGAATACTTGACTACTATAGACATGAAATCTTGATTTGCATTTCTGATAGCATTTTCTATTAGCTTTGTCGTACCAGGTCGTTTCTGATTATTTCTGAAAAGGCTTTCGTAGGGTTAACTTTCACTTCAAAAATCTCAAGTAATACCTAAATCAAAAAGAAAATAAATTCTAGAATTAGGGTATCCTTTCATTCACACAAATAAAAATCATTTTTCTGATACAAAATACGAGTATGTTTCAGTTATTTTTTTAAGGTTTCTTTTCAGGGCTAACGCTTCCTATAAATGTTAATCTACAATCTGATTTTTGGTGACCATTAGAGGTTTCAATAAGTATCGTTTTTTGAGTAGCTTCAGGCGTGATGTGGAGGAAGTCGAACATAATGAATAATAGATAGTAGCACTTTCCCACTTAATGTCAAGTGGAAAAGTGCTACTATCTATTATTCATTAACGTGTTTTACCGAGAAATGTTTTACGTATATATTGTAAGTAATGGCATTATTTTAAAGTACGTTAAAAAGTTATACAATTTAGCTTTCCATTTGTGTATATATATATATATATATATATATATATATCTCAAATAAATAGACTTTTAAGAAAGATTAAAATGGCTTATAAGATGAACATAATAGAAATTGGGCAAAATTAAACTGCTGTTTCGGGCGTAAAATGAGTAATTTTCCTCGTCCTGGGGTTAATATTTGAAAACACTTTTATGAAATTCAAATAACCGAAGGGTAGCTTGTAAATTTGAGATTTATAAGGACAAACATTCATGCGTACTTCTGAAATGCTGATTTTCTGATCACACGGTGTCAATAGGAATACTCTTGGAAACTTTGATGTAATAATTGACCTGTTGAATAAACGTGATATCATACAGGAATAATATTCATATCGTAATAGAAAATTAATGCAAAACCAACCCGGTAGTAACTTGAAAATTTAGCTTACTAGTACTTTGAAATAAATGACAGAACTTGATCTCTACAAACACCGCATTTCCGGAATGGTACTATTTCAAAGATGGCTTTTTGTTGCTTTGCTAGTTGTGTGGTATCCTAACCGAATGGTAACAACAAAATTGTAGCAACGATACTGTCTAAAGGATAATATATTTCATTATTCGTATGAAAAATTCATGCTTCCTATTTTCCAAGCATTTAAATTGTTGAAGGCATGAACTACCACGCACTGCTTAATTTTGGTGATGCTGGTGATGCTTGTTGTCTTATTTACTGGATGTTACTGTATTCCCTGTTCCTCAAGTTATAGTTTACTGTTTTAATCATGGTATAGAAGTAATTGCTAAAATTATTCCTTTGATTCAGAACACTTTAAGAGTTTTTATGTAATATTAATTCATCATTTCTTCATTTTCATTTTTTCCTCAGATATATTCAGAAATGATTATTCTTAAAATTGTCTCCATTAATTAAAGCCATGCTTTCTTAAAGACGCGGTTACAATTTGAACACTCGTTTTATGTTATTTTCTACAAACTATTTCGCAACAATGGAACCCTTGATTGTGTCTCCACAATGAAAGACAAATGCAAAATATTTTGAATTTCAAAACTTGTTTCAAGTCAATTTCACTTACAGATTAAAGAGTCAACTAAATATAAAACTCATTATAGTTAGCTATCAGAAAATAGTTTTTGGGTCTTCAATTAAGAAAAATTAAATTCAGATGGATGGGAAATTAATATTTTCTGGAAAAGGATGAGTTTTAATAATGTATTACCTCACTTATTTAAAAATAGGTATCCAACAATATATTTTGAAAGGAAGATGTTTCCTTCGCTCATCCTAATCAATTAATTAATTATTATTCTGTAAGTCCACCGTTTAGGGTAAGTTTAGGATAGACACAAATTGAACACCGCTGTATATCTTAGCCCCAAACAAGACTCCACACTACAATAAACCTTTTTTTTCAATTCTGCATACATTCTGCCTCCCTTCACTTCGTCCAATGTCCCTACCCTTCTCCTCTGTGTTCCTCGCTTACGTAATGATCTCTACTCTATAACATTTCATCGCCAATCAAAAATTCTCAGCATTCACCTTTCCTGACTGCTTTAGAATCCACCTAACAATCCTCTCTCCTCCTCCACCATGTACTTGGTTTGTTTTCCTTTCCGCCCATTTTACTTTACAACTTGCTTCAACGACCAAGTTTCCGGGCCATAAAAAATCACTCTCCATTTAGAATTGTTTACTAATATTTTCTGAACAAACTTATTCAACGCCCCTGTCCACAATATCATACTCATTTTTGTTAACTTCTTTGCCTTAAATAGTACTTCCTTACATCCTTAATACTCAGATATTTAGGTCCAAAACACATCAAGACAAGTAAACTGTTCCACCATTTTGTTTACGACCTTCTAATTTAGCGTTTTACTTAGATTTCCTCTTTCGCTAAAATATCATAGCCTTTGTTTTAATTAAATTCATTCTTATCCTATGCCTATTTCACCGATTTCTGATGCGCTTAGCAATTCTTCTGACCCCTTGGCTGACTGGCAGACTAAAGCTTAATCATCCGCGAACCTAACTGATTCTACGAATTCTCCGCTGACTTTCATTCCTATCTCAGATTCTTCCCATGCCTATTTTAAAATTTATTTCACGTATACTTTGAAAAGTACGAGTGATAATGGAAAATCCTGTCTTACCTCTCTTCTTAACCCTGCCCATCACGACTCTCCATCATCCACGGGCACCTGAGCAGTCTGAGAAATGTATCTACAAGTTTCGAATAATTCACCTAGTGCTCTTAATTCACTCTTATCTTCCGTAACACATATTTTATTAGTTTGACTCAATTTACTCCACCTTCCTGAAATCTAAGAAGCGAACAGATATATCCTATTTTACTTCACATCCCCTTTCTATTAGCTAATGCTAGGCGCAGTAACCCAGAATGTTCGCTTGATGGGTTTTACTTGGATGTCGATAATTCAGAAACTCTAATAAAAAATTGCTCGTTAACAAGATACATCACGGTACCGTTGGTAGCTTCACTGTTTCAATTCTCCGTAACTCCGCAAATCAATTAGGTCAACATGAAGCGAATAGCGACAGAAATACGAGTATAGAGGTTTATCTCGCCATTCTGGGTACATACCAGGAGACAGTAATAACTAAATAATGCTTTTATTATTCTAGACTTAACTTTGCTTAATGGGAGAATATTCATTAGAGTATAGAAAAAGAGGCGGTCCCTTTTTGTGTGGTGCCCGGAAGTGGAATTGCGCAAGGGAGGCAAGGGCGAGAGGGGAAAAGGGTATTCCTTCCGAGGGAAGAAAGGAGAGGGAGGCGAAACAAGCAAGCGGAGAGGAAGTGCACTCAGCTCAAGTTATCCCCTCCCACCCAAATCCTTCTCCTCCACTTATGAACAGTTTCCTGATGATTCCTTCTGATCTCGTCATTTAAATAGGTGCATCTTTTGACGTCATCAGACATTTTCTCGAATTTACTCACGTCAATTATAAACGTCCTATCGAAGGACGTTTTCAAAGAAGTTTACTATTTCAAATCTATTTTAATAACCTGTCATTAGGGTAGCATTCATTCCAGTCATTCAGTGATAACCTTGAAACTACATTATATACATCAGAGGCATCGTGGAGATCTTGGGTTACATCAAATATTTCCTGTAATAGTTTCAGAATGGAAAGGCAAATTTATCTTTGTTCTTTCATGCTTTATGATGGACTTCGTTTTTCCCCAGCATTAGAAAATGGTTGTTATTTCGCTAACATCGCGTCAAGATGCTGTGAGATCTCCTTATGCTTGAATCTGTAGCATTGTGTGTCAATAAAATTGCATAAAGTTACAGACTGCCTCCACTTCAAACGCTACCGTAAGGCTTCGTGAAATGCCAATTTTATAAGCGACATTTACAAATATAATGTAATCTTTAAGTGTCTGGGTCATCGGTTCGACTCCCGATGGCCATCCACATTTCATAGTGTCGTTTACACCTCTTTAGGGTGCCTTGCATTACGTATATTCAGGTGACTTGAAGTCATATGCTGTGAGTAAGATTAATGCGTCGAAGGAAGTTTCTCAAGCAAAGGCGATTCTGTGAATCCCAGGAAGAGAAGACGAAGATAAAACCCCGTATCCACACCGAAGGAGAATGAAGTGACTTACCATACAGAAATAACTTGACTCGAAAAGTACATGCCGGAGAAATTCTATCTCCTAAAAATATCTTATTCTGTGCTCTGTCTCCTTCTGCTCACTTACTTGATTCAACCCTGACCGGAAAGACTACGAGCATTCATTCCTACATATCGAAAATGACCTCGGTGGTAGGGTGCATTCCCCCGAAATGCCACGACCGCACGAATTCATAAATGCTTCGACATTCCCTCAGCCAATGATGTCACCAGAGTAAACCCCAGACACCCGGTCCCGCAACAACCGCCATCCGACGACACGCATTCTTGCGCCAGGCGCTTACATCGCCGAGGCCAGAGGGCGTCCGTCCCCTCTATTTCTCTCTCTTTACAAGGAGCTCCCGGATTGACGCTTGCCATGCGCTCACACGGGCGCTCCCCCGCGGTTTCTCCCTCGTCCCCCGCCCTCGAATCCTCATCCCCAGCCTCACTTCCCGTCATCCCCGCCCCCCCCCCCTCTCCATGTCCCATTCTCAAGGCGGTGCCTCGTTCTATCAGCCCCCTTCTCTCTTTTCCCCCTCCCCACTCCTCCTCTCCCGGCCCACGCTCGCCTCTCGCACCCCTTCTTCCACTTCTCACCAATCCCTTCCTGCCCTCTCCCTCCCGAAAGCGACCCCTTCCTCCTCCTCCTCCGTCTCACTTTCCCCTGCGTTACACTTGCAAACAAGAGGTTGGTGGACCCTTTTTCGGCACGGTTTCAACCCTCCTTCTCTCCAGTCGCGGACGCAGAAGTGATTCCAGGAAAAATGTTTTTCACGGTCCCGCTTGAAGAACACGTGCTCTGACTTTTTTTTTAGGCGAGTGGGTAAGGCTCCTAACCCGGGCGCATACTTTCCGGTCGGGATGCGATATTTGTCCGAGGGAACCAAGTCACGCCCTGGGCGTTTAGCGCAATTCCCCCCGCGGAATTCCCGACTTTCTCCTGGGTTGTGGAAGATGTTCCGGTTTTTGGGGGTATGTTATATAACTTATTCACTCCTGAAGATTGAAATGCGTTTTCTCGTATTTACTCTTCTACTTTGTGAGAATATTAAAAAAGTTCTTGCTGAAGGAACGTGCATGTCGTACGCGAGTTGTGTATCTGGCTCGTTTTTTTCTTACATAATTGTCTCAATACGTTACATTACTAAATACAGTCTACCGGTTTAGAATAGGTTTTTGATGGACCCCAGCACTACACGATACTATACTTCTAAGCCCCAATTGACATGGCACAATATATCCTCAGACTCGTTATTAAAAGGCTTCATACAGCAACTCTGCATGCTTTCTACTTCCCTTACTTTCATCCAAAATGCAAATTCTTTTTCTCTTTTTACTTCGATTTCTTAGTATTTTCCCTTCTATTGCCATTTTTAGCATCCGATTGCCTTTCAGCATCTTCTGTATCCACTTGTCATGTCATTTCCTAACTATTCAGAATAAAAACTATAAAAACTACGAAATATCAATGTGACCTTCAGATATATTTGTCTTCACCTAAGATTCGCAATGTTAACCCTTTTTCACGAATGTGGAAATAAAATTGTTTTGTCAAACATTTTTCCTGCCCCCAACGAATTTATTTTCTGCTGATGTGAGAAAGGTCAAACTTACAGCATATATTTTAGAATAGACAACGTGTCAAACTTTTATTTTGCAGGCCTTTACTCGCATTCAAAGTTTCCGGTGTCGAAGATAAAAGCATTATTCAACCTAAGATTTGTCACTTCTGGTTAATTTTTTGTTATAAGCGTGCTAGCATCATAATCAGAATTTAAATGTGAAGATTGATTCATTGCAATTCTCCGCTTATTTCTTTCTCTCAATGTTAAATCCCTTACTCCGCGATAGTCCTAACCCCCTCCTTTTCTTCGTCTGCATTTGTCACTTAGCCTTCTTCTCGTCCCCTAGTATTCTACACCACACCTCATATTTTGTTAATATATAGATAGGGTTTCTAGTTGCGCCAAATATATCTATTTATTTTTATTCTTTTGTTGCTCTATATCGTCTTTTCTTCCTAATCCTCTACACAGTTCTTCATTTGCCATTTTAATGTCTATTTGGCCTTCAGTATAAATCTCCAGCATATGGTTTTGAAGGCTTCAATTCCTCTCCCATATGCTTTTCTAATGGTCCATTTCCCTGATCCATGGCGTGCCTTACTCTACATGAATGCTTTTACGCCCTGCTTTCTTGTTTGCAAACGTATCTAATTTTAACAAATCATTTGTCCCTTCGCGGGGAAGGACATCTTCGTTTGAGCTAATCTCTACTTGAAAACCACCGAGCTCCTTCCAGCCCGGTGTTACGCTACTTCTACTAAGGTAAGTTACTCGCTAAGGTACATTAAAGATTCCACTTGTTCTAATATCTCCCCTCTTAGTGCAACGCTTACCTGCATCTTATCTCTTCCGCATTTTAGTTTTATAAATGTTTACTTTCATATGATATCTCTTAAGTACTCGGTCCATTGGCTCAATGATGCTAGCAGGTCTACTAGATTGTATTCAATTATTGTGATGTCATCTGTGAAACGTGGCATGTTAATTTCCTTCCCACCCATCATAATGCCTTTTATGGCCATTTATCGTTATCTTTTTACTGACTCTTTAATGTGCCTGTTGAATGCTTAGCTCGGGTGATTTTCGAGCTTAGCAACGTGGAATTGTACGTACGTACTTTTTTAAGTGGGATTTACCCCTCTCTCGTGCATAAAAACGACACATTTGCAAGAAATAAAGTTTATATTTTCTCAGAATCCAACGGCAGCTCGATAAGTTACCAATCTCCAAACATAAACAAGGTGAAGTCTTTAAAAGAAGAAAAATCTATTCACAGCAGTGGGTGTGAACATCGAAAGAAAAAACACCTCACGAAGACACATGTGGAGCATGCGTCTCGAGGGATTCAAGACATGAGACGAGAACGGGAAAATGAAAACTTGGTGCTACGAAAGAGTGATGGAGATGAAATTAATCGAGTAACCAAAGGAGCTCTTCAAATATTGGAAGAAAGATGAAGACTCCAAAACGAAGAAGGCTGAAGAATTAACGGATATATTTTGAAACAAGATGGCTTGCAGAAAGACTATTGTTTCATATCGAGAGAGAAAAAATAGACGGATATCCATTAGAAAAGAAACGTGCACCAAATAATGGCATACAGAAATCAAAGAACAGTGGTGTGAATGTGGGTGGAAAGAAAATTTACTGCTACAACATTTTTCCCTGGTATTTAAATTCATTACTTGTTACTACAAGGTATTATTACGTTGAATACCAGGAACATTATTATCTGGGATCGGGATGGTTCGGCGGCTAACTTACTGGCTTCCCACTGATAGGACCCGGGTCCAAATCCCAGAGACAGAAGACATTTTCAGTGGTATCCCGATCCTTACTTGAGGTAGTTTGTGGAGAGCACTTTGAGTGAATACGACATCCGTGGGATGGGACGTTAAACTGCACACCTATTGGCGCCTTTCGTTGAAGATAGGCCTAATGCCGATGCTAGGTTTCTCTCCACTCCTCCTTCATTTCCATCAGTCCCTAATTTTATGATATATCCGGGAAAATGGATGCGAACATAAAATCTAGCTAATCCAATCCACCTGCAATTTATAATGAAATACCGGGAGAGGTTGTGGAGGCGAAGGAAAGGACAGCATTCATCATTTTAGGAATTTCGTAGTAATGTTTATAGTATTTAATAGAGAAGGTGGCCTACAATTAAGGTCATTGTGCCGTTATGGATAGGCGGATGTGTGAGTATACAATCCTGCCACTTCCATTATTAGAACCGGGGTTCTGTAGGGATGGCAAGCCAGTGCATTCATTAGCCACTGCAGCATTTCGATTTCCCATAAGTAATTCGATCTCTTGACGAATGAATAGGTCATGCGCCGGGGTTCTTTAATTTTTGTAACAATTTGAAAAACGTTAGTTATGTTAAAAAAGTTATCATGCGAACACTGAATCGTGAAATTTCCAATTAGAAGTCATTTCGAGTTTTAATACATCATCTGAAACATGATCTGAAACATATCACCCAAAGTTGAAGAAAGTCATTGGTATGTAGCAATAATGCTCCAAGGATTCATGATTCACACAAAGGTTTAGAAGGCAATATAGCCTGCGGGAGTGTGTGTGTGTGTGTTAGGAAATAAGTAAGAGAGAAAGAGAGAGAGAGCGTTTTACTTCTAAAAACGGAGCGAGAGAGATAAGAAGGGAGACTTTGGGGTTGGGGGTAGGGGGTGCAAGAATGAGGAGTGTTGGGTTAAACCATATCTGTTCGCCCCGGAAACGGCGAGAGACGATGAGGGAGAGGACTTGGGTTCCACTATCCACCGTTGCGATCTCGTCAAGGGCCCCACATAACTCAAGGAGCTAGGAGAAGGAGTCGGGTGGAGGGGCAGGAATAGGGGAGCTGGGACACGTGGGGGTGTAGGGCGGTGCGAGGGAGGGTGGGATCCTCTTCCGCTCATCTCCCCGGGGACGTAGGGGCGGCATGTGCCAGGGAGCCCTCCGCTTCTGCCCACCGCCGCATAAATGCCTTGGCGACGGACTTGCACCTCATTATTCCCCGATTATCGGCCGCTGTCCCTCCACCATGCCCCGTCCCCGCATGCTTCCACGGACTCTTCCCTCTGCAGAGAACACGGAATGAGCTGCACCTGCTTTGCTGAAGGGAACAGCTCTGGCGGGCTGAAGTTTCAGGTGTACGATGGTGAAGATGGCTCTCAATGGTCGAGAAATAACGATTCTCCGAGGGTGATATTTCTTTTAGGTCAAGAGAATTTTTTTCAAAGGCAAATTTGTGTTTACATTGCGCTCATTAATTTAAGTCTGCCTGCTCCTATGACCAGCAATGTGCAGCAAATTCCAGGCTCCAAAACAGGTAGAGACGTCTACGTCCTTTCAGTGGTAGAGAATCATTATACTTGATCATTTCGGAGTGTAGAGGATTATTCTACTTCATTAACTATGAATATCATTTTGAAAATTTCAATACGTTACAAAATACGGAATCTTTGGGAGATAATAATTTACGGATATTCCAATTTCGAGGCCTCAAAGCTTTTAATCTGAAAGGTCCGAGTCAAGATGAAACTGTTTCAGCCCCATCTCCTCGATATTGTCCATTGTGCCATCAAGAATTATAAATGCTGATCATTACGACACTCACGCCTCTTAAATAGTGACAACGTTTTGAACATAATTATTGAAGAAAAAGCATTCCCCTCAATTATTACCTTATTTTAACGATGTCTTAGCAAGGCGAGGCCTAACTGAGATATCGGAATAGTAAAAAGAGAAACGAAACTATTCAGAGCATCCAATTAAGGTGCTTAAAGAGCTGAAAATGTATATTTTCAACCTCTGGCGATCTTTCGTGTAGCTGCTTTAAGAAAAGGCAAGGTAAAAAAGTGTACTCCTTAGACGTGAATTCTAATCGAGGGGGCGAGAACATTTCATTTTAGCATGAGAGAAGGTTTCTATTCGCAGGACTGACTTAGGAGCCATAACGACATCAAGTGATTCACCATAGTTTTCAACCCAGTGTCTGATGGATAAGGTTAAAGCTCACCTAGTACTGACCCCAACGACGGGTCAGGCAGGATAGGACCAGTTCCTTTCCCTTCTCCTCCTACAGTTTCCCAGGAAGATCTGGTACCCGAAAAATCACGTAGCTTGGGAAAGACTGAGAATGCTTAAAGGCTTCGTCCGCGGAATCGAACCTGATCCCAGCGGTCAATGACCCTAGATTCTACCACTGGGAGCTCTACTCCCCTGGTTGACAAGCACTAAAAATTATATTTTGTATCGTGCAAACATTAAATCGACTAAACGTGGGCAAAGAAAAAAGCAAAATTATATGCTCACCGTTTCTCGAAGGTGTTTTTCTGCAAGAGCAAAGGCATCTAGCGAGACGAAATAAAACAACAGAGAAATTTTTAATTGCAGAAATGTGAGCACAATTATAAACCCCTACCTTACTGTAAAGAAACAGAGTAAAATACAGAAACGAATCCTTTTTTGGGCTTGTCTCGTTAATATGTACGCCGAAATATCCCTTGAAAAAATATTCTATGGCGCATGAACTTATCCGCATTTGCTGATATACTTAATGCAAAGTGTACGCTTACTTTATATCAATCATTAATAATTTCTGAATTACTATAAAAGCTAAAAAAGTTATGTACATATTTCTGATGATTATCTTACTGACCTTCAAGTATAACCTTTCTTATATTTTTCAAGTTTAATTGTCTCTTTCCTGGCCACACTCAATTTGGAGTGGTAATGTTAATCCGCCGAGTGAGTATATAAGTAAAATGAGCATTTTGACTTGCAAGTCGAGAATCTTCGAGAACCTGACAATTAGAAAAACATTGCTTGAGCCTCCGCACTGCCATTAAAAAATACTGAGAACTACAAAGTTAACAGTAATCCTTAGCAAGAAATGAAGAGTTTCCACACACATTATGACGATATATGAGATACCTTGACAGCACTTGGGAAGATATCTGTTCAGCTGAAGGAGCATATGTCGAAACCAGTTTATTTTTACGATATGACTCCTTCTAACGTCGTCCATTTCTAGGAGATTAGCGACTATTTATATTTCCTTTCGACAGACTCCCGCAATTTTCCGTTATGACTTATCGATCCACAGGGTGCATTGAAAACTTAATGCGTCAAAACAGAGTGCTATTGAGAAACAGAGGATTTCCATTGCAATAACAATTTTGGAGGTGACTGAAGGGTGCTTTCAAAACCCAAAAAAAATAAATATGATTAATTTCTGAGAATTATCAGCATCAGAATGCATATATGTCAAAATTTGAGGTCCATGTTGAAAAATCTATTTAAGAAATATAGTACATTGCCTCGATATGGGGAACTAGGAAGTCCTTTACGTCTCTTTTCCAATTAATTTCAGTGCTTACGTATGGTTTACGTTACGATTAACCAATAAAAATATCGGTACCGAAAGGTTTTTTGATGCTACGAAAATATATTTTAATTCAATAGTTTTACCATCCAATAAAATATTCAATTATCGAAGAAAATAAATGAAATGTAATATATTTCATGAAAAAAAGGACTGAAAATTCACCGCAAGCCTAACACTAGACTATTGGTACGCTTCGGTGGTGGCTTATAGAATAGTTTGCTGATACGAACCCTTCGTGAAAGTTCTGGAATTATTTTCTCAAATGAGCGAATCTACTATCGTGGTAGCCCATTTAGTAGCAGTTCCAATTAGTTCATAGTTAAAAAAGTGTTTCTAAAAAATAAACAAAAAATATTACATTATATACATACAAATAAGTAAAAAGTAGAGCATAAAGCGTAATGGGTCAAGGGTCAATAGAACCATTAGTTTATTTTCATTAGCATTAATACCAAGGCATATAAAATACCGCTGGTTTCGGTGTGAAACAAATTGCATAATCACATATTTGGAGAAAGTTTTAATATCTCAGAAAATGGACAAAAATTCGATAAATTTTTAAATGAAGTTGTACACTTAGTTGATGATTTGATTTTATGAAAATGTTGTTATCTCTGAGGTTCAAAAATGTCTATATAACGAGGCTACCTCATAGTTTTTGGAAACTCGTCGCGTCAAAAACGACTAACTACTTCATGTTCGAAATGCGGATCAAATTCACGATTTTCGAAAAACCAAATGAATTATCAGTACAGTTATGAAACATAGTAAAGGAATACTACCTTGATCAAAAAGTTCCCGGAATTTATTCAGAAAATTAAAAATACAAGTTTATTCATCTAAATCTATATTGTCCCCTTCAAAGTAATCCCCATCGACTGCAACACACTTATGCCAGCGCTTGATCCAATCCTCGAAACATTTTTTATATTCGGTTTTCGGTATGTCCATCAGTGCTTCCTGCGATTTTTCCATTACTTCCTCTCGGCTGCTAAAACGCGTTCCCCGTAATGGTTTTTTAACTCGATTGAACAGAAAGAAGTCACAGGGAGCCAAATCAGGTGAATTCGGTGGCTGTTGGATGGTATTTGTTGCATTTTTCGTCAAAAAATTACGAATAATGATAGCACTGTGCGACGGTCTCGACGCACTGTGCGACGATTTCTGGCCTCTTTCGGCGAATTGCTTCACGCAAACGTCTCATAACGCCCAAATAATACTCTTTGTTTACTGTCTGGCCTTCTGGCAAAAATTCATGATGCACTACACCGTTGTAATCCATGAAAACCGTCAGCATTGCCTTCTTTTTTGACTGAAAACGACGTGGTTTTTTTGGTCTCGGCTCATTTGGTGAACGCCATTCACTTGCCTGATGTCTGGATTGCGTGTCGTACTCATAAACCCACGTCTCGTCTCCAGTAATGATCCTTTTGATGAATGTGGGATCGGATTCAGCCTCGCAAATCATGTCTTTTGCGACGTCAACACGGTCTCTTTTTTGCATGAAATTGAGGTCTTTTGGCACCAACTTTGCTGCTACACGACGGAAACACAAATCATTAACCACAATGTCTTGGGCGGATCCATAGGCAATGTTCAAGTCCTCCGCTATTTCTCTGATGGTTAATTTGCGGTTATTGACCAACATTTCTTTTACTTTATCAATTTTTTCACCGACTTTCGATGTCGATGGTCTGCCACTGCGTTCATCATCTTCGATTGACTCACGACCACTTCTGAACCGCTCGTGCCACTGGTAAACGACCGTTTTTTTTAGAGAATCGTTGCCGAAACACTTTTCCAACATTTCCAACGTCCGTGCGCCACTAAATCCGTTTTTTACGCAAAATTTAATACAAGTTCGTTGTTGCAAATTTAAATCCATTTCTGCAATTGTAAAAAATCGCCAACACACACAGAGATAGATGTACTCTTGGCTACGTAACTTTTGCAAATGTCAAGTTATGACACTAAGATTTAAAGGGAATATCAACAACAGATGTACCAATTTAACAAAAAAAACAGAACTCAAATCGGAACGATGGGAGCGCCACACGGTGGTTAATCCGGGAACTTTTTGTTCAAGGTAGTATGATATTTCGGGAGGCAGCAATTGCACAAGAAAAGTAAAGAAATCACGTTAGAAAGAGGCACTGATGGCATAAGAAAATAATAATATTGGTGTGATCAGTCGCTACTATGTCGTTTAAAAACAGAGATTTGGAATGCTAGAACAATTCCCAGGACAAGAAAGTTCGAAAACATCAAGCAAGAGATAGAGAGAGGAAACATGCTAGGCCTGTTCGAGGTGAGATGGAAAGATAGCGGGAATTATTGGAACGTTAGTTACATTATATTATAGGTTGGAGGGGCGGAGACTCAACGCGGGGTGGCCATAGCAATGCATGGGAAACTATTGAGAAGGGTAGTGGACGTGGGACAGGTGAATGACAGAATATTATTAGCGGAAACAAGAGCAGACCTTGTCAGTCTAGTGGTAATCCAGGTGTTAATTCCAACAAGCTGTCATAGTGAAGGAGAAGGAAATAGTGTTTATGATCAGTGAGGCGATATGATTATAAATGTACCCGGAAGAAATCACTTGTTAGTGATGGGAGTTTGAAATGCGGTGGTAGGTGGAGGGCGAGATGGGAGTGAGATAAAGAGCGTCTAAGAAGAACGGATTGACCATGGAGAGAAAACTATAGTTTTTTTCCGAAGAAAATGGTTTACCCATAAATAAAAATTGGTTTAAATACAAACAGAATAAAATGAGAGAAAACAAACGATCAACTCAAGGCATGGTAGGCGAAGAGAGAGAAAGAGAGAGTTGTTTGAAGAAGTTGAAGGACAAGTATGTGGCAGTTACTGAGAGGCAATGGGATGATAAAGATGGTAATAGATGGGAGAGTTCTGAGATATCGAGGTATAGAGTGAGTATTTCGGATGCAATTAAGGGTGGTAGAAAGTACACAGAGCTAAAGAATGAGTTGTTGTAATGTAAAGTATGGACTTTAAGCAAATTTGATCTTATTTGAATTAGAGTTGGGGAGTACAGTCGTGTCGAGTGTCGTGGACAACCAAAAACCTAACCTGAGTGATTGATACTCACGTTTCACTCGTATTTAGGAGTGTGCAGTAAGTTTCAAATGAGGTACTATATTGAGCAGTAATGAGATTTGTATCCACGTCATTTGCAGTAACCAGAACACACAACTATTCCAACTGCTTCCGACCTTCCTATTAATGAATTAATTGAAAACCTTAACAATGTTCATTACGTTCTAATTTACATTGGAATTACGTGGATAACTGGGTGTCATTTACCCACAGTCAAACCCCATCCATCCCGTACGAGTGTGGCGACTCGGGTATCGTTTCCGAGCGTACTCCCACATTTGAAATTATCGCGCCTAAACATGGGAGTAAAAAAAGATCCTGCGTGTCCACTAGGGTTCCCAACGTTTTGTAAATACTGACAAACAAGAATAAGTGAGTGTTTTCGTCCTCATTTCAACTTCAACACCCAAGAGACCTTTCCAGGATTTCCGCGCTGTGTATGTCAACATTACTGTTGGCCTTGTCTTCTCAACCTGTATCTGTGTACACAAATTATCTAGTGTTTTTGCAGTGAAAACGATGATGCTCTCTAAGGTCACAAAGGAAGAACGGAATTGTTTACAGTAATTATGAAGGAAGCGCATCCACTGCTGCTAGGAAATATCAACGGCGATTTCCTAACCGGGTGATTACAAATAGGAAACTACAGATAAGGATGGGCAACTACGATAGGCTGGATCATTTGGAATGAAATCTACGACCCAAATGGTGTGATTTTCCTCAAGCCCGATTTGTCAGCACATGGAGAAAAGTGAACTTCTTCGCTCCCAATATCCGCGGTTGCATTCCACGAGAGCTTTTGGAGTTATGGATAACACAAAGAGATTCATTCACTCCTTACTCAAACCAATTGTTTAGCTGAAGAAGTTAATAATAATAAATCAATAAGTTTTTTTTTAAACATACAGCATCGACATCAATACGTTATTTTTTGAATGAGCAATACACATTAAACATTCATTTTAATCATAAATCGAATTGATTTGTGGGAACACACACAGCTATCACACTTTCATTAATTGTATTGCTTACTTTGCACTCACCAGCATTTATCCCAAACACACTTCATTGATACATCCCTTATTCATTTAAAAATCTCATAAGATTTTTTCTTTGCCGTTAGAGAAAACAAGAGCGTAAGGATGAAGAGTTATTGAAATGGAATCTCTATATAAATTTTAGAAACACCGTATAGGTATACCTGACTGAGAAAGCCGTTACTTGGTGGAATAACAACACGAAAATTCATTTTCCATAATAAAGTAATGATAAAGCTATGAATGTTTAGTTCGACAAAAATAAAACAAAAGGATTAGTTAAAGAACTTTATCGTCTGATTGAGTTATATTTTTCTGCTATTCCAATCAATGAATTTTGCTCAGAATAGTAAGAAATGAAATTTAACCTTAAAGAAACACCATTTAGAGGCATTAACATTGAAACACAAATACGACAGTACTGTATACAGTTCTTTAAACATCTTTGAAAAGTATTATTGTACCTGTGCTTTAATATGTATATTCAAAACTCAAACGAAGTAGTAGTTGAAATCCAAGATGTTTGCTTTTGATTATAATTTCTTATTTAGGCTTTTGGCATTAGCTAGCCCCGGCCTCACTTTGTGAATCACTCCCCTATAAGGTAATGAAACAGTAAGTCTGTTACCCAATTCATTGTTGATCTCAGAGACCTGATTATATACGTGCTGAATCAGCGCTTGTAAACTGGCTAACAAATTAAGCAATTCTTACCAAAATAATAGATTTCTACGAGGAAGGAAATACAGAAAGTTCTGCAGGGGAAAGACATCATTCGTCGGAATGAAACATTTTGCATCTCACGTGACTGCACAGAGTCGTAGGGATTTTTTTGGATGAGACAGGATTTTTTTTAAGGGGGTTTAAGGATTTTACAAAGGTTTATGAGACTGCATTGAAGGAACGGGTGCCTCACTCCGCTTTTACCCACAATACCATCTCCCACACCACACTTCAAAAAGTTGCCTATGAATTTCAATTGGCTTGTGGTTTATTGCCAGTAAAAACCTAATCACAGTTCGCACTTAACAGCTCGCGAGCACAGCGAGCGAGCTATTGCAGCGCACATTTTAGCAGTTCGTAGTGAGCAAAGTAGAGAACCAAAGTCTGCACACTACGTTTAGACACCAAGATGGAGGCTCTAGACCTACCCACTGCCACGCTAGGCCGAAACTTGAGTTACTTTCTAGACTGCCCACGAATGTTTTGCCTTGGTGGGCTTAACAGTGATATAGAATATCTCGTCCAAAATGACGATGTTGACACTTATGAAGATGGTTTGTAAGGCGGCGATTGTGGAAGTGAAAGAAACAGAAGAAGTTCATTTGTGGATGGAATGATGTCGCTCGTTTTACTTTCTGTTTCTATGTTTAAAGTGACTGTTTTCTAATTTTTATATTCAGCTTCGTGAGTTATTTCAACAGCATGCATATATAACATCCGTATGTACCTCATATCACAGTGTGGAGTTTAACGTGGCTATTGTGATAACTACTTTATGGTATACGTGACCCCGTGTTCGCATAGTCGACGACAGTCGTAGGATACGAGCAATGCGGTTCCCAACATTAGATAGGCATAACAACTGTTAGCTTAGTCAATATTTTACATGTCACAATTTTGAAAAGTTCTTAATAACACACTCCAATGAGCAATGGAGTTCAGAAAAAGAACGACAACGAAACAATGAAGATACATTCCAACACTTATTCTTTGTCGCGTTGCAGGTGTATGACAATAAGGCAAGTCCTCCAAATGTGTGAAAATTGATAGAGGTCATCTATGGGAAGAGTTCGAGTTTTAGGGGCGGAATATTGTTATAGCAACGCCAAAGAATGTGGTTTATAGAGAGATGCTTCATTACTTTCTCCTACATAATATGCTGAGTCTCACGACTTGGGCGGAAGTGAGACAGAGAGTGCCAGGATAGCAGCCCACTATCATCCGATTTTAGGGATTAAGGCACTCCCAGCTAAACACAAGCTGTGCGCATTCCATCCTACGAAGAGGCAAAACTTGCTGGCAGTAAAGGAAGAGCCACTGAACTCCCCTACCCATAATGCATCGATTTGAGCGCTACAATCCGCAGCGCTTATTTGGAACGCGGTGTACATCGTTGTCTCCAATCGAAACGGCTTTGTTATTTACCGAGGTGGCCGTATGAATTCATAATACGCTCTGGATTGGGAAAGCACGGACTGATTCAGTAATCCACCATGTATACCTGCATTTTCAGCGTTCACAGAAATTCGTCCCCTCATCATGAATTCAGATCCAGAAAGGAATGGGGGAACCGACGAAATAAATGCGCCGTCTGCAGTCTCGCTTCGAATTCACGTAAATTAATCACGTCTCTCCCCCAACCGTCAGTAATTCCCTTGATAAGGCGAGGCGCGGAGTGAGGCACAGAAAAAGCCCCTATCATCCCCTCTGCCCCCAAAATCATTATCCCGCCCCCTCTTTGACCCGATTAATTTTGAGTCTGTAGTGATTCATCTCGAATGATATCTTACTCCTCCCTACCCGCATTTGGGTCCTCATCCCAGTACCATCATAAGCAGCGTATCTCTCTCTCGTTATTTCTCCGTTGGCTGAAAGAAAAATAAATATTGACACCCCTCTTTACTCCTACTAATCGTTTCCAGCAGAGGCTGACGAAGCAATGACACCCGCTAAATTAAACTACGGGCGTCTGACTATTACTCTCCGTTTCCCCATCCCCGTCCGTGACTCAACTCATATCTCCAGCGCTGGGAGATTATTCATTATTCGATCGCGTTGGGTCGTCATTTTAATGACTGAGAGATATCTTCTGCGAGATACATTAGCTCGGATCCATGGCACTAATATTTAGGACCTTATTAGGGTCAGAGATGATTTTTTATTGGCACGACATCATACTTTCTTGTTCCCTTTCCCACATGAAACCGACACTGTTAGAGATCATCACGCCTGTCAGTTCAATCTATGGAACTGATAACGTGGACAGACACCACCACATCCTTTCACGATTAAACCTTACACTTTTTCGGTCGGTGGCTACGTGCATTAAATGATCCGTTTCCTAGAACAAACCATCTGCGAGAGGGATGTTTCACAAACGAGAATGGAAGCGCAATTCAAGAGAAGATCCTGGAATTTCACTGGGACCATGTGAGTCCATATTGAATTGGTGCATACAAAAATTAATAAAATTCAATTGCAGAGGTTTAAATTTATGGGCGACAGTATTTCCATAAACAAATTTAAACTTCAAATTGTGACAATCACAGTAAACGTTCCAAAGGTTTGTTTTGATTTGGAAAGGTGGAGGTCATCTCTAAGACCAAAGATGAGTGAAATCCATGCACTTTTACTTTATCTGTGCTAACATTACGTTTCCCATGAAGCAACAGAAATCTCTCAAAACCTGGATTTTAGATGGATTAGTTTCAAAGTCATCTCCCAGAAGTTGAATTTCGGCCCCTCTGGCCAGTATCCCAACCCAATAAGCTTCGACACCGCCCAGAAAAAAATAATTCGACAAACATAGCGCAATTTTGTCTTATCATGTGATACCTATGGTGAAATTATCTCTCGTTATCATCAGTTCAGATGTTCCTTTCCTTCGTGATACTCAAGACACACCATTTCTGCTCCCTGCTTAACATTCCTCTACACGCGTATACCTACAGCCTGTTAGATGAAATAATGTCGCTTTGCTTCGTAGTTAATTTTTGTTCACATTTACGAGCAGAAGATTTACAAATTCATAGATGAAAACCTTCTAAAAGCGCATATGTTGGTGATTTGAAGGTATCGCCACATTAGATACAAAAGTGGAAAAGCAGTTTGGAAATTTCTCAATTAATTTCTCCATTAAAAACCGTATACACTAATCAACCCTAAGATCGGTTTGGTAGGTGATGGTGGAGTTCACCCAGTACTAAGCCCGACGGCGTGTGATATTCACACATCAGGATAGGAAGTTCTTGGGTGAAGCTGCAGGCGCCCGAGAAGCTTTCCCGGGAATCAAATTACCAATAGTTAAATGAAAGAGTTTTAAATTTATCATAAAAATATGAACAAGAACTATGAAAATATTTCCAATGAGAAGACAACGGCATTTTAATAGTTTTCCATCCGCGAATATAGCATTAAATTTCAGTAAAATATCATTATCAGTATTTATTTAAATCTCACATTTTATTCGCAAAAAAAAACATAGAAACACAGCACCTGAGGAGTGAAACTAGGCAACCGAGAATCACATTTGGGTTTCCCCTTCATTGAAGACGGCAAGAATATTTTTAATTGTACCTAACGTCAAACTTTTTACGCGTAACATATTCGTACTTGTTCGTGTCTCCAATAAAATGATTGAGTTACAAATTGAAGAAATATTCAGACTTGCGATATTAATTATTAGGTGAGAAGTACATTAAAATGCATCCTGGAAATCTTTCCACTGAAAATTATTTCATGTGCTTGAGTAAAGGACGGACTATCTTGAATAAGAATATAAATGATTATATTAATCACAATTGCTTGGTAGAATAACAAAATAGGGTCAAAAGGTTTTAATAAATTGACACCTCCTCCCTTCTAAATTCACTCCCTCAAAGTGTCGATCCTATTCATTTATCATGTAACAATTTCACCACCCAAGCTTTATCCCACCTTTCAAAAAATTAAATTTTTCCCCTCCCCATGTTTGGTTCTCGTTGTAATTGTTATGCTGTTATTTGTTATATGCTATGTCTTCTTTCATGTTTGTTATATTTCCACTGTAAATTGGCGCTACTGGTGAATGTGAATAATGTTTTAAATAAATACCGTTAAGTAACTTTCGAAAATATATTTTGTTTAACCTTAACTAAATCGCCGTGCGATTGGTAGTAGGAAAAATTTAATTGGACGACTTTTCGATTACAAAAAATTTAATTATCAAAAGGAACAACCAATATTAGTCTTGCCGATAACCATATGGTTTCCAAAAGCTAAAAGAATCCAAAAGAGGACTGGAAACTTCGACAAAGTTAAACAGTTACCTCGCCTATTTTCTTCAGAGAGTTAAGTTTTCGTGCGTGTCTTTGGTTTATTGTTATTGTCAATTTTTCGGGAGGACGAATTTAAGTATATTTCTGCTGGGAAAACGATGTCAAGAATTCCACCGTGTTTTTCCAGAACCTTCTCGATTCTATTCCTTTCTTTTGAATGTCGGCTGTCAACTTCCGGAAACTGCGCTAATACAACGAATGTAATCTAAGAGCAAGACAAATGGTTAAATAGACCACAACTATAATGACTCCAATGGTTAAGACTGAATGTTTTGGTGGACTCTTAAGTAAAGGAGTCATGACTACCTTTTAGACAAGGGTTGGAAAATTTCTGCCTTTTTAACCAAGCTATGTGAGCAAAATTTCTCGTTGTGGATCCATTAATCCGATCCTTGTTCTTAGCTAATTAACGAAGGGTAGACGATCGGACTGATAAGTGCATCTTTCTGATTAGATTTTTTGATTTTCGTAATTGAATATTAACTATTTTTTTTTAGTTTCGGTTTCATAACTTTTCGAGAGTTTTAAATTTTGAAGTGAGTCAACGACGGGTATACTATGCACAAGTATTACATCATCATAGCGAGAGACCAATCTTCGTTAGAAATTATGGTTTGAGGCGAGGATTTAACGCATAAAAAAACAGCTCCGAAGAGCTTTTAAATAATTTCCCAATTAAAATTTTAATTCATTCATCTTCCCTCTCTATCTGATGGTAATCTCCGAAGACGACGTTTTTTTGCTATACTATATTTAATTAATTTACTGGTCTTCCTCTTGGAGTCATTGGTGAAATTTAAATTCCACAGTGCTCGACCATTTGAGGTAAATTGGTGTAAAATCTAAGTGCAATGATGTGAAATTTTATTTCTAGAAACATAAAATGACTCTCCAAAATATTATCCGATGATTTCCCTTAAGGATAGGCTCCGCTCATAAATAAGTAGATGCTGTAATATTGAAAGCCCCACCGAATAGACGAGGAAGGCATTAGTCTACATGAAACTCCCTTATATATCGTGGTTTATTTTACTTTTTATCAAAGCAACATTCCAAATTTTGACAATTGTCATAAAAATATGTATTTTCAAGACTAAAACTCCAAAGTTGTAGCAGCGAATCAATAGAATACAATCAGACAGACACGTGACATAAAGCTATCTTTTGTGGAAACAAGATTTTTTAGGGTATTATCATTTGTCAGATGACAAAACTAGTCACACCAAACTTGACGATTGAAGGGAAATTATAACCAAAGAGTAAAAGTACTTCATTTTGTTAACTCAGGGAATCCACTTCTATTTTTAGCATAAGTGTTCGGTTCGGGATTCAAGAAAGTGGACTAGACCCAAAGGTAATTTCGGGTTGGCATATAGCAATGGAAAATCTCTGATTGAATTTTACCAAAAATTATAGAATACATAAAGGGCTAGTGTCTTAGCAGCGGATGGGATTCTAGTCGTAGGAACAACACCGCGGAATAACATTAAGATTAACATTACATGCTTGACGCATCAAACAATACCCACACCTGCTGCTGATAGGTCATACTTGGAAGATGAGATGTTCTTGGTGCTGAGCCAACTTTCGAGGTCAAAATTGCGGAAGAGAAGGCCAGGCCACCCGGAGAGGTCAAAGGTGCACCGGGCTTTGAAGGACATTGATGACACGAACGTACAACCCCTACATCTTCACGACAAATCTCAGGCACCATTCTAAATGACCCCTCCATGAAGTTGGCCTTCCGCAATACACATCCCTCTAGTATTTTTCACGACGAAACGCTCACCCCTCCCATTCTCCCACGACAATACCTGCACTCGGTCAACGTTAGACGTTAGTGTAAGAGCATCCCACATCGGGTATCCTAGATCAACTCCTAAAGTTGGAGGGGTTTATTTTCAGACCCTACTTTAAGGCATAACATGAACAGAAAATATGCCCACAGAATCACAAACGAGTCCAGGGAAAGAAGTTTCTTGAACTAAATCGTACAAATCATGACGAAGTTGTTTGGTCAGAAGACTTCACACGGTCCATTTTGATTACATTCCAAAGAGAGCACAGCGGCGGTCTGTGATGACTAATGGACCACATGTTTAATTTTATATGCGGCAAAGGTGGTACAGACAATAATGAATGAGATATACCTCAATGGAACAGATGGCTAGTCGTTCGAAGATACGTTTGAACTGGGAAAGGAATGCCTGACGAGGTTTCAGTAATGAAGACATTAATAGAAAGGAATAGGCATATAATATAACCAGAATGCTTATGCATCCTTTGTAGATTTCGAGAATACATGAGACGGAGTAAACAGAGCTAAAAGAAGACTGCATCAGATAGAGAAATAGACAACTTATTTTATGAATCAAACGACCCAAGTAAGAGGAGTAAATTGAAGAATCGGGATGGGGAATTATAAGCAGAGGGCTAAGACAGTGTTCACTGTACTCTTTGTTCTACAGGTATATGCTAAAGGGGTGTAAAGAGTGGCGAGGGAGGAACTTGAGTCGGGAATGAATGTAGACAAGGAGTTAACTGAAATGAAGTGTACAGGGGGTAAAGCAATAGAAAGTCATGCACGCTGTCGAAGGACTGAAGTTTTTGATGAGTTTCCAACAGGAGGAATGAGAGAAGCATGAGATGAAGATTAATCAATACAGACCAAGTTATTGAGTAAAAACAGACGTTTCAGGCGTGATATGGTGGAATATAATGATCCATTAAAATTGGCAATTTTCCATAAAATAAAATTTTTATTAATACGACCGGTTTCAATGTAACTACATCATCTTCTGGTAAGAAATGAGCAGAAGATGATGTAGTTACAATGAAACCGGTCGTATTAATAAAAATTTTATTTTGTGGAAAATTGCCAATTTTAATTAATCAAGTTATTGAGGTTGTCAAACTTAGGAAGGCTAATACACGTATGAGTGTAAAAATCAAAGGGAGGATAAAATAGTTTTGGTCACATATTTAGGCAATATTATGGAAATAAATGAGAATGGTAGTTGAAAAATTTGCAGAGGAAAGTCTTTGCAAGAAGCATTTTCAAAGACTAGGAATTGATTGATAACAGGTTCGCGAAGTAAAGAATCAAAAATAATATGCGAAAAACTTTAATCTGAAGCGTTGGCTGTGCGGTTAGGAAATCTGCTCACCGAGAGAAGAAGATGAGTATGGATTGGAGAATTTTGAGATGCCTGTTTGGAGAAATGGAGAACTAAGTTGGACGAGGAAGGGGACAAACGGCGAAGTTTTAAATGTGGTAGGGAAGAGAGAAACGGGATAAGTCAGCTTCAAGAAAAGCAAGAGTGAATGAAGGAAGCATTGAGAAAGTATTGGAATACCGATGGCTGTGATAGATGGGAGAACGTCCAAAATTCCTCTCTCCTAATCCACCATGTCTAGGATATTGTTTGTCTTCCTTTCCGTCCATCTTACTTTATCCCTCCTTCTCCACACCCACATCTCAAAAGCATCCAAGTCTATGCTTTAGCAACTAAGTCATCGCGCTGCGCTGCACAAAACCAATTTTCATTTCTCCAAAGTCTTCACTAACATTTTATTAATATTCTTATTCAGCGTCCCTATCATAAAAATCCCTCTTTCTGGCGAGAGCTTCGTTGCTTGGAGATATTCTTCTTCTTAGTTCCCTAGTACTTTGACCAAGTTGGTCCGAAACTCTACCAAAATATGAAAATTGTTCTAATTACTCTAGTTTTTGCCCCGCAAAATTGATGATTATCCTAACCTTCTCCCTTTTCAAAAATTTCAAAATCTCTTTTTTGTTTACACGGATGATAATGCCCAGCAAGCCGCCGCAAGGGCGTGTGGCGCGGGGTGTTAGGTCACCACCACACTCGACAAACCTTAATTACACGAAAGAAAGTACTGCATGCAACAATATTTAATAAAAGGATACGTACATTGACTATTCTGAGACGTGCACATGAGCATTTTGAGACGTATACTGGTTGCGGATAAGTCTCCCGTCCTTCCCATTGAATTCTACCTTCTTCAACGCATCCATTTAATTCTAACACGTCCCCTATGACAAGTGCCTTTCCTAAATCTACGAAACAGAAATATTTCCTCTCTATATTCCTCTCCATCAGTGACCTCATTTCAGCTAAGACATCTCGCGTACATCTCCCTTTCCTGAACCTAAATAATAATCTCCTTAGGTTATATTGTCCCTGTTATTCATCCTCTTATTAATGATCCTGAGTATCACTTTAGCTGCGTGGGAAATCAAACATTTTTCCAAAGTCCTCACATAGGGCTTTCTTTCTCTTTTTTCGGAAAAAAACTAATGCTGATCTAATGGAGTATATTGGCCAAATTCCACCCTCATAAATGCTACGAATTAGTCCACATAAACTCATCCTCTCATCTTTTCGTAAACCTTTAAGTAATTCCGCGGGTAAGTTGCCAAACCTCACAGCTCTTTCTATCTCGCCATCGAATAAGTTCTGGAACTACGGTACCTGTAAGCTATCCTCATTCACGTCATATTCTCTTTCTATATTCAAGCTTGCTGGTCTAATTTCTGTACCATATGTAGTTCCTCCATCTATTTATCTCTTTCGAGTTAGGAAATAACACTGATCTGACGAAATATTTTGGTCAAATTCCTCCCTCAGGAATTCTATCAATGAATCAGTCCATAAAAACTCTTTCTACATTGTTTCCTAAACCCTTAAGTAGTGTCGTGGGAATACTATATAATCTATCTCCACGACCTTATTTCATTACAATACCATTAATGCTCTTTTAATTTCGCTTACAGGTATACCTGGACCTAAGCAATCCTTATCTACATAGTGTATTCTATGTCTAAAATTGCGGATGTAATATCTTTACCAAAGAGATCCTCTATGAATTTTTTTCCATCTCTCTTGAACCTTTTCTGGTTCTATTTCTATGTTTACTTGTTATTATAACAAACTTTTGTTGCTACCGATGAAAATAAAATAGATGATAGATTAAAATATTAATTTTAAAAGATTAAAATAAAATATTCAATTTGATGAAGCAGTTTTCAAAGAATGTTTAAATGCCGACTCGGCAGGTGTTGCGAACAATATACTCAAGGACCTGTCTCTCAATCTGGGATCCGGATTCGGATCCCGTCTCAAAAAGCAGATTTCGTGAGATCACCATACCGAATTTTTTTAAGTTGAGTTCATCAGGTAAAATGGCCTTAGCCGTCGTGGTTTCCTGATTTAAAATCTAAAACTATTCTAAAATGAAACACCCTCCGCCCATGTGGGTTAATGGACCTTGGTGTCGTCCCCCTTGAGATAATTCCTAGATCACATTCAGTATTTAATATCTTTCCTAGGATAACACCGACATCGTTTTGGACCTCTCCCTCCCCCGCCCTCCACATTTTCTATATTCCGTTCCTCACATACCTACTCAAAGAGCTGCCAAGTAATGTGAATATGACGCCATTTCTCGGCGGACTAATGAAAAAGGAATTGCAAATGGCGAAACTTCAGGATCTGCAATGAAACCTGGGGTATCACTCGGCGCAAGTTCCATCGTCGTGCTAGTTCGTCGGAATGAGAGTCGGACATGCGTGGGGGAGAAGACGGTGCGAGAGGAGAAAAATCTTTGTGCAGTATATTTTAGTACTTAGAGAAGACGAATTTGTCCCCTCCATTTCCTGACTCGTTGCCTGGTATTTCAAAGAAGCGACCTTTGTCACTCTAGTGGTTCGCTTTTGGGTTTATCACCCCTGGAAATTTCGATATAAAAGGTCGCTGGTGACGAGATGTGCTTCTTGGGGTGGCATCATTGTGGGTTAGGAAGGGGGTTGGGTGAGGGTGGAAGGAGCTAGGCGGTCGAGGAGCACCGTGGGGTGGGGGGAAGGGTTGCGGTTACGAGTGGTGGGGGAAATTCGCCCCAAACCGCGAACGACGGAGGTTAGCACTCTCTGGCTTCACATTCCTCGGGTCTGGTTTATGACGTCATGATTTCTGGTCACCGATCGGGTCCATGCGAATACTTCCAAGGGGCGTTTCTACAATATCTATTATTAAAAAGCGTCAAAGGAATGCGTGGGAGTACGATAAAGACCGAAAAAATGCTCTTATTTTTTTTTATTTGGACGTAATCAAGAAACAATTATGCGGCGAAATAGTGCACTCAATAAGTATGTACGGACATGTGTGTGTGTGCATATATATATATATATATATATATATATATATACATACATACATATATATATATATATTCAAACTTGAAAATCCCGCCATACGGCGCACAAATATTCATTCAAACAGAAATAGGTATAAGGAAAGGGGATAGGAAAACACATAAAAGGCGAACACAGGACATGTGGGGAAGGCGGTTTTTGAGCAGATCACGAAAGTAAAAATATTTCCTTATATATATATATATATATATATATATATATATATGTGTGTGTGTGTGTGTGTGTGTACACACGCACACACACAAACAAATATAGTAAAAATGTAATATATTTTTTCATATATGTAGCGGATCGCGGTAGAAATGGGGTAGAGCGTTCGACTACTGAATGGAGGCCCCGGGTTCGATTCCCGGGCAAGTTTCTGTGGGAATTTGCAGCTCCACCCAAGCTGTGTGATTTTTCGGGTGCCAGAGTAGTAGTTTTTTAGGGGAGGCGACCAAGAGCTAAGGTCATTTGCGCCATTAGGGATGGAGGGGAAAGGACGGGTGGAGAGAAACCCGGTGTCGGCACTAGCCTACTCTATTCGAAAGGCGCCAAGGGGTCCGCAGTTTAACGCCCCATCCTATGGACGTCGTGCTCACTCAAAGTGCTCTCCACAAAGCCCCTCAAGTAAGCATCGGGATAAAACTGAAAAATATTTGTTATCTCCAGGATTTTTGAACCTCTGCTCTCGGTGGGAAGCCAGACGTTAGCCTCCGCACCATCCCGACCCCCTCCCCTACTGTGTTTGTCCTTTTTATATGTTTCTATCCCTTTTCCTTATATCTGTTTCCTTATGAATATAAATAATTGCACACAAACACACACACACACACACACATATATATATATATATATATATATATATATATATATATATATATATATATATATTCAAGTACGAAGTCCCGCCATACGGTGCACAAATATTCATTCAAACATAGAAATAGGTATAAGGAAAGGGGATAGGAAAGCACATAAGAGGCGAACACAGGACATGTGGGGAAGTTCGCCTCTTATGTGTTTTCCTATCCCCTTTCCTTATACCTATTTCTATGTTTGAATGAATATATATATATATATATATATATATATGCAGGGTATAAAGTATGAAATAGAAGGTTCAGTGCCAACTAGGGCAGATCAAGTTGAATATTTGGGGGTAGTTCTAACACGCCTTTCATGGGGAGCACATATTAGGACAATACGCGGATCCGCTTCAAAGAAACTCGACTTCATTAAACGAGTGGTGGGAAAATGCAATGACAAAGTAGAACTGAGTGGTTATTTCTCTCTAGTTGGGACACATTTGGAATACGCTGCAAGTATTTGGGATCCTTGGGAGCAAGTGTGGCTCAAAGAGTTAGATAAAGTTCAGAGAATATTCGCTCTAGTCGTCAAAAAATTTTAAGATAAGAAGACGAGTGTGACTGGCCTTTTAGAGGAATTAGGTTGAGAGCTGCTTGAGATGCGAATAAAACAAGTCAGACTTAGACTTTTAGCAAGGTTCATGACAGCAATGTAGCAATTGCAGCCAGTGTAGAAATGATATAAAAGAAATTATTATGGCCCCACGCTATGTGGGTAGGTTTGATCACAAAGATAAGATACAAGAGAGAAGCTCCAGTACAGAGAGATGCAAATATTCGTTCTTTCAATTAAGAATCAGAACAATCAGGAACCAAAACACCCTTAGGAATCAAGGTCATTATAGAAGTTGAGAAGACATTCGAATTACAAGTGAGGACATGATTAAACGCTGCGTAGACATAAGGTATATTCTTAGGTACATGTACATGTTAGTTGATAGTATATGTGTGTACTTGTATGGATGTGAGTTAAAAAGGTTTTTATATGAATATATACGCCTCTCAGGGTGTATATTGGCATGAATTTGTTTGCTTTTGCATGTAGTTTTATTCTCTTTTCCTGGCGGTGAGCTAACACCCCCTGCCACACACCCTTGAAGCGGTTTTCTAGGTATTATGTAGATGTGGATATGAAAGGATGCTTATGTGTTTTGATCATTTTGACTTGACAGGTGTTTCAGCAATGCATAAATATCCATTCAGATTTAGTCCCTCGCGAAACATACGATATTTCCACAGAATAGTCCTTCTGGTAGCACTATGCACGATTTAATTAGTTCTAAAGGCAAATTTCAAGAAACTGTAATAGTAACTTTAACGGAGTCACCCGCTATGTGTGCATTATAATGCAACCATTTCAGAGAGTAAAAATCCCGGTCAAGGCGAATGATTATTACTCTCTGAAATGGTTGCATTATAGTTCTAAAGGTTTCAAATATCTTAAATTTCATTTAAAAATTTTTAAACATTTAATTGAAACAATGCATGCTTTAAAAATGGTGAAAAAGTTCGAAAATACATTGATATCAATAGGAATTAGTTTGATTTTATTCTTTTAATTTATCATGTCTAACCATGCCGTAACTATTTTAGAATTTAAAATTTATCATGCGGTGATTAAGTTTGAATTTTAATCAGATCCCGCATGTCTATAGTATACAAGATATACGTATAGGGGATGAGATGAATGTTTATTGCATTCAACCTGAGACACCGTGATGTATTACGTCTAGTGAACTATATTCAATTTCAAGAGTAGAAGAAATAGCGATATAAAACAGCCAAAAAAAATGCAGAAACCTTTTAGTCTTACATTTCTCAATGGCCTTAACCCATTGTCTTGCTTATGTTTGCTGACAGCGGATGTGAAACGTATTGATTGCACCAAAAGTAACATAACCTAATAAGGTAACTCATTCTAGGTTTTCTTGTAACTGCCAACAAAATTCTACCGCGCAATTAACACGGGTAATGTGTCTTAGAGGCCTGATAAATGCATTATTATTTCAAATACGAGTCGATAAAAGCACTTTGAAATTCTGGACTAAGAATATTTTGAACAGGGTGAAACGATTTTTCATTCATTCAGATTATTCAATCAATTTTATATCTATTGTCTCATTGTTCTCGGAATGAATGTGTAATTTATTGTTTGGATGTAATAGTACCTATGTACTCGTACGACTAAATCCGACTGTAGAGATATTTCTTTGCCCGTAAAATCAACCATTGACATAGAGCAAAAATCCTTTTTGTATCTGAAAATTCTAGTTCTTACTTATTTTGTTCACTAGAGAATAATTGGTCCCCCAAACTAATGATGTTGCTGGAAATTTTGCAAATTGAATACTATTCCGTTGATGCCGATGTTAGAAACACGTAAAAACCAATACCCTGCCTAATTACTGTACATAAAAATTAGAAGAAGAGTATTAATGATAAAAGGTTCGCAATGGTAAAATATTTTTCTCCTTTTAAAATTTTCCATCACCAGCGACTTATGATGAAATATTTAACTTCGCTACCAAGCGATACACGTAACGGCTAGATTTCTAAGAAACAAAATAACTCCTAAGTGACTGTCGGCGACCAGTCATACCGAAATTTTCAAATTGTTATCAACAATGGGGCGTGAAATAGCATTACAATGCATTATAATTGAAGAATTAATTACAGATGGTTTTCACAATCCGTAATTGTCTACTTTATTTTTCTTTATAAACCTCCCTTGACCCCGTTTAAATTGTTTCATTTTCTTTTACTTAGTCATGTTTCATGGTCTAAAACCATTCCCATCAATTAATATCCATAGAAAAAGTCTCCTAGTGCAATGTCACTAGGTATTGGTAAGAAAATTTCACTGTATGTTCCCGAGCAGATAAATCGAGAGTCAGGGGTGAGTCGAATTTTCTCATTCATGACGAGTTTTGGCAAAGACAGAAATATTCACTTCTGACAGAAACTTCACTTCAAAAATTTAGTTGCGGGAGTCTGAAAAAAGTAATTGGACATGTTCACTTAATTTACTTACGCCAGTAGCGAACGTAGTGTCTGTTATTATACACGTAAACATAGAGTGGTAGTTTATGGGACGAGGCATGAATAGTCGTAGCGATGAAAGTAATTGTTAAGTGCTGAGAATTCCCTGACCCGAAGTTCTTAAAACACCGAGGAAAACTGTGGTCGTTTTTGGGAGATGGGAATACGTATGGGTGGAAGCATCGATCAATCGCTCACATGTTCTAACGGAATATACGACCGAAATACCATCTCAATGGAGTGGACCCAACATATCTCCCGCGCCCGCGGTGCAGCGCGCGATCGAGTGGCCCCCATTCCTTTGCGGCCAGAGAGCATTTGGTGCGGGGAGGGGAGGCCAGCCGTGAAGAGGAGAGAGAGTGGCCCTCGGCTGTAATTCGGACAGTGGTTGGGGGGGATGGAAAGGGAGAAAGAGAGAGAGAGAGAGACGGTAGGTGAGAGAGTGTGGAGAGGCAGGTGGGGGGAGGGGCGGGGCGAAGACTGGCCAATGGGGAGACGGGAGAGTCGGCCGGAGGGACAGACACCCTCCCGCCACCTTCCTTCCTCACCTGCCTCCACCAGAGAGGAAGGCGGCGCGAGAGGGGGAGGCATCGGGAGGGGGAGGGAGAGAGAGGAGGAAAATCCCCCCTCCAACCCCTCCGCGCACCCTCTTCCTCCCCCCCCCAGACACACTCCCGAGCACACGGCCGTGGAGACGTCCCCAGCGCACCGACACCACTTGTTCCAACGACCGTCACGAGCGAACGACCTGTGTGACGAGCACAAGGAAGGAAGGAGCCCACCCAGGTCTCACGCCCCCGACTTAGGGAGTCAGTCCTCCCTTTTTCTCCATCATCCCCTCGCCCAACCCGGCCTCTCCCCCACATCGACTCCCGGGCGAGGACGGTCCGGTCGCCCGGGCGAAAACAGTGCCAGACCCCGGGTTAAAACATAGCGAGGGAGAAATTCTTTTCATCTAGGGAGAATCTCCCCGAGTTTGCTAGGAAGTGCTTTTTTTATTGTTTCGGCCGAACCCCTCAGAAGAATTCCTCCCCGACTGGCGTGTTTGTTGTGGGTGTGTGCGGTGCAGTTTTGATCAAGTCCCACATCATTGGCATACCTGGACCCCCCCATCCCGTCCCATACGTTTCGCTACACCATCGTTCGTTTTTTTTCCAACTCGTGTCTCCACCCCGGTGTCTGTCCTTTCCTCCCCACCCGAGCTCGCCCCCGCCCCCGTCTGCAGATCTGCCGCCCTTCGAACCCTACGCGCCGCCGACGGCGACCCTCCTCTGGGCGCCCTGCCTGGGGCCCGCCTGCCCCACGGGGATGCTGAGTGGGGGCGGGGCGGATCGGGGCGGGCGGCGATGAGAGCGGGGCCGTGGGGGCGCTGGGGCCGCGAGGGGCGGCCCTCGCCCCGGCCGCCTTCTCCGCCGCCGCCCCTGGTCGCCCTCCTGCTCCTCCTGTGCCTCCTCGTGGGCTCCCTAGGGCCCGCGTCCGCTTGTGGACCCGGTAGGGGCGCGGGCAAGCGGCCTAGGCCTCGGAAGCTTACGCCCCTCGTGTTTAAGCAGCACGTTCCCAATGTGTCGGAGCACACCCTGGGGGCCAGTGGACTCGCCGAGGGCAAAATCGCTCGCTCCGACTCAAGGTTCCGGGACCTGGAACCGAACTACAACGCGGACATAGTGTTCAAGGACGAGGAGGGCACCGGTGAAGACAGGCTGATGACACAGGTAAGGGCACCGAAATATGTTACGCCTCCCCTTTCTCGTCTTCCCTCATGCAATCATGCGCCGAGCACGTGTCTCGTGGTGCACGGCGATGCTTCCCAGGGAATGAATGTTAGATCTGTGCGACCACCTTGCGCATTAGGTATCCATGGGCGGCTAAATTCGATTTCAGCTTCCCGGGTATGGTTTCTGCCGCTCGCCGGAATGTTTGCAATGCATGTTACATGACACCAGTCAATGTATGTTGTGTTCATTTACGCTTTTAATGACAGAAGAATGAGATATAAGTGACGGTCGCGATATCGTTTTAACATTATGTAATGAAGGTGAGGAAACGTGGTTCTCGTGTATTTCTTGCCAAGATTTCCGTCTTGATGCTTCATAACTGCCTGACGCTTAAGTCAATCCCGGCGAATGGAATGACCTTGCCGACTTGTTTCTTCAAATACTCAAATGCCATACGTCAGTGGAAAATGTGTTGCTTGAATATGTGACTGATATTCTATTTAGACTCAATGAATGGGATTTAGTTCCTCAACCTGCAGTTCCGTGCAGCAAACTAAACCAGCGGTATCATCACGCGAGGGACTTTTTTTTATATCTCCTTATCTCTAAATTTAGAGGGGCTCTCTTTCTCTGGACCTTTTACCGCAAAGGAAGAGAAATAATTTGTCCTCCATGCATTGACCAAATTGGTACACCGGTAAACTTTTAAGCCTTTGATTTTTTGTTTGATCCATTCTATTTCCAATATCTAATCACACTCCAGATTAAGCGGAGTTTTTTCTAACAAATGGCTAAGGGATTTTAAAATAAAAATATTTGTTGACAATCAAGATGACCACAGAAAATGTTTAATTTGACACAATTCCTTGTGTCCTCGAAATGAATTCTCTGTTTCCCGAAAAACGTAATGTCAACTTTTATTTTTATATGTCTGAGGCTCGAGCAAATATTGGGATGAAATTCGTGTTTTGAGCGTTCCCGAGGGACCGATTGTAGACTTTGCTGTGCATTTGCGTTGTAAATCAGTCGCACTCGTCTATCTGCTGTTGATTCTTTGGCTTTCCGTTGCTTCTTTTATGTTCATCATAAATCAGTTCTCGAGGAATAAAATCCGTCATCAACACTAAGAGATGGTGCTAATGATCTTGGCATACACTTTGCGTGCAGCAGCCTTTTTAGAGCTGCAAGCAAAACTAGAAGTCTACGGTCGGTAAAATTCAGTTCATTCACTCAACTCTTTGGAGCTACGAGCAAAAAGTATCCCCGTAAAAAGTCACCTAATCCAAAAAAAAAACTAACGCGGAATACATTTGTTATAATGTCCTGATTGTAGTCCCTAGTTCTGCATAATGCAAAGATGCAAGGGGACGAGAGCGATAGACAAATTTTATTATTGATGTCTTCAAATTGATACGTCAAATATTTATTATATACGGAATGAGATATATGAATTACGGTCGATGCGGAGAAAAAATATGCAAATTGATATGTAAATTCAGTGAATGGTGACAGCTGTGTCATTAATATACGGTGAATCGAACTGAGATATTTGTTTCACGTGGATATTTCATCACAAAAGCTCGGTTTTAATACAAAGGAAAAGGCCGAAGCTCTCACTCCCGAGGGGCATCGTGATAGTAGACGCACGGCGGTGATTTCCGTCACCTCTGGGAGGCCCCGCCGTGCCATGCACTCGTATTCCCCAAAGAGTGCTCCCGTCCAAAGATGGAATAGGAAGAGTGGGCACCGATTCGAGGAGCCGGGCGCGTTAAAACTACGATAAGGACAACAAACACCCGCTGTCGTCCTTCGCCTCTGTTTGCTTGCTCACCACGTCTGGTTATCTCTCGCTCTCTCGCGATTGGATTCGTGATTGTGGTCCGCCGCGGATCCAGACGCACGTTTCTGGCCACCACTCTATTTCGTCCGCCCACCACCGCTCTCATTTCGCGGGAGTCAAATCCCGAAGGAAGCTCATCGACGATGCGAAGACGAAATCCCGTCCGTTCCTCCCGGTTAGCGAATACCCGGATTGGACGGAAATCGCCGGGATCTCACGGCTTCTTCCGTCGCCGGTGAGATCCCGGCGGTGCGCGCACTGCCCCCGTCCGTGTTCCCCGGTCCTACAAGACGAGAAAGTGCCCCGCGTCCCAACTCCCGGTCCAACGCTCCCGATTATATTCCCCGACAGGCAATCGGCTTGGAACAGAAGATTTGAAACAAAAGAAGGCGCGCGACAAGCACATATACAATTCGCCTTTTACGGACACCGCGCGAGAGAAGATAATCCGCATTACCGCGGATTCCAAAGGTCTGCCGAGACCCATGTCCCCGTCCAGAGAGCCCTCTCCCGCGATTTCATTCACCACGCTTTCGGGAGAGAGAGCGAGCTGTGCGGTGCGATAACGAAGACCGATCCCCAGACAGTATTCTCTCTCTCCCTCTCGCCCTCCCCTTTTCCTCCTTACGCTCCGAAAGATAACACAATACCCAATCGATGGTGGGGAATGCGTAAACACAAAGAGGTCAGACAAATAAGCCGACGTGGATTCACTCCTCGTGGTGAGTCTCATCTTGCTTCTCTCTCTCTCCCCCCCTCCCCGATCATCTTCCGATTGGTCTGGGAGAGCTTCATTCGCTGCTGACCGAGAATCTAAACCACCCCAGCATCGTCCTGATGGAAGGAGGAAATTTATTGTGAATTCCCTCTTGAGTCAACAAAAATTATTTCAATTTTACCATAACAGCGAATTCATTTGAGTGTTAATCTCTTTGTACCCTTCCAGTAGGGGGTATATCATAGGAGTGACGTTATAACTAGGGAGCGATTTGTTAGACGAATTCGAGCCACCCCTCCCACTCGTACGTTATCTCTAATACACTGAATCAGGCATAATTTTCAACGGTAATGAATATCCCAGCTTATTTTCTTTCATTCCAATTGGTAATTCGTTTAATATGATTTGTAGCCGTGAATTTCATTTGAAATCTGAGTACTCGTGTGTTGTATCAAACATTTTTCACGAAGTGATAAATATTCTTGTATATTTCTTTTCGTGACATTTAATATGATTGATAACTGTTGGTTGGGATCCAATACCTGAGAAATATAAAGGAAACCAGTATTTGGAGAGGGAAACGCGAGATTATTAGGAGCTTTCGATGGCCCCCGTTTATAACTGCACAGGAAAAACGACCGGTAATAAAGTTAAATAAAATGTTTAATGGGTTATGAAATAGAATCCTTCAAGAAGCCAGGTTTTCAGTTGCAAAAATAAACTTTCTGGAGAGATACCGAAAGGAAATAGAAGGCACGTGATGAAAATGTGTTGAATTTCAAGTTGAGACTGACAGGGCGAGTTTCATTTCAAAACATAATACGACTCACTATTCTGAGTCATCCACTGTCTCAGTAGTAACATTGCATTAATAATCAAAAGAAAATAACCTGAAAATTAAATTCCTTTTTGAAGAGCGAAAATATGCCAAGTGTACTGGATCCATCCGTCCCTCATCCCACATATTTTATGTTACATATTTGGAGAAATTTTTAGGGCGAGCCTTGGAGTTCGACATTCGTGTCCACCCAAGTCGAGATACACACATAGCACGCACAAACAAAAAATTGAAGCATACTGAAAGAAATTCATTATGAACCCTTATCTGAAGGTGTAGAATGATGGTGAATGAATTGTGAGCAGTTGTTAGGCTCGAAAGGGGTTGCACTCTATGTACTCCCTCCTCCGAAATCTAAGTACGCAGGATGTGTAGGTGTATACCTAAGTGTAAGGATAAATGATGATGTCAGGTTAGTACTCGGTCACTACAAAAGATTTGAGAACAAAAAATGTTATCATATGTTATTGTTTATAAAATAAGGTTAAATTTTGGTTAATTATATCAGTTCCAAAGGTACTTAGACACTTAGAACGACCATCAAGCATAAGAAGACCTCCAAAAATTACGAGGAAATCTCATCGAAATGCTAAAATTTCACAGCGTAAAAATCATTCGCCTTGGCCGGGAATCGATCCCGTATCCCCTCAATTTCTGGCCGAGTGCTGAAATTATAAATTCAAATTGTAAGAGAACGCCTTGGTAACTTATTTTTCCAAGGCTTTCGGCAGGAAATCTAGGGAATCCGGGTTCGATTCTGGTCAAGGCTAATGACTTTTACAGTGTGAAATTTCTGAATTTTGATGCTCATTAACGGTTGACTCTGTTAAAGTTGGCTATCGCAGTTCTTTGACGGAAATCACATGTTTATAATAATTTGTAAAGCACTGCTATCAGTTTCCTAATTTCAAAATTCCTTTTGTTGAGATTCGTACCCGGGATTGTGTTGAAAATAGATCACAATGCAACCTATTTTATACCCATGCTTCGTGACACAATGGGTAATGGGTGCATGTCGCATATGTAATTGAGCTTTCTAGGCAAGACCGATTCCTTTCATTAATGACGTGGTGAATTACAGCATGAAATTGCCGTTCTACATTCCTTCACTTTCTCCTGGGATGTTATCCACTTAAGAATCTCTTCCATGGCAACACAACAGGATACAAAAACACGAGACAGTGTCTACGTTTCCGCGTGGATCCCTTATAGTTCGGTCGAAAGACATTTTTAAGATTTGGAAAACCTCTCAGCAGCACAGTGTCTCCATAGCAATATTGTGCGCAAGACCAAGGAGCACCGCCCGGTGTCTTTGCCGCAGAGTCGACGAGGGAGCTTCCAGGTCCTTCACTTTCCCACAGAGTAATTCCATGCCACGGTCCCGTTAAGTTGAACACAGCGGGTAAACATAGTCATAAATCACGTGGTAGTTTTGATATAAACCAATAAACGGAAGCACACAGCGCGAGTTCCAGGAGGTTATTCAAGCAAAGTTATGTAAACATGTGTTCTATCTGCCTAACGTTACGAGAGCGTTTTTTAACGCCACCTCTGTTATCTGATTACAAGGTGACTAACTCTTTGGGTGGTCTTTTCAAGCGGTGCCGTGTAATTGTTTGACGGGCAGTTGTTATAGTGTTGCGGTATTCCGCGGATCGCGAAACGCTAAAGCACCGTAAATTATGGCGTTCCCGCGTAAAGAGATTATCAAAATGGTGTTATAATGATGAGTTGTTGGCAAGCAGACCTTATCTCGACCAGTCACAGCACGTGGGAGAGAGTTAAGGGTGCGGAGATGGAGAGAGACAAAGAGCAATTCGAAGAGCGGTCGTGCAGGCGCATTCGATTCGGGCGCCAAATGCTTCCGAACCGTCCGAGCAATGGAAAGGAGACTCCAGGGCCGAAAACATTGGATTTACGCGCAGTAACCCTTGCCGTTGACATTACCCTATAAGGTCATTCTTCTGCATGGAATGGATGAGTTGCGTGGATTGACAACATGGGGCTTCCAATCTGTCAACTGTACAGTTTTCTCACTGTGATCCCCGATCCCGATTACGATCTCGCTACAGTTTTTCCATGACTCACAGTGTTTTCAATAGCTACGTTGAGCGCTAAAACCAACGTATATTTCGCGCAAAATGAAATACAATTCAACATTTTGTAAACTGTTTTGCTTGTTTTTGTCACTATTTGCTGGTTAATGTTTTCTTAATGCATTTTGACGGCCTGAATTGCATGGATGGATTTAACGATACCATTGTACGCGTTTCCCATTGTCGATTTAATGTCCGTAATACACAAATGTAAAAATTCCTTTAAATTAATGTTTAATTATTCAAATTTCAACAATCCGCGATTTTGAGCAACCGAGTATGTATTTACGAACAAATTACAACTTTTACTTTTGAGTTTACCTAGTTTTTCTGGTTCTTAAACTCGATAGAAAAACCGGTGAATTCACATTCACCCACTTTGAATCTTTGTTCCCGCAATTTGGTGTGATCTCTCGACTTAATCTGATGAAATCTAACGACGACCTCCGGGTAAGTAAGAGCCGGGACTGATGAGGTAATTTCGCTTGGCCACCCAACGTGAATCCGCCGTAGTCTCTTGATCTTTGCGTAAGTCGACCAGTCTCTTCGTATTAAGCACATAACCATCCGAGAAATTCATGACGATAGACTCTTTGAGTAATTTCGAGGCGTTGCTCATCATCAGCGAGTTAAAATTTCCTAGAGATTACCATTTCCGAAGGCTTATGAAGACGGAAATATTGATTTATGTGCCATTGTTTGAATGCAGGAGGCAGTGAGAAATCCCTGTGTCTTAGACCCAAGAGAACAGGAAGTTTATATCCGAGCTTTATACTGTTACAAAGAAAGTCATTTGTAGGTTGATATCGCAAGAATAATAACTTATGGATACTGCTCAATTTTACATCGTTTCGCCGGCATTTCCGTGACGTACAATAGGCGGAATACCTGCACCATGCATTTTTAGGTGATCATTTCATGTATCAAATTATTGCAAAACTGTTATATCAATCGTAAAATTAACACTAAGTCTATAATCAGAACAGAGTTAGCTGAACCATCCAAAGCCTTGAAAACTATTTCTATGTATCAGTTGCCGTCTTATACGAAATGTTGCAAATTAAATGTTGTTATTCTCGATACTTGAATAAACTTTCTGGGAAAAATTTGATCATGCATGCAACATATTGTAATTTGACCGATTTGGCATAAGTTACAAGCTGAAGAGAAATCAAGGAGATTGGGTGATTAAATTACGTCGGACGTGAATGCACAGACGGAGTAAAATTTATTGTATCGCCCATCGCCATCTGCGAAGGCTGTGATTTGTGGCGTGTTTAACAAGCAAAGAGAGCGATCCATAAGCAACGGCTATACTTCAGCGTGCTGACAGGTGTGGAAATAATATGCAGACTAAAAGATCGCAATCCTCGGCGTATTATGTACATCTTCTAAACTAATTCGAGAAGAGGATTTTCCCATCTCAAATGTAAGGGTGTTGGCATTTAATCATGAATTGTGATAATTCATCATATTCGTGTCTCGAATGTGTTCACTTAAAGCTCTTTAAATGTAATAAATAATATTAATTGTCTTGCTTGTCTCAATAACGTTCACCTGGCCATCAACATAATGCCTGTCACAGATGAAAAAAAATGCAAAATTAATCGAATATGATGGGGAAAGAAATTTAGTACCATGGAAAAATAAATTTGCGACCTGGAACACTGCCAGTTGATAATAATTAAATTAACAATCGATTTTACTTTTCTAAGCATTGCTGTTTTTTCTGAAAAGGACATTGAGAAGTAGGAGCAGTTTATTTATTTATACAGCTGCAAGAGCGCAAGTTTAATTCTCAACCGTTTTATTTGGTCGTCAATTTTTATCATTTCGTTGCTTGAGGATGCATTACCCCTCATGTACGCCGTTTGATCAGATCTCATGAGTTGGTGTAAACGCAACCAAAGCGTACTTTATTTGGAAACCAAATAATCGATCATTTGAACAGGAAAATCTTATAATGAGGTTGATTATTGTTCAGAAAATTTGAATTGCCCATGAATATATTTATTTCTACGCTGAAACTAGCCATACGCTGGATGATCGCTGGATTATTTTGGACAATACTCTCCAATAATATATTTTATTTCAACCCCTGTTTTCTTGCATAGATGGTTGTTAGTTCAGTTGCCTACTCGTATTTCCAAAAATTGGCCAAAATTAAGAAATTATGTGTGAATTAATGGTTGAACAGTAACATTTGAGTAAGTTTACTAACAACAATACTATCGTACATACCCTAGAACTACTCATCAAACAATAATAATGAAGAAAAATTGACTGAAAATTTAATATTTTTCATCATAGCTTATATTTATTTTACACCCATGGTATAACTGCCTTATTTCACGCACCTACATACTTTTATACGCGTTTATAAGTCATTCCTCGTCGACCGAAACTTTTCCCGAAAAATATTTGTCAAGAGGCATGGACTATGAGTGATATTTTTCATAAATAGAGGGGATTCAATCCAAGAATAATTTCAATTATGTAAGTTCCAGTAAGAAAGGGCTGTAAATGGGTCACTGGAATGCTTTCAAATTCAACTAATTTGAAAAGTTCGCTTTAAGAGGCATTTAACGATAAGAAAAGTAATGTTCAGGAATGCAATAAAATAGAGACTTGTTAGTCTAGTTGATGGAGCACTGAACGACTGACTGGAAGGCCCGGGTTCAATTTCGGCTGACGCTTCTGGGCACCCATGCTGTGTGATTGTCAAGTACCAGGTCTTCCTAGGAAATCATATGCAGCGTGTGAAAAGGAACTGCCCACCCTCTTCTGACATTTGAATTTTACACCCCATTGGGATTTGCACTAGCTCTTTCCTCACTTTTCAAACCAACCTTCGGGTTGATAATTGTGGTGATGGGGTGACATAACAAAAATCCGGCTTCTCCATTTAGGCTTTTCCAAAAGAAGTCACATTCGCTTTTCTTACACTCACTAAAAAGGTTAACCCTAGTGGATTGTCGGAACATCCAATTGATATCAAGGTCTCGTATATGTAAAGTCGATACCTCAACTCTTTTCGTCGGAGAAAGTGGTGATACACTTGGATCTTGCCGTTTATGTCTTATCTACCCGAACATCGCCTGTTTTTCCTCTTCCAGCACACATATTTAAGGTAGAATATGTCTGATTTATAACTGGGCGACAGATATAGCGAACAGGATAGGAAAGTGAAAATGTTAGTTCCAAGTTACCGAGCGTGGAGCCGACCCAGTTAGCACCGTGAATGTTGACTCGCCGACTGAGTCAAAGGACCCGGGTTCGAATCCTTGTCTTGAGCATGAATTATGCGTTAAGAGCTTGTCTTGGATGGATTTACGGTGCGATGTAATCTTCAGCCGTTCGAACAAATGAAAAACCCTTAACTACTAAGATTGAAAAAAGGATCAGCACTGCTATCATTGGCGAGAAGCGACCGCGACAACTGACCAAAAGATAAAAATCTGTTCCCATTTGCACTAGAAATGTATGTACATCGAGAAATAGCCCATGCAGGAAAACTCCGATTATCTCCATATTTATACGTGACATGCAAACCATTACCTTTTTTTCACGTTCAAATTGCGAAAGCCACGATGAAATCTAGTAATATAAACGGGTGAAAAAACTATCGATCCATGACTCCCTTGACACTAAAACAAATGACTAAATTAAATGCGTAATCCCGGTCAACTGCTCGCATACAGAGAGGCCTATGCAGCGTCACTCGCAGACACTGTTGACTTGTCCCACTTTTGTTCCAAACCTCTAACATTGTCCTCATAAAACAATACAGCGAACAAACAAAATGAGTTGGAAAGAAAGTAAACATGGAAATTCGGGCATGCAGCGACGGGCCTACAGCAATGTCACCAACAGAATCATATGTTTCCAATGGAAGCCATTGAAACTAATATTCATACGTACTTTATCAATAATAAAATAATAAAGTTAGTAATAAAGGATGTAAATTTATGACTTAAACAGTAATGCACGTAAGATCATTTGTCATATCCCCTCAGATGTTCGGAAAGCTCTCCTTTATATCTTTGATACTGTCCGTAAAAGGTATAACCACTGAAACCTGTACAGCAAAGAGCAAAAACATAATTTACAATTATATTCCCAAAAATTATATCACAAAAAAATGAAATTAAAAATGAAATGGAGTGTTTTTACCTGCGCTGAAAAATTGTTTTGTCGGTTGATCTTCAGGCGCAGGGTAATACCTGAATAAATATTTATTTAAAGTGAAGACGGATTATTCTTTCTCTTTAATGGAAGTTATTAGGGTCAATGGAAATCAGTTCTTCTTTCTCACATTGAGTCACTTCTGTTTCATAAGGGTTGCGTGAATTATCGCGTTGTCGAAATGAACTACCAACGAGCAACTCATTAATTATCAAGATAGCAGGATAAATCATGAAATAACTAAATCCTAAAATATTAGTCCTTGAATTACAAGTGTTGAGCTTAAACAGCATATAATTTACTTAAAACACTAATAATTTCAAGGAATTATTAATTCGTGCACTTGTACATAATCTAATGATCTTTAAAAGTTAAGCAGAACAATAATTAATTAATTTTTATAATTAAATAATAGTCGACGAAATTAATTAATATTATAATCCAGTTTAAAAAGAAGTGAAGCATATACCGTTAATTACACTTAATTTGATAACATGGATTCTTGTCACTTATTCATGGAGTAACTTGCAAGGTCACGTAAGGATATGTTTGAGTTAACCTTTAATACGAGTATGTATTCGTATATAACCGGGAAGAGGTTTTCATCTCATGGAATGTCATTATCTATGCTGAATCTACTTTTATAATGTTATAGGATGTCATAATTCAATCCTCATAGAAAGGCAAGGCGTACATTTCTAATGGAGTGAGTTTATGGTCAATCACTTTCATATTTTCGATCTCATGTCATACCGGGAGGGTGGTGAAAGGAAGCCTTTCCGCCCAAGTCAGCCTATCCTGATTGAATGCCTTAGTGATTTCTTTGACGGCTGAACGTCTAGTCTAGTTTACATTTCTTTGGCTGTCTTGTGAATGGAAAGACGAGCGCGTTTTCCCATACCCCATTTACGCATATTTTATCTTCTAAGATCAGATCCGTACATATGTTAATACGTCTTGCATCAGCGAAAACTATTTACTAAGAGATAAATTTAGCGATTAAGCACATACGCAACGACCAAGATTAGGAATCCTTCCGATGTTGTTTGGCGTTTTCTATGACCCTGACTTGATGTACCCAGGCACATGTTTGCCCTTCCATAATATTGTATTTAGTTATAAAACGAACTGGTGCCAAATAATGCTAATCCGTCTCCGAACGAAAATTAGATTTACGTATATCACTCACGTTCGTCCTTAACGGTAATAGCTACAGTAGCGGGTAAGATTTTGACACTGCCTCCAGGGAGAAGAAAATAGGTTTTCCTTAAAAATGAACATAAATAATTCAACCTCAAGGTTAACAAAACAAGCGAACAAATAGTCACAAGCATAATATTTTTCAAAAACATAACACATTTTACTTAATGCAACCAAAGCGATTATATTCTTTATGGAATTAATTTTAAGTATGTGTCGCTAAAATAACTGATGTAAGTGGAATAAAAATTTAAACCGTTGAGATCAGAGAATGAATTAGAAAATTATGAAACAAAACGTCGAATTATATAAATTTACTGTTAATAATTATTCATTTATCCTCCCTACATCTGCATTACAATGTTATGTCTAATCAAGTGATGTGTTTTAGTATTCCCGTCAAGTTTCAATGCTAAGGAATACTATTTATACTATCGTTTTCTATGTTAACTCCATTTAAACAGATGCTTAGTCATACTGCCACTCTTTGTTAACAACAATGATCCCGTTTGTTCGTTGGTACAATGTCTGGGTACATGGCACTCTTTTTCGAATGACGTTAACAAACTTAAGAGTTGAGCAGTCGTGCTGCCGAAACCAGTCATCCGCTCGGAACGGGAATCGATTTCTGGGGGACACCTGTTGCCTTCCCCCGCCGCGCTACCTGTTGATCCTCCTCGCCGTAGCCGGCCGCCCGAGCCAACCTTCTCCAGACCATTCGACAACCGGGGAGACGGGGCCCCGTCCGCCGCTGCCGCGACCGCCCACAGCGGCCGATCGGGATGTCGGAGGACGCGTAGACGCCCGTGCCGACGGCCGAGCGATCACCCGCCGCAGGTACCCTCGACTTTGCGCGACCCACAACCGGGTCCCGAAGAGCAGCGCAAGCAAGAACTCCTCCGTCACCAGCTCCCAGGGTAAATCGGTTACCTAAATCAGCTTCCTTCATTAAGGCATAAACGAGTGTAGTGTTTGGGAACGATTCGGCGGAAGGAAGCTCCCAAAACCTGAGTACCGGCACCAAAGATATCCAGGTCCAAGCGTTTATTTCGGGGATCTTCGATGCATTCGCGTGCGCACGTTAATTTTATTGACGCTTTTAAGATAATTTCCGAGTTAAACGGTAGACTCTGAATCCATTGAAGTCATTCGACCACGACGGATTGGCCACCTTACCCACTAGTTTCGAGGCTCTCACAAGTTTAAAAAAAACCTCACACTCGAAACGCCCTACTCGTTCCTCATTCTGCCAATTCGCGTGCGGGCATTAAATATTTTAGCACCTCGTTCTCCCGCTCGCCGCCCGACGCTAAGACTAATGACAAATTAAAACTCAAATTTTATCACAGGAGAAATGAGATCCATTCCTCTCACCTCCACGATTTGCTGCGACTAATAGTATCGCGGTACTTCCATGCACTCAAACGGCAAGCCCTGGGATCGTGAGCGATCCCATTCTCTTTCCCTCCCTTAAATCTCTTTCCCATGCTTCCGATTCAGACTCTTCTTTATTGCCCGCTCGCGTGGCGGAGAGCCTTTACTGCGTACCCTCTCCTCACTTCCAAAAAGTCAAGCCGCACTCGGTACCAAGGTGCGAGATATAGAAAACGGTAAACACCTTTTAAAAAAAGAGAGATTTGGGCGGAGGCCTGAGTAAATCATGGCGGCATGTCGTCATCGCAGGAAACTCTTTTGGTGTAGAGGCTCCCAGGGTTGTTACGCGAGTCTCTGTAACCATTTGCTTTTGCCCGAAAAGTTCCTTGCATAGTAAACCGCTTTAGAGAATGCATTTTAATGAGCTTTAAAATTCACGCTACTTACGAAAAGTGAAGAATCAGGCGTGATGGCTGCGTAGATTTTCGCGGCGGTGGCTTGAAGAATTCTGCATGTCCGGGTTTTCACCGCGTTGTTGTTTGAAGCCGACAACAGTTTCGCCGAAGTTTCATCCGGCGTCTTCAGGTCGAAGATCTTCGACCTGAAGACGCCGGATGAAACTTCGGCGAAACTGTTGTCGGCTTCAAACAACAACGCGGTGAAAACCCGGACATGCAGAATTCTTCAATCAGGCGTGATATTGTGGAATCGAGACATAATGAAAACTTCGTTGCAATTTTCCACAGTTAAACTGTGGAAAATTGCAACGAAGTTTTCATTATTTCACGCTACTTCATCCTGAAAAATGAATTCGTCCCTTGAGTTGTAAACAAGTATGCGTGCAAGATTGAACGGATTGCATTTCCTTATTTGTAAAAATGTGTATAGTTTCTGTATATTTTCGCGATTTTTCCAAAAAACTAAAGTGATTGTTTCTGTTTTTACGCATCTCAATATTGACCGTGTAAATGTACTTTGAGTTAGAAGGCAAGTGATAAGATATTATTTTCGTAAAGTAGATATTCAGTGTACTACAGCCACCCACCTGCTAAAGCCGTGTATTTGTATGTTTAGTCTAGTCGTTGGCATATTGTACTTCATTACACAACCCGTCATTTTTTAACCATTTCATGTCAAAATTGTACATATTTTGTCATTATTATGTTCACATAACGAGTGATGAGTGCGGAATACCGCGCATTAATTTTCTTTAATACGCATCCGGAATTATGCGCATTAAGAAAATTCAATAATAATTTCAGAAATGTCAAAAAATCACAACAATCTAAATTTCTTTTTTAGACTTATATTTCCTTCAAATTATTCGTACTGAGTCAGCAGCATATTCTCAACGTGTCTAAGTGTGTGCAGACTAGAGCAGTATATATTCCAACTTATGTAAATACGTACACTAGGGTTCGATGTCGACTTAACAAGAGTAATTTGACCCTCTATTTTTCGATTTCGTCCAGAATTTTCTTCCATGTCACCTGAAACGCCGACGGTAAGTGAATTGGACGGTAGTGACAAAGGACTTGATCCCTGGGCAGTTCTCTTTTTGCGCCCGAGTTAAACTACCAACCAACTTTTCATCTCTTAATGGATTCGATTATGAAACCCATTAAATTTGGGAACACTTCTCAATAATTAGATATTTGCTTATTTGAGGCATGCCCTTCCGAAAAATTGCGTTTAAACTACATCATCTCGTTTGGTTTTTTCTCAAGCCTTCTTACCGACGTTCTTTTTGCTGCTGGCCGGCCCAAGCGAGAACGTTTCCAATTATATGTGTATTTTTGCTGATCCTCCTGTCCAGTTTTGATGCCACAACTCGTAATTCCGGGAAGATATTTCCCAGCCATTACGTTAGTCGTTCCGCTTGTTGATTTCCGTGATTCTTGGTCTTACAGGCAATTTATAGCTAATTGATTCAGAGAAGAGTGCGGCTTTCTGCCTTCATTCTGTCGTGTAAATTTAGTCTCTTAGTATCTCCCACTTTCCTTTGAAGTCAGTTTTACCTTTCCGAGGCTCCTGACAAAAATAAATGTCCGCTTTGACGGGAAAAACTGGTGACCAAGATATATTAGATCAGCGCCAGTTATTTATGTTTTTATGGCGAATGTGATTTCACGTCGGCTAAGGGTGACAATAAAAATATCATCAAAGACAGCTTGTATCGATTTTCAGGGGAAAGTGAGACGTAAAGCATCTTTTTATCTACTCTAATCCAGCTCAACTCTTTGTACGGCGAGAAAAAAGTTAGAAGATGCTTAATTTCATTTATATGCTTCGGTTATTATTTTTTTTCGTTCTGAGGAAAATAGCACATTCATTTCACATCTATCGCAATTTATTGCAACTATTTTCCCTATGATAAGACATAAGGTTATACGTTTACAAAGTTTCTCATAATTTACGAAGCTAAGAAAGGCTATTGTAGTTTTTCCTAGTAGATTCGAATTATATCTTTTATTTATCATAAAAAAATATCACTCCGCCTGTTGTGGCGAAAAATGGACTTTCATGGGTTGTAATGTACCATTTATTTCAACGTCAGTCCATAAACAGTTGTGCATGAAGATGACTTCATTATTGACTTACTTAAACTGCAAGAAATTATCATCCGAGAGAACAGTTATGCATCTCCCACAGAGGTTCATCTTGATTTCCTCCAAACATCCAAGAATCCTGCCAAGTTTCTCGCAGGGGAATTAATTGCCACTACACAACTTTTATTTGAAAGTGATTGAGTTCAAGAGCGTGGAAAGTATACGGCGAGCAGGAGAGAAGCTATAAGATAAAGATCAGGGAACGGCTCCAACTCTGCGCAATAAACGAAGAAGTTTATGGATTATTAATTTCCGATCATTTAGACACATCCTTCTTTTAATCCGTTGCGTGACCAGTGTTACTATCTAGGTTAGTCTTACTTTTTTTTCTTTTAACAGGCACCTCGGCGCGCATTTATGCGCGAACTATCAATTTATCGACCGCAAAAGGGCCCTCTGGTGGAATTTCCAGTTTTAAAAAGACAGATTGAACCTCCACGCCTCCAAGGAACTGGGCAGACTTTAAACTAAGATGGCGAACGTGTATTATGTTCGTCTCAATTCCGCCTCAGATCGGATGTGGAAAGCGCCAACGCCATCGTCCGACTTAGCCCCATTCGACGGACAAACATCCTCTCGAGTCCTCCCGTTTGGGTGAATCGTGAGGAGGGGATCGCAGGTATATTAAGGGTCGGGAGGAGACGCTTACGAACCTCTCACTCATCCGTCTCTCCGAAGTCGATGTGTCCCTCCCACATTCTCTCCGCGCGATCAATTTAAGTTTCATAGCCGGTGGCTGATTGGATTTTCTCCCACATCCAGCTATGGAAGTCTCCGATTCGACCGGACAGGGGGAGGGAACGTGAGGTTTATAGATGTTTGGAAAGAAGGACTGGATGGAGATTGGTACTTGCACTTGGAAATGGGCTATAAAAGGTTCGCTACGCTGAAATATACCTCTACTGAGTATCCTGGACTATCGATGCCTCTACTGGAGAGTATATACCTAGAATTATTGGAATATTCGATATAAGTAAGTTTAATTACCAGCGGCGCATACGTTAAAAGGATTCTTCTGGAATGGATTATCTCTCGGGTAACTCAATGGCAAAGATGATTCATTTAATGATTGCTATTTTTCTAATATTACTTATGACGTTCATCAGATACGAACTCATTAATTTCGATTTTTAAAATAAAATAAAAGAAACAGCCTTCATAACTTTGCCATTTGTTCCCTGAACATCTACTTTGATAGTGAAAATTTCCGGTGGGTGCAACACCGACAATTTGACTTACATATAAATGTTGGGAAACAACGCTATGATTTATAAAAGCACGATACGCCTCCTTGGCAACCTAATTTACGTGAATGTTTTGCAGTTTTAGCTAAACTTGAAGGTTATATTAAATTTCTGGCTCCCATGGTATTATTCGTGGCTCCCATTATGGGTTGAGATAACGGTTCGACCGATGCATCAAAATACTCGTGCATATATTGTCTGCGATTTCTCTCGCCGGAGGTTGCCTTCGCGGGTAAAACTCGCATTTAGGCACCCGAGTGCTCTCCCAAAAAAAGTGCCCATCCATACTTTCACACGGTCTGATGGTTCTAACCCATCCGCTTTCCCATCCTCGATCCTTCTCACCCCACAGACCCTCCACGCAGGGCTGCGTTGTGGCGCTGACATCGCCTCCGGCGGCGGCGCCCACCTGTTCTTCCCCGAATTTCCATCGCCTCCTTCAAATTGAATTCAATCTGTCCGCGGGGACTCGACTCCCATCCTCTCCTTTCCGTCACTCCCGCACAGAACCATCGAACGTGTTTTTTTTCTACCTCTTTCCGCTCGCCTCCTTCACATACCGCCCCTATCCCCGCCTCACCCACCACCTCAATCGATATCGATAAAGCCTCCCAAAGCCCGCTCCTCCGTCGTTCCCTCCCCCAACTACCCACTCCCAAATCGCACGACATCCAAGTGTCTAGACGGCCATGTGCACGCGTGGGTCCGCCGTCACGGGTCGAATTGATTAGAAATATTGATTCAAGAATTGGATAAAGCATGGGAGAACGAGGCCCGGATCGCGGAAAACTTCCGGGAAGGTACTGGAAATTCCGCACAAACGTTGTAAAACATGGAATTGAACATGGTCTCTAGGAGCACTGAGCCTCATGAGTAAAAAACAGTTAGGCCAGATTTGTCAATGGTGCTAGTGTGCCTATGGGAGGACAACCAGAGCGTCGCACTACGTCGACAAGTCGGGCGAAAGTGAAGAAAAGTGAGATCCACCACTCATACTCCTATGCAGCGGAATAAAGGACTCGTTTTTCGTAGCGCGATTCGCGATCATAAAAGGAGGATTCGCTAGTTTATTAAAAATATATAGAAATTATCTGATGCTATTTGACAATGTCCTCCGCTTCCACCGACTTTTCTGAATTCGAAGAGCGCGCCATCCGTAACCCAACCGTCTTGGTGTCTCTGAAGACCATGCCTCAGTTGGATAACGTAGCGACGAAGAAAATGGAGAGTCGACACGAAAGGACGGCTTCACAAATAATAAGAAAACGCATTCATTCCCCTTGAATCAATTTCTTTGTTCTTCCTCCTTTCAAAACCGGTGTCCTAATACCTTCTGCCATACGACTTTGCGATGGTTCAAGGCGTGTTGTGTGAACGTTCATGGGTTCCCCAGCCCGTTACACCGCCGACGGCGCCATTGAAGGGAAGAAGATAGTCACGCTCTTAGTCCTCATGCCATTCCCTCATGTCCCAGGTCCTAAACTGTAGGAATCGAGGAGTTCTGTCATCAGTGTTGAAATTTAATATCAAAATAGGGAAAAACGAGGAACGAAGAGAAGATTAACTTCCGGGAAGAATTAAGGAAATGTTTAGTTATGAAAATCAAGTGATTTGGGTAGACAGCGTCGCCTCGAGTATTGAAGAGTAATCAGTCCGTCATCCGTGGAGGACATTCGTTAAGACCAATTGACTTTCTAAGATTCTGCACCATCCATGCCGACGACAATCAAACTAACTTTGATGTGGCATCACTATTCGATAGGAAGATCGGCCAACATAGAAATCTTCCTATCCATTAATTTTCGTGTTTTGGTCATGCCAATTTGTTTTCCTTTGGCAAACTACAATTAGCACCTCATTTTCCTTTAAAGCCTCGTTCTTTGGTGGCCGACCGCTCTTCATAATTTCTCGAAAACACTTCTTTTGGATTCGTATAACTTCCGTCCTATCTTTTCGTCGTGGTCCGCCATCCACCGCGTTTTCATTACGCGGGGAAACTAGAGCCTTCGGGAAATTTCCGTTCAAAACGGATGCTCATTTCAGGGACGCGCTTAATAGGGTCAACCTTGTATCGATCTTTCTCCGCCGTCGTTCCCCGGGTGAGATCTCGCACGCACGGGTCACACGGTACCCTGGTCCCCTGACCGCAAACAGGATTCGAACCAAGGGAGGGTGATCGAGGAGGCCACAAAAAGGTGGTAGGTACTGTACACATCCCACCTACTGGAGCTACCACGCCCACACCACAACAAATTATTCCCCCTCCCCCATGTACATAAATCAAACGGACAGAGTGCGTCCTCGCTGATTTAAATCTTCTGTTGCCAAATAATAATTATATGAACGAAATAAAAGAGTTTGTGGAGAGGGGTGGAATGATTCAAGAACAGGGTTTCGAGAGAGAGGCCGCCGAATCGTTTTGTTTCCAGAGGAGTGACGGCGCAAATGGGAGGATTGGGCGAAAGAGGGGGGCGAAGAGGGTGGAGGGGCAGGAGGATAGAGAAAGGGGGGAGCGAGGATTGGGAAGGGGTTTGTTGAACTGGTCAACGGAACGAAAGTGGAGGTGGCGGGGAGGATTGTTCGAAGAGAAGGGAGGCGAACATTTTTTGGGCATTAACAGCTAGGGCAGAGCGCGACTCCACCCTCTTTCATCCCGTGAGTGTGGACCCGCGGTTGTATGCGCGGAGCGGGGAGGTGAGGATCTCCGTAATGGGAAGAGTGAGATGGGTGAGGAGTGAGGTTTGGAGGGGTGAGAGAGGTGTTGGCGGGCCTATCATTAGTGGTTGCTGAGGAGAGAGGCGTCATGGTGGGGGATCATTTCGTCGCCGTGAGGATGTTTTTAAAGAGATAGAATCCAGGGAGGGAGGGGGAAGGGCAGAGTGGAAGTGTGTGCGTAAGTGTGTTTGTGAGGTTCCGAGAATCCGTTCTGGCGGAGACGAAAGGTGGGCAGCGGGCGGGGGGCAGTGTGATCGGGGCTTCTTCCGCTCCTCCCCCTACTCCTCCCCCACGAAAAAATACGCACGCATGCCCCACTAGTCTACACGCTTCCTTTCTTCGCATCTCCTCCAACTTTTCCTCTCCACCTTTTAATTCTTTTTCAAAGAGCTAGGAGGACCCAAAATATCCTTCCCCCCCTTACCCTCCCCCGCAGCTTCATCACCACACCGGACGATACACTATGACACCATCACTCCCATTCTTCCCCGAACAGTCACGGACTGTCCCAAGGGTTCGGACGTTTGATGTATTCGTGCACGGTCACCCTGAGACGATCGCATCTCCCTTTGACTCAATTTCGGGGAAGGTGAGGCTATAAAAACATAATAATGGATCGAAAATGTTCCCATATTGTGAGAGCGCTCCCTACCTTTCTTACAAATTGTCGAACTCTAGTGTCCACAGGGAGCCTAAGGGGAGGGGGGAATATCCTAGGGCTCGGGAAGTTGAGCGATCACTGGGAATTTTCTCCCTTACTTTTCGGTATTCCCTAACGTCGAACACCGATCGTCAAGGAGTGTGATGAAAACCTTTTTTTATGCTTCGCACGTGGGGAAGATCGATATGAAGCTGGAATTCCACTTGATCCCTTTGAGGCCATGGTGCTTTTGTGACCCGTCGCGTCGTGGGTCTCCAGGGAGAAAGCAACGGGAGGGAGTATCAATCATCGCGTTAAGATTTTTTTGGTTGAGAGAGAAGTGTGTATACAGTGTGACCTGTTAACGATGTTTGACCTGTTTAGGCGATAAGTAGAGAAGAAATTGGATCTGACGAGGTCGAATACTCGGAAATAGTAATTGCTACACCGAGTTGGTAAGTGCGATAGCCTCTTCCCTCCAATATTAACTAGTTAATTGTCGTCCCCAACCCAGAAATGATGTCCTGTCACCTTGTTCGGCATCTTTTGCGCTAAATATTTTAAGGTTGCAAACTTTGATTGCTACTAATGGGACCACACGTGGAAATGTCTCCAGTGGGGAATAGAAAGAATTCAGGGGAGGATTATATTTAGTTCAGTGATACCTTTCACTGGATGTTGTAAAGAAGTTTGTGGTCAGGGGTCCAGACAGCCTACATTAATTCCCGCCTAGATTGGTAAGGTTAATGATTCCGGTACAAAATAGTATCGGCCGTGGGAGTGACAAAAATGCTCTTGGAGTGGTTTTAAAACGTCGGATTTGACTTTTTGACGATCTCGAGGCAATTGTGAACTGCCAAACCTCCGTTGACATTGGCATAAAATTGCCGCTTATGTGAAAATATTACGCAATTGACCGCACCTCCGATATTCCTACGCTCGATATTCTTGTATGTATCTGTATTCCATATAGCCTTGCTCCACACAGTATTTAATGAATCTTATACGTTTTTGTTTATTTATTTATTTTGCATTAGTCCGAAAACAGCACTTCGACCTTTCCATCGGATTTCGAACACCAATAATGACAATTTGACAATTAAATACACCCCAGCCATAGATGGAGGAAAAATCACGAAGGCGGAAATCGAACCCGCGACCTATGGGTTGGCAGACGAGGACGTTACCCCGTCGCCAACGGGACCGGCAAGTTTACATATTGTTTCTTTCCCATCACCGGAAAATAAATCCAAATTGATATTCTGTAAGAGGATACTACCAGTTATTACCACGGGGATTCACACTGCAATCGATTGCAACTGCAGTAAGTAAATACCTTTAAATTGAACTCTTCTTTTCAGAAAATACAACATAAAATAAATCCCGCCGCACGGCGAACAAATATTCATTCACATGGAAATAAATATAAGGAATAAGGATAGGAACACATATAAAGGACGAACACAGAAGAGGTGGGGAAGGCGGAATCGAGCAGATCACAAGCGCAAAAGTATTTCCTTGACCGGGACTTGAACACCATATTTTCCGACATAAGAAAGAGAGATGGAGAAGGGAAAGAGAGAGACTCATTGGGTAGAGGATAAAGTAAAACAGGTGAGGAAACATACGGACGAACACATTTTTTTAAGGTAACTTTCGACAATGCTGGCCTTGATGGTTTCCTTTTAACTTCGATATTATGTGAAAATGTGTCCTCTGCTGGAGAAAATTTTCTAGTTTTCCAAGGCTGCTGTGCTGCTCCAGCTAATGGATTGAGAATATTTTTCTTCATAAACTCATGTTATTCCTCAATTAATATCGTTTTAGTGATTAAAAGAGGCCGAGCTTGTGCTCTTGGCCATAAACCACCATAATGCTTCCTCCTCCTCTTCGCTCATGTCTTGCCTGCCGCATTTCCTCCTGTCTTTTTTTTTCGACCATAGCGCGGAACGACCAACGCTACGACAACGATGAAAAAATACCCGTGCGTCTTCTCCGCGCGCCGCACTGACCCTACCTCCCGACTCCGAGTTAATTCCGGATTACAAGCGCGTCTAATGGATTTGCAACGAGAATTTCATTTTAAGAGACCATTTCGCAAACTTTCAATGACGCCGTCATGGTACTACATACTCATTTCCCCGTCGTAAGCAATATGGCGCCTTACGTAATCCCAGGCAAAACTAATAAATGCCAATCACAAGGACTCCGGGCATGCTGAATCCTCAGCGATTCGCATTAGAGGAAACCACTTAACGGCTTCGCTGCCACTCAAGCCATAACTCACACCTCCGTTTTCCATTTATTCGATTGTTCAAACGAAAACTTGAGTTAGTGGAAGGCTTTTATGATGATAATTACCCCCCCTGGTGCGGTAATAAAAACAAACACGGCATTTATTCGAGTGGTAGCGGGGGTTTTGTCATGCGCTCGTTGCACATGCGGATGAAGAAAAGGAGATTTCCCGTAATGAATGCGACGTGCTCCGTCATCTCGAGTCTTGACCCGCGACAAGAAGGCGTGACGTCGTCGGTTCGTTCGGATGAGATCCAGCCCACGTTTCCGATCGAATCGAGTTTCGGGGAGGCCTCTTTACATCTACCGGAGCGCATCGATCTTCTCCGCGCGCCATATTTTAAATTCACCATCAATTTCCGCTGAGCAAGCGAGCGACTTTTCTGTCGTATCCGTGGAAAGGGGTTTTGCGGCGGAGGAGGAAGCGATGGAGGGGGATAGGAAGCTGGGGCGATCCCGGATAGGAATGCATTTGCGTCTGCCGAATGCTCAGACTCGGACGGCTCCTAAATTGGCGCTCGCAAACGAAAATTAATGGGTTGTAAACCCACTCGTAGCGAGGGAAACACGGGAATAACAGGATGGGAACGGAGAGACCGTCCAACCGGCGAACCTTCCGGGGACACGAACCAAACTTTTTCTTTGGTCTCCTTTCTACGTCCCTCTCTTCCTCTGTCTCTCTCTCTCTCTCTTCCTCCTATCTCGTTTACGGTCTCTCGAGAGAAACCTCTGGGGAGGGAGAGGGCAGAGCAGGATAGCTGTAGAAGGGATCTGGGGGGGGAGGAGGGGGGAGGAGGGGGGAGAAGAAGTAAGAAGGTGTCCTTTGACGTGAAAAACCTGAAACACGACCGTCAATATCGGCTTCTTCTTAATTAATTACGACTCCAGACGGCGATAAGGCTTAAGTAGCCGGCTCATTATTGACTTTCCGCGGCCGTTTCGCAGACAGTCAGTCGCCCTTGGTGCAAGGGTCTCCACTGTGAGGTGGAGATGGGGTTCGCCGCTCCCACCCCCCTCGCCACCGCCGCCGCCGAAACCCTCAAAAAAACCTCCCCCTCTCATTCGCCCGCGCGACAGGCGGAAAAATGGAAACAACCGACGATCTAGTTCCGTCCCTCTCGACTCTCACGCAAAAAGCAAAGGGCTCGCCGCGAACAATGGCAGGAGGAGGTAGGGGGTGGGGCAGTTGCGTGGAGGGGAGAGCCGGAGGTTTGAGCGAATTCATAAACCCCCCGAAAACAAAACCCGACTGCCCAAAAACAAGAAAAAGAAATCCCCGAGAGGAGGAGGAAGAGGGGAGGGAGGAAAAATAAATCGAAAAAAATAGGAGAAAAAAAAGACGCACGAAAACGTTCACGCGGTCTCGTTATCGGCGGGAACCTCTTTTCCTTCCTCCTCCGACCGTCCAGAAATTCATTTGGGATGCGAGGGAGATCCTCCTCCTCTACACTCGGGAAAGCCAACGATTCGAGAGAGATGGAGGGAGGAGGGAAGGGGAAGGAGGGAGGCGAGGCTATCAAAAGCGGTTTGGACGTGCCCAGCGATTCCTCCTCTCGGGAGGGGAGGGTTGGGGGTGGAGGCAGAGGGCAGGGGGGGGGGTGGCGGGAGGGAAGAGAGGTTTATAGCCACGAAACAAGGTGTGGAGAGAAATGAGGAGATGAGAGGGTCGGGAGGGAGGGGGGAAGAAGGTGAGAGAGGGGGATGCCCTGGAGAGACGCCGACGATAATAAGAGCCGCCGCCATCACGGCAAGCAGGGCCCGCCGCCGTATCGAGAGGAAGGGAGAGGGTGGAGGCTGGGAAGGAGGAAGCGAGGGGGAGGGTGCGAGAGAGGGGGGTGGTGGCTTTTCCCCAACCCCCTCCCCTCCCTCCCGGTATCGGAAAAGTTGCGCCGGGAAAACGACCTCTCGCAGTGGCAGCCCCAATTACGCCCAGCTTTATGGCCTTAATTCTTTTTCACCCACGAGACGGTGGAAGCGGGGCGCGGAGGAAGACGGGGCAGCGGAGTGTGTGGAGTGAGAGGAGATGCGGCAAGAAGAGGAGTGTCCGGGGTATAGGTAACTGGCGTGAGCGGTGTGTACGTATATGTGCGCCGAGGGTTATTAAAGGAAAGGCCCTTGCATGCGTGCGCTTACTTATGTGTGTGTACACGTCAGGGAGGCTAGCTTGGGTGTCAACAATGGTATTTCCGACCGCAGATGGCAGAAACCGTCAGGGAGGGCGTGTGGGACGAGGGCTCTCGGAGGATTGCCTTCCTTTTGAGGACCAGCTGGAGGAGGAGTCGTGAGGACACCAATGCCCACTGCGCTGACCAGAGGATCCACACCGCGAACTCTTTGAGTGGAGGGGGGAGGAGGAAGAGCGATCGCCATCGCTTGGTCGAATTGAGCGAAATATACGAATGATGATGATGCGAGAAAAATCATTTTCAGTTTAGTACGCAACTATTCAGCCATTATCGTATTCACTCTGGGTACCCTCGACTCCAAACTGAGTGACGGGATCTTCCAGAGATACCACAGGTGGCACAGAAAAAGCAACTAGCGCCCTAACCCTGACGGGTGGATTTCAGACACCTTTGGACTTAATACGATGTGAGGTCTAACCTCGCCTATCAAACCAACCTTCGGCTTGATTACTGTGGTTGGCGAGTCTAGTAAATTACACAACCAAGATCTTGAGGAGTAGAATGTACATGCATGTGCATACCTGTATAACGATGGTTTAATTGAAAAAGGAAGAGCTAAAACTTTTTAATTTGACTTTCTTCCAAATTTATAAATTTTACCGAAATTTGTCACTTTTTCATCCGGCAATTGGCAATGAGATGATGAAGCCATCATAATTTCCTAACTGCCACCCTAGCACTCAAATGGCTCCATTGTGGGGCGTGCGCTCCAGATCAGGAAACACTAACCTGTATGCTCATAATCGGGAGGTATGGTAGCCTATCGAGCTTGTGTACTGACTCGTGCGTTCCAGGCTCGAATCCCAGGTGATGCACCTGGATAATTCAATCTAGAATCCGATATACTGGACGCCAGAACTTTATAGAGGAGAAACTCAGTATAAAGAGGGAAAGAAATCGGTCCCAACAATCCTAATGCGTACGTGAATTTCTCAAGGCTTGGATTCGGAGTTGAGCTCTACTCTCACTCATCAGAGGCAACTTGCCAGTTGACTGTGGCGAACTCTCTTTGCGTCCTCTTGCTTTTCTCTAAGCGTCCGGCTCCTTTCTCTCATCTTTCCTTCCTCCGCCCCCGCACTCTGCCTTTTCCTGGGCGGTGGGGGTGTTGAATGACGCACGGCCCAAGGAAACCGGCAGTCGCGGGAGGAGTCACGAGGGGAAAAATTTCGGGTCAGCAGTCTCCTAGTGCATGGCCAGGAGATAGATAGCGAGCGACCTCTCTCACATATGCGCAAGCGACAGTCTCGATCGGAAGGAAGTTGGCTATCAGTTCGCGGCGGACGCTCTCCCATTGTTGCTCCCTTATCTCCCTCCTCCTTCCCTCACTCCCTGTCCCTGGAGAGAGTCCTAAGAAGTAAGCAAGGAGAAGGAGATGAAGGATGATGGGAGGAGAATGAAGTGTCTGGGTTGACATTAGGAGTTGTAGACCATGTTCTGGGAGGCGGAACGGAATAGAAAAATGACGTGAGGGCCTCTTCTAAAAATTCAACTATCGGAAAATTCAGTTATCGACACAACAGATGATAGTATTCACCACGGAGAGTATGAATTTTTAATGCAATTCGTCGAACGGCCTCGGAGGTAGAAAGATATTTCGAATTCATAAATGATAAGTGTGGAAAAATGTAATTCTATCGTATTACTGCAATTAATCGGACGAGAGACGCAATGAGAACGGAGATAAAGTTTGATGTTATTATAACTAATTTCGTTGTGTAGTTACGAAAGGTAAAAAAAATAGTTTTACCTGAAATAAATTGAAATATACCCCATTAGTTTTCGAAAAATTCGGATAGTTAATTAAATTGCATTTAAAAAAACTTGCATGAACATATCGGCGACTATAACAAAGAGCAAAATAATCATGAAAAAATAAAATGTAATTTGCTCATCAAGATCTTTTAAGATCCTTATGCTTGGCGTGCTGTATTTTGTACCGTTAATAATTGTCCATTATTGTTTGCTGGCGACGTGGTAATCCAGTGTGTAGAGCCTTGGACTATTGCCCGGATTCCTCTATTCTCTGAGCACCCTCAGCTTACCCAAGCTGGGTGTATTCATATGTATCGAATCAGGGAAAATTTACCTTTATCGAATCGGTACAATAAATACCATTACCAGATCTTCCTGGGAAACCATATGCGGCACAGGGAAAGGAACGCCCCCTACCTTGATGTATGAATTTAACACGCCGTTGGGTTTGGTATGAGGGGAACTCTTTTCGCACCTATCGCACATACCTTCGGGTTGATAATTGTATTTTATTTATTGTTTGTTATTAGATATAATTGAAAAGATTTCTCTAGAAGATTCAGTTATTAAGAGGTAGTTATTTTGCTATTCCAGAATGAATATTCTTCGGTTTGGTGACAAATTTTAGCCGTTGTTTTTAAGATGGAGAACAAAGAAAAGGAATAAAACGTAACGAGAAAACAAGGGATTCGAGAACATGTCGAGTCGTCGAAAAATCGAGTTGGAGACGCTCGAGTTATGGTCGAACTAGATCGATTGAATATGAATATTTCACGCGTGTTACCGTCGGTGCCATTACCAACAGTGCACAGGAACACGCGTAGAGGCGTCTTAATCGATTAACTGTCTCATCGACTTATGCACGAGGGCAAAATTCTTCAAACTACGATTATTCAAAGCAAGGAAGAAGCACAGTCACCCTCTTCACGTTCACACTTCACGAATGCAGAAATAGGACGAAATATTGGTCCAGGACAAAATTTCCCAAGATTGTCGCTAATTTTAAATGATGTTAATGGCTCATTGGATCAGCTTAATGTAAAATCCTAATTAGATTCCAAAACTTGGTGTGCACTTCGAAAGAATAGCGTCAATGATGTTCGCATCAAGTACTCAATGAAAAGATTCTAATGCTCATGGAAGACGTAAAAGGAGGTCTAATCCCATTGCGAGAGTGGAAAGAAGCCGCGTTCCGCTCCCTGCTTTATGGAAAGAGCACACACAAACACATCCGCCGACAGTGTTTAAATCGGTGTTTTCACTCAATGGTCGGTATGCTTCGCGAATGTTTTCCAGTCATTTGTTCCAAACGCGGCGTAAATTATTTCTCCCCCCCCCACCCCCCCGCACTCCCGATTCCCCTCTCCCCACAACACCATCCCGTTTCGCGCTGTGTTTGCCGTTCCCGTGTTTTATGTGCACGCCGCGGCCAAATGACTGCGAGTTGATCCCGGCGAAGTAAATATTTTGCAAAGGAAGACATAAGTGCTTTTTGCTCCTCTTCGGAGTTGACAGGGGACTCCCACGGGAGGCAACGCCGGAGCATCTGTTTCCGAACATTTGAAAGCTTTTAACTCTCGAAACATGCAAGTGCGAGGATGTGGCGAGCGATGAAAGAACATTTCCGCCGACTGGAGGATTTCCAACCCCGACCCCCTGCTCTCTCTCTCACACTCCCCCCCCCCACGGCCACCGCTTGAACCAACCGCGTGACATCGCAAGAATGAGCTATTTGCGCGAAGGATTTTCGAGAGGGATCAGAGTGAGGGCTAATGAATGTCGTGTCGGATGTGATGACCCCATCGGGACAAGAGTGATCGATAAAATGAAGAGTGGAGCTCGATCCAGGTGAGCTTGTGTTTGATTGCGGCCGCGATCAATGAAAAACGGATATATTCCCTTGACGCGAGAAATATTAACCGGGAGGGTAAATTTAAAATGTATGCCGTGGCCCGTTTGCCCGTAATCATTACTTTTCACAAAAGATATGGAACGCACGATCTCCTCGCTGAAACATCTGTTCCCTTAGCATAAATGATTGAACTCCCTCCCAGCTTGACCTCCTTCATGATCCACATTGCATTAGCAAGAGGCCCGAATGACAGAGAAATGGATAGAACGAAACGTTGACGTTTACATTGTCGAGTTTAATAATAAATATTCACATGCATGTCTACGCAAGACAACAAAAATCAGTGATACCAACATCGTATGCGATCAGCATCATTATATTACGATAGCGCCCTCAGGACATTCTGCTAAATTTACCCTGACAAATGTATACGGTGAAATGAAACCAAGTGATTTTATGCATAGAAACTGTTATCCCTTTACCCACAATTATAGCATTGATGTTGATTTTCCTAAGCTACTGATCACTCCCAATAATTAATTGTCGTTTACAAAATCTTGGAGTAAATATACTAACGTGAAAGCTGGTTAGAGAATATGGTGGTCGAGTAATTTCCATTTGTTAAAAGCGGATGAGGTGTCACACATGATATAATAGGCTATGACAAGCCGAGGGAGAAAGTTACATAGACCTGCGTTTCGAAAAAAAACTATTGTTTAAAAACCTCTCGAGTTAAGAAAGGTAGTCTCGCGGGACTATTTCATAACCTGACGCTATAAATATGGATACTCGGGACGAATATTCATGTATTTCCACTTGTTTTATTTTGAATCCTATCTCTTGAAATATAATAATTCATATGTCAAGATACACAGTTGATAAGGGAAACGGGATTTTTCATAACTGATAACGCAATAAAGTATCAACTAATAATGAATCCCTACTGGTTGAAGGTCCCCATTAATAAAATAAGTTTGCGGTTACCTTAGTCTACTGCATTGAGGGCACACAGTGGAATGTATTCTATTGATTTTCCGAGTACCATCGCGCATAACCGTGCTCGACGATTAATTTTGATGAGGTTCATGGGCTGTTCTCGTGAACGTCGAGAATTAGCGTTTCGCATGGATAATCCAAACGACTGCTCAGGTATCGCAAGAGACGTTTTACAGCTAGAATTTACTATCATTCCTTCAAAAATGGTTGGGAAACGAAGTTTTCTCGGAAGGGGAAGAGAGAAACATTAATGTTTTCTCGATTAGGCAAGACGTAAAAGAAGCACACCGAAATGAAAATACTTCTCCACTAAAACTTGCAAAAATATGCATCCATGAATAAACAATAAGCACAAAATGTTTCCGATAAATTGCGAATTTTTATATTTAAGGCCACGAATACTCGTAATTACGAAACAGTGGGTACCTTTATATTTTCGCCTTGACAAACTAGGATTTTTCAAGGTTTCTAGTTTCACAAGAATTTTTCAAATTTTAGTGTCATAGATATTTAGCATTTTAGCTTAGTTAACAAAATATTTTATATTATTTAACTGATTTTGCGGAACACATTATAAAATAGCTTTAATGCATTGGGACGTGACTTTTTTATATCAGTCAGAAAAGACATTCGATGGCTACCACAAATACTTTGACAAAAGTAAGTGATCGAATAAATAGTACTTCATAAAAAATGTAACTATTTGCTGACCAAATAAAAAGAATCAAAAATTTTTCCTGATATCATTGATTCAATTTTTAGTTATTGTACCTGAAGATGACTCGATGAACTGATACGCGTTTTACGTTACAAATAAATCTGTGGAAAAGTGCAAATTTCGTTTTTCTCATAATTCAATTTTGCCCTTCCATTGGCCTCAATTTACTATTGGGACTTGTGGATTAATGCATCACAGAGTCCTATTTTTTCATTGCCAAAAACAAATGTTCACCAAAGAGGAAAATAAAAAATGGGTTATCTCCCAAACCATAAACTGATATTCAAAGTAGAGGAACTTTTAGGATTACCGCATCTCAGAAATATAGCAGGTAATGAGGGAATAGCGAATCAAGCCACAAATCATTTAGAAATTTGTATTCAATACATCAGAGAGCCTTGGAAATTAACAACTCTCAGGGAGTAACTAACTCACTAGAGGAGAGATATGGAAAAATAGTCAAACGTCTTGTGAAGTTCTCTCCCTCTCTCTCTCTCTTAGTATCTACCCTTTTAAGAGCTGGGTACGCTGCGCTGAAAAAGTGTCCGAAAAAACGATTGTGTACAAAATTGACGGATACCCTCATCAACATCCTGTGGTTTTTCACAAAGATAAATTAGATCTTTACCACAATAATAAACAACTCCGCAGCAACAATCCTGATACATTGTCATCATCAGTCTTGCACAAATCCAAGAGAAGACTTTTTTCTTCGCCCTCACTCTCCATCCCTCCCCAAAACCTCCTCGATTCGCCATCAATCAAAGCCAACTCGTGGAGACCCGCGGTAAAAAAAAGCGCACGCCGAGTTCGCTTGATTCAGATTGATTAGTCTTGTCTCCCGAACAAGATTCGAGCCAAAGAGACGAGGCGGGAATATCGTGTCTACTGCGCCAGCTTTTTCTTCTCCCCCATTCCCAACTCTACCCTATCCTCCCTCCCCCCCCCGCGTCTACCCTTACAACCCTTTTGTGCACACGGCGGTATTCCCTTCCCACTTGCGTGGAAGACGGCTTGAACAGTATGGTCCCCGTATCAATTGGCGGAACACGAGGGAGGGAGACAATTAGGAGAAGAACATCGACGCCTATCCGTTCATAGTTCATACGTCTTTCTACCGACATCGTCCGGAAAGGTTAATGACGACGGACGCTCTACTTTTCGTGGGACGATCTTACGTCATGTAACTTACTTGTGCTATGAGAGGTGAGATACCTAAGAACCTAGGACCCAGGATAGGAGACTTGCATTTTCGACGATGTGAACAACGGTGTGCGTACTTCAAGCAGTATTAATACCTATTTCTAGATACTAATTGTAACATATTAACGATCGAATGATCGTACTTTTCCGCGGGATAAAAAAAAATTATTTATGCTTAGATTTCGATGCACAACATCAACTTAGGGACAGAGTGCCGGCGGCACTATTTATTTGTTATAATTCATCTAGCAATCAGATGATCAGTGATGCTGATATCAATGACGGATTTAGCGACCACAAGGCTATATCTACCGAACAGAAAACAGAATTCGACACTCTGACAAATCCAAGACGAAAATTGTCACTATTCAACAAAACGTGACTTTCTTCGAGTTCGTGGAGTTAATCGCAAGTAAATGATTATTGTTCAGGGGTGCTGTGACGAGCATCAAAAGGGGTGGCAACGTTCTGAAAAGAGGTTTCTAGGTTTTTTAAGATACCGAAAACTTCATTTTATTCGTCATCCCGCCTGAGTGGCGTAATTCAGGGTTTAAAATACAATGAAGAGATAATTTTTGAGTTTGGCGCAGGGTTTCCTAAGGTTGCAGGCAACGCGCTATTGCGCATAACGTAGTAACAGAGTTATTCTTCCTAAAAACGCTAGCAAACATATCACAAGTGTTTGTGATGCCACATATAAGGCATAATTTGTTTCACACCTTTATGATTTTATACTTAAAAGTTCTGGCAACGACGAGGAGACAATTCTCGTCAGAAAATCGTGAACAATATTACCTGTCCGAAAGGGAAAATATTTCTAACGATAATATGTTAAATAAAATATGAAAGAGAATATAAGGGACACAATATAGGCACTAGACGTTTCTTCTGACAATAATTATTTTGGGCAATATTGTTAAACAGTCACATTTCGGATATGATTGGTCTTTACTATTCAACAGGAGAATAAGACCATTCGGTTTCATTTTTCTAAAGGTATGTAATCGTAAACCATTTTATCGGAATAAATTATGTTTATGATAATTGTTATTCCGCAATATAGTATACAGAGTGAACCCCGGTTCGTCCACCAAACATAACTTTGGAATAATTAGAAAAAATATATTAATATATAATATGTAAAAACTCAAAGTTAAAAACAAGAATAAAGCTATGGACTTTAAAAAAAAGGCCCTTCGAAGACTAATCCCAAAAGAATACTTAGTCTCGAATCGGTGCCTATGATGCGAGTGGTGATAAATGAGTCTCAGGCGAATGCTAAGCCCGGGGTTATTGAGGGAGAGAAAAAGCGGAACGAAAGCCGACCGCCCCGGGCCATTTCAAATCTCCATGGCGAAACGTATCCAGATTGGGGTTCCGCGTAGACATGAGTGGGCAGAGGACGTTTCGATCTCCCGTCTTTATTCCTGCATCTCCGCTCATTCTCCCCGAGGAACCATCACCTTTCCCATTCCGGAGGAGGGGGATGGTAGGTTCAACCAACGGGAAGAGCTCTGTCCCGCCCCCGATCAAAGCCCCCCCCCCAATCCCCATCCCTTTCCCCCCCCCCGCGAGAGACGCCGTCGAGACCTTTCGGGAGACAGGATTGGCGCGGTGGATCGGATACCCCGGCAGTTTTTCTTCCACGCCAAGAGACCGGGTTCGATTCCCGGCGAACCTACCTTTGGGTCCCTATTTAAGAGCAAGCGTAAACTATGGGAGCCACCGATGCTATTCCAGGCCGCATTATTAATTTCCCCTCTTCCTCCACACAGCCTATAGGGCGCCAAGTTGTCTGTTCGACTGCTGTAAATTTAGAACAAAATGACTGCTCCGGGATTTTTTTTACACACAAACCGCCAGTTTCAAAAATACAAATAAGATAAGAGTGAAGAACTGCCAGTGAAGCAAATACTCAAGTGAAATTCTGGAGCCATTTTCATTGAAATTTTCGGTGGAAGAAACTGGACTGGGGAAAATAAATAATTAAAATTAGAGAAATTAAAACAGTAATGGCTATTCAGGTCGCTTGAGAATTTAGAAAATAAATATGCGGGTGTGAATTCATGTGGCAATGGATATGAAGAAAATCAAAGAACCACGGAGAACAAATTAGTATTTAGAAATATTTTGGATAGAAATAGGTATCATAGACATACTAAATTTCATTGCGGCGACAACACACGCATTTAACCATCAATAAGAACGTTTTTTCAATGTGTCGCTGTAACCTTAAACATATCCACAATCTTAACAACGACCTTTCCTCGCAAGTACACCCGTATTTTACGGAAAATCTAACAAAATAAGTTGCATATAGCTTGTTACCTTATCACACCGCACCATCATTGCCTTACTTTGAGTGATGTACCATCTTTAAGTGAAGGAGGCATGATAGATGCTGGTGCAAGTGAGCTTCTTGTTCTGCCTCTGTTTCATTCCACTCCTCACTATACTCTTATTATTATGCCGGCTTTCCTCCCACCTCTCCCTCCTTCAATCTGACAGCAGCAACTTCCTCCCTAACCAACCTGCAATTACCAGTGATGCCTTGCTAGGCGTTCCGTAACCTCCACTTTGCAAATCTTCCACACATAATGCCCCTCCCCACCACCTCTTTCCCCCCGCACCAGTCCAAAAAATTCATATATCATTCGACGAAGCACAGATTAACCGGCTGGGCGACTGCATTCTACTTTTGAATCATTGGGAGAAGACCGTAAAGCCCTCGAGCACACAGCAATGCGTCCCGTCGACATTTTAGAATCAATTCTCATTTCTATCCGAAAAAAAATTGAAATTTTATGAAAGTATAGCGATAGTTCGAGCGTAACTGTAAATCACGACGATAAAAATGAAACCGAAAAGCCTTGGCGAGACGGGCCTAATGGGCGTAGGAAGGAAGTTTTGGCTTAATCTTTACGAAAGGTGACCCACCGTTTTACTACCCGCGTCATCTTTCCCCGACTGTCGGCATGCCATATTGCACGCGAAGTATTTTCACACAGCAAAATATAGGGAAGCAGAGGGTAGAAAAACTATTAATAATCGACATTTTCACGAAAAAGAGACCTTGGATCTTCAATATGAGAGGTCATGACACTTAATTGCGACCCGGTACGATAATCTTTATCTCTTTATTCCATGACGTTTCCTTATTTAAATGCTTTCCAATTACTATAACAAAACACGTTATGCTTCGTTCTCACCAGGTCTATCCATCTATTGCTATCTCAATTAAGGCCTTTAATAAGTAATGGTGTCAAATATAATGTTCACTTAGTTCACTCATTTTTACAAAGGACTCCCTTCGTCTACACTTACGCGTGAAGAGAATATTAATCAGTCGCGCATCAACAGTCGTCTATGGGACCTTATTAACATTTCCTAATTTCTTGGTAAATCTACGATCCGCATCTCGGGTACGTGGAACTTTGAACTCTACTTGCATATTTTATCTGGATTTTTCCAGTACCTGTAATCTGCTTGGTTACTGTTATTAAGCAGTTATTTCCTCTGATGGAGATCATTCTTCCCATACATCTGATCAATAGTTTTTTCACTCATTTACTCCCGGCAAATTCGCTTGCCAAGTGACAAAATTCTTCCTCATTCGAGTATTTTCTATACTCACTACTTTACTGTATTTGTCATATCCCTTACTTTGGGCATAAGCCTTCCTCTAAAGTTTGTTTCGATTAGGATTAAACGACTCGTAAGCAAATACTGTAATTACAAGGTTCAAAGAAATCCCACAATCACATTGAGTGACATAATCATATAGCGCTGATACCAGTTCTACTGTCCACATTAGTTTCTAAATTGGTTGAGGCACACATATTTCCAGGGGATAAAATACAGAATAGATGCAGGAAGAGGATAGACCACTAAACTCACATAGGGAGTGAATTTTTTACAAGCACCATATTCATTTTCGCCATCGAGGTGAAATCCTGAAAATCTCTGGGAGTCGTGTGCATGTCTATAGACATTATGAAAAATGAGTTGGTTATCCTTCTAAAAAAAGCATCTTATAACTTATGACTTGTGGATATTTCATGAGCAAGGCCCCTGAAAAACCTACGGATTGGAATTCACCCAGCCATTCATTCCTCCTCCCTACCTCTCTCAGTTTCCCCTTTTTTCTGCTGATTCGCTTCACTTTTGTCGTAAGCGTCACTATCGATCATGGCCCGAACGAGAAACTGCATTTTATGATAGCTTTCATCACTCTGCGTTACACATTTCGAAAATTGATCGAGTGGTAATCGTTTTTTTTGGCTTCATTGGCTTTATGTATATATATATATATATATAATCCAACCAACCAATATGTATACATAGCCAATCAATATATATCCGACTTTTCCGCGTCGTTCCACCTGTCATACAAACTCCGCTTGAGCATGGTTCGAGTAAGCGCCCGGTTCAAATGTCTTATTTTGACAGATATCGAAAGCAATTTTTACGGTAATTCGTTGACGACATGTATTAATTAGCGACACATGATTAAAACAACCTGACACGAATTCGGACCTGGAGAGTGGAACTACGTTTTAAAAAATGAGCGTGGCTTTAATTTCAACTTGAACGCAGGTCAAATTTGATTTATTTGTATTTTATGCACGCCTTATATTCGGGGCATATCCGATTTACCATGGAAAAACCGTACCGCCATGTGCATACCATTATTTAAGTTGAAAGCTGATAAAAATTAAATAAATATTAGGTAATATTTCCACTGCTGAAATTCACCAAACATTAATTTAAACAGCCAACACCCCCCTGCGGTCGCCATTTTCCCCATTTCTATAAGGACCGCTTGTTCTGCATTCCGATATAGTCGACAAGATTTTTAACTTCTGATTTCTTGATGAATGGAGTATATCTCAGGCATCGAATAATTAAAACAGCTTTTTCGAGAGTACTATGTCAAATAAGTAAAGGTAAGTAAATTCTCGCGCACTGAGAGAACATTATAGCATAATAAAAAATTACGCGTCACCAAAAACATGTTTCCTTCCACCTAAATGTTGTGTCTGTTTTTTGAACATCATGCATTTTCAATCAAGATTGAATGGAGATCTGACGTTCTTTTATGACAATCCCTGGGAAGAGCAATGCACTCCATTCGCCACATTATCACCTAAACTTTTTTTTTATTTTACGTATCTACGTAGTATTCCTGATTTCGGAGTTTTTACATCTGGAGAATGTTTTAGGCTCCGCTGTCTTGATAGTGCGCGTCCAGTCACTGCGGAGTGACGTGCACTTGGGTTTCTCTTGCATCGATTGAAAACGGCACTCCAATTTCATGGCCCAACCACCATGTAAACCGCCAAGCCATAGGCTATTGCAACTTCCTACCTCGTGCACTAGAACCCACGACTGAAAGCCGACCACGGGGCGCGAAGATGATGATTGAAACAGGACGCAGGACACGGATGGTTCATCATCCCGACCACTGCACCACGATCGGAAACACATCGACAGCGTCACCAGAATTAGATCGAATCTACAAACAGGCGGGACGCGTATGATGTCACTAAAGCGCAACAGTAACACGCGGGAAGCATGATGAGGGGGTATGCATGATAAAAAAAACCAGTGAAAGCAGAGGAAGAGAGAGAAAGAGAGAGTGGGAGGGAATCACAAATGCCTGTGTCACAATGGAGAGGAGATTAAAGTTGAAATAAAAAAGAAAAACCAAACGGAAGAAGAACGATAGGACATCCGCCGCGTTGTTTAGGCTGGGACGCCGGTGGAATGCGTATCGGTGGAGGCGGGAGACACGGATGCGGGAGGGGGGGAGGGAGGCTGTGGAGGGGGAGGGAGGTCGAAGGCGGAGGTCCCTGCGGAATCCTTTTCACAATTTCTATAACGAGGAGCGACAAGGTAATTGGAAGGTATCGCCGGGGCAGTGGAATGGAGGAGGCTGGGAGGGCGGAAGGGGGAGGAGGAGATGTCTTGGAGACCGGTGGGAAAGATGAAGCGGATTGGTCGTCGTCTCGGCCGGTGTTGTGTGGAGTGGGGGCGGGAGGGGGAGTGGACGACCACCACCCCTTCTCCTTATCTCCCATTCAACTCGCTCATTCTCAGCGTGGACTTGTGTCCCGCTCCCCATCTCTGCCCCCCCGTCCCATAATCCTTTCATCTCTTTCGGCGATTTTCCGAGAAATGGAAACACTGGAAAGAATGTTTCACACGACTACGTTCCGGTGTTACTAGTTACCGCACCGTGACCGCACTTGCCATGTGGCGGTAATCCTTTCCTGCGGTGAAATAAAAGGCGCACGCTTTTTATCACAGGTATCGATATTAGTCGTTAGGGGCCGTCCAAGACCTACCTACCTTTAAAAGGTAGAATACCATGAATGAATGAATCTATTTGCCTTATAGAGTACTCTTGTGGTCTATGTGGAAACCTTTAAAATTAATTTCACTTCACAATGCCCTGCAGAATAAATCTATAATTATGAAAAGTTTACCATACCTGGATTTTATTTTTTTAATAATTTTTCTCAAGTGCTAAAAATGTTTCATACTAATTGACTGGAATAATAACGAATTATGTATCAGATATTGAAACTATAGGAAAACAAGACTTCAAGAGTAGCTTATGTTAACAGAACACTGAGTCTCTAGGTGATTATGCTCAAAAGAATGCAAAACAATTTACAATTTCATACCATTTCGTCCACTTTTATTTTTTCTTTATACAATGCTCCACCCAAGAGTTCATTATTCTCTAGGTTACCTTTTCCATCGGACACCAAAGTTTAAGATGAAACTGCGTGCTAATAAACACGAAATCGACCTTTTAGTATTGCATCCATGAGTCCTATTTCACCAGTGCGGGATTTAGAAGTTATTTCAACTAGTATAAATATATCTTCAGAGAAAATGTTGGCAAACAACTTAAGAGGAAAATGAGAAGATTTTAATTTAGCGAGATCATGAGATAACCAAATTATAATCTTCTATAATTATTATCTTCATAAGTCATTAATCACGCTCGTCAGAGTATTTTGTACCTTACTGAATGTCGCGGGAGCAAATGATGTCGTAAAATGCACGCAGATCCAAAGAGCAAAAAGATTGCAATCGGTCATTTGTCTATTTAAAGAAAGCCAGGGCATTTATTTACTCATTCGATACACGAGTACTATTCCATTGTAAAGCGGAATATTTTTCCGATGGAACCTCTCTCATATTCCAACAGATTTTAACTTCGTATTCCCCAACTACCGATCCAGGAGATCCTTTGGCCCCGTAATAAATTTAGCCTAACAACACAATTTCGAAAACAACTTCCAAGTACCTTGAGCGGTCGACAGGTGTGACGGGAAAATGCCATGACAACGCTTCCTATTCCAGGACCTCCTGGAAAAAGGGCAATCCCTATTGAAGTCAAGTAGTGGCGCGAGGTCACACGGATCCATTGTTTGGGATAATTTTCAAAATGAATCAGAGGGTTTCTCGTGAATATCGGGGTCGCGTGGGATCGAGAGTGTTTTTTTTTGCACCACGTTAGTCATAATAAGTTTGAAAAGTATTCCAGGAGTGATTCACAAACAAACACGGCCATCTATTTTCCATTACCGAATAAATATGCGAGGATTCAGGAGAACTCACGGCGGAAAACGACAGGTGCTTGAACGCCGTTGCGGTAGAGTACGAAGGTAGCATGGGGAAAACACCTTAGGAACCTCTGCGGAACTGCATTAAAGAAACTTATCTTCAACGTAATAACAGTGGGAGTATATTCAAGTGAAAAACGTCGGGAAGAAGTGTCATTTCGAACTTGATAGCATTCAACATGAGTCGACCTCTTGAGAGCCCCCGCAGGCTGATCTAATTTGAAATTAAGAAATATAAAGAAAAAATCTGCCAGCTACGTGAAACATTTTTATGAGTGAGAGTACTACAGATAGAGGCACACACTTTTTGGAAATTCTGGGTAGAGATCACTAAAAGTGAGAATATCACATGATCGTTTAAAGCCAGTGTATACGAACAAGATTTATGGTTTTAAGATTGTCACTCCGCATTCCCGCATTAAATTGGTAGGAAAAACCACTATATGATCAGGAAAATTAACTGGCGACCGAAACGCTATATGGAGTACTTTTTAGTGAAGTAATCCTTCTAATCCTTAGTGAGGTCTATTAAAATAAAATTAAGAGAAAATTACTACTCGTACGAAAATTAATTACATAATTATTTGTCAGAATTAAAACATTCAATTATGAAGGTACACTTCAAGTATCAAGTAAGGTTAGGATAGCTTTCTTCGTTTTCTGAAATCGGGTATACGCGAAATGAATTATGCCAATCGACTTTAAAATGCTAGCGTGAGAAAATTCTCGGTTCCCATTCATACTTAACTAGCATAAAACCGTTTCATAAGCAGGATAAAAAAATGTAAGTGTTCAATTTTTTAATGGTTATAATGCAATGTCATTTAAATAGTCCACGCTCCTTCAGTGCCACAGTCTCTCCCAGAAATCTCTTCCACTGTGTAATTGAGGAAAATAAAGTTTTAAAAAATAATCAACAGATCCTCCCGCGCGTCCGTGGATCAGATTATTTTACATAACGAATAACGTAGTTAACTCTACAAAAATTCCACATTTTTTCATTAGTGCTGTTAAAATAATAAATAGAATAGACTGGCTATCTGTACGTATAAAAAAAAAACAAAAATGTCCACAGAGACCCGTGTAAATTCGAACATGATAAGATCGTAAATTGTGCGAGGTGAAAACAGAAACAGAATATCTGAAAATCAGGATAGTTAAGCTCAGGGCCTAGAATATTCCTGAACCTTTCATTTCGGAAGTATATTTCTTTTCTTTTTACTTTACCAGTAATCTCTAACCAGCATATTTAGTGTGGTGTGTTACTTATTACAGCAGTCCTGGATACAACGAACCTGACTTCCTCAAGGTAATCAAAGTTCACCGTTAACAAATATGAAAGGCGTGAATATCAAAACTTTCCTTGACTATTCTAATGATTGAAAATTTTCTTCCACGAAGAATAGAAGATATACGAAATTATAAATAACAAAGTGAGCGCATGCCTCCACATCCTTGCTTAAACTGAGATACGGTATTAATCATCTGGATATCACCTAATACCTTGATGAGATGATGATGCCCTACGTAATTCAGGTACATCCATCATGTATAAAAGTTTGTGCTTTGCCTTACCCACACACGAGCAAGCATGACAATGTCACTTTATGCACTTGGATAACACTTTTCAAAACTTCTCTCGACTTGATAACTGCTACGGAATAAGCTCTCGGAAACTGGCCATGGGTGAACTACCCGATGGCATGTAATTCGATGGAATTCTTGAATATAAATTCACCCGGCTGGAATGACTCGGAGCCGCTTCACGTCTCGGCGACAAGTGCTTGCTAAACCTCCAAATGCTCACGTCGGTTACGTCACCTAATTACACCGTGGAACGAGCGCTTAATGAATGTGCGTCCTTTTTATTACGGCGGGAGGGGGAGGTGGATATGATGGTGAAGGTGGAGTGGTAGGGAGGGAGCAGAAGCGAACGTCGCGTCTCTTGCAGGAGGCCGTAGGCGCGGCGGCGGTGGGTTCGAAATGCACGGCGTGCGCGGGTGGGCGGAATGGGGAGGAGGGAAGTCCGGAGGGACGGGAGGCAAACGGAGGGGTGAAAGCGGATTAATTTACAGCTTCCGCACCCACGAGCGAGTGATGACGGATGGACGGACGGCTTTTTGCCCATCAACCCCCTTCGAGCTTCTCCACTCCACTTCCCCTTCTCCTCCCTCCACCCTTCCGCCGCCACCTGTCTACGGAATATTTCGTGTTCCCTAACCACCCCACCCCCGTCGCTTCGTTTCGCACGCCGCTGGCCGGTGCGTGCCGAGATGAAACCTCTCATGAAAGGGTCCTAAAGGTGGGTGGGTGGGTGGTTGGGTTCTCATGGCACCACTTTTTATTCACCTCCGCCACCATCGAAACCCTCCCTCCACATCCCTCGAATGCTCGAGAATTTCGAATCCGGACGAGAGCCAATTAAGAAAAATTAAGGCTTGCGTCGGTGTGTGCGGGTAGGAAACGTGGAAGCCACAGTTCGTCGCGTATCGGATGACGCGGTCGTCTCCTCGTCTTCCATTGATTTGTGGCCGTGGACCGGAAAGAGTATCCATCTTAAGTTAAAAGGGTTCGGGACTAAAATTTGACCCGGGGGAAATGGCGAATTTGCACGCTTGTGATCCCTGCTTGGGAGGGGGAGACCATACGCGGGGTGAAATAATACGAGGTTATCTATCCTTCTCTTACGGTCGTATGATCAGAGGAAAACCGTTTGTTTGTACTAAGTTATTCATAAAATATTTTCGGTGCGTAACCTGAAGTAGTAATATCGCTCTTCTAATAATTTGAGAGATTTGAAAGGTCAAATAATGATTTGGTTATTTGTTAAGAGTACATTCTTTGGTGGCTGTATTTTTTTCATAGATTAGATTTCAGAGTTACCTTTCTTAACTCCTACCATAGTCTTAAAAATGTTATTATGGTTCGATTTCAAATTTCAAACTTTTGAATATGGGTTGAATATAATTTGGGGAGAATTTAAGTACTTAAACTTTACATGTAAGTTCAAACCTGATGTTGACTCTGTGAGTTGAAATAATAAATCCGTGGAAAAGTGCAAACTCTCCTTATATTTATTATAAACTTTACATATTTTCTTAGAATTTCCATTAGAGTTAAATCAGACGAATTGACAACTGTAAATTTTATCAACTAAGCAATTTCAATGACTCATTCACCGCAAATGTTTTGCACAGAATTTAGACCTCGTTTGACGAAACCGTCCAATTGAATCTATCATCGAAATATGGCAACAAATTGAATGCAGGTGAAATAAGAATAAGAAAAACCATTCGCCGTCATTTTAAATAATTTTTCGGCAATGAACATGGTTTTTATTTCATATGGAATGAAAAAAAGATGATATGGTAAAGGAAAACGCTTAACCTATATTCAACCAATTTTCGGATTGACAGACGAATGAGAAGAAAGCGACATTTTTTCTCTTCTCATAGTAAGATGGAATTGATGCGATACTAATGATTTAATTTCAAATTAATTAAATTCAATATGTAAATAGAATAACGCATATTTGCATAAAACAGCCATGATCTTAGTGAAAATTATATATTTCATTATTGTATCGAATTAGCATACTGAGAAGTTGAAGTTGTATCTGAATGATGGGTGGTTGAATGAATTATAAGAGAAAAGCACATAAAGAAGGAAAGTAAGGAAACAAGAGGTTCATGACTAACCTCAAGATACTCCTAAAATAGTATCCTCTTTATTCTCTGCTTAAAACCCAAGGCCTTAGCTTATGTGTTTTGGAGCTCGTAAATCAAGCTGATTGGTCTCTCTCTCCGCAGCATTTATCTGAGATATATGCATCTTTAAGCGAACATAGCGGAGAATTTGCGGACATTCACGGCAGAAGTTTGAAGGAAGCCAATAATTTAGACCTTATTCTCTTATCTAGCGAGACTATTTAGTTGAAGAAACTCAGGAATAACAAAATAAAAAAGATTTCTCCACGCCCGACACCGGCAAGTTATCTCACACCGACGGCTATACTATACTAACGTACAATGTACTCGTGCAACCGGTTCGACATGGTGGATAGGGGTTCGACAAACATTTTAAATGTTGAATATCGAGTACTTAATGGTACAGATTGTTATCCCTCATTAATTTCATAGCCGATATTTATTTTTTTAATATAATAACTTGACGGTATACTGAATATTAACCGAGTCCCTTCACTAGACCCGAAAATTAAACGGGACGTCGAACTGTGACCCTCCGTCTTTGCTTAAGATTTACTCCATCAAAAAGATGGACTGATAACGTATCGTGGATCAGACACATTAAAAGCAAGGAGATTTGCGGCGGAGGCAGACGATCTTAAGCCATGAAAAATTAATTAGGGATCACTTTTTAACATCCAAATTCAACGAAGGATCGTGACATTTATGAATATAAAATTGACAAGAATCGCCTTAATGCATTTTTTAAATGACTTACGACGGCGAGAAATATAAAACCAGCTGTTCAAAAATATATCATGGTAGCCTGGAACGCGATGTTGTAAAGTTACCCCCTCTTGTCCCAGGAAACTTTCTACTACTCCCATATATTTTCTGGAGTGAACGAATACAATGTATATAATATTCAATAATTTAAATATTTTATTTTATAGCTCACCATTTTCAGCATACATAGAGTAATTTTGATGTGCATGCTGCAATTCTCTGGGAGGCTAAATACTCGTTAATCTGCCAATTAATTAATTTACTCGTGAATCTGCCAAGGTCATCAACTAGAAGAAACTAATTATCTTCACCTCGGCCCGTGATTCCTGCGGTTCATACCATATATCCCCCAGAGACAATGGTTACCTTAATACGTCCACCTCCTGATCCATAGCCACCCTTCGGTACGGATATGGTAGCAATTCAGAAAGGTCCAGAAAGCCGAGAGACAAAATTTTTCTTGCGCAACAGAAACCGACACTTGGATTCCCCACCTCCTTCCTTCGAACCAGCTCCCCCATGCCTCTGCCGTCCCGGATGAAGAGACCCACCCGATTCACGGGAAGTGACGAAGCCCTGCACTCCGCATTCCGATCGTAAAAACGATTCGATGATGAAATTCTATCAAAAAAAAAATCCCCACATAGTCCTTGCACAGGTAATGCTTCTTTACAACAACGGTGAGCGTCATCAATTAATTCGTTTGAGGAATCATTTTGGTTCTAATGCCTGGTACATACAGTCAGGGTGTTAATGTGCAAAGTCGTTTTCATCATTGGAAATTCTTTCATTTAAACTACTCAGTGTTGTTATATACTTGCTGTGCACCTTGGTCTGAAGTTATTTTTGTTTGATACTCTATGATAAGAAAACTTCAGTTACAGTATTGAAAATATCAATTGTAAGTGATATCTCTTGACAAAAACGTAGAGTCAAAGGTGCGCAAAATGAACCGCGAGTGTTTTATATTACGTAAAGCATTTATTTGACTTGAATTCAAGCTCCTAAATCTTTAACAGACTGAAATTCTTTTCAAGCAAAAGAGTCCAGGCGACGTTTAAAGAATGTTCTATAACAGAAAAAAATACTGACTTTTACGGCCAACTTCGATGTTTTTGTGGAAAGAGTTAATCTGTTACTTTCATATTCGATGTGAATAAAAGTGTGATAATAAATAAGACGCACGCACATACGAGTAGTTCCTCAAGCAACGGATAGAGAGGTCATATGTTTCAACGCTCGAGGGGGAAAGAAATAATCCGAAGGTTGAAATGTTTGAGATATTTGGCATATGCATTAGCGTCCGAACTCGTGCCAAGTCACCTTCGAGCTATACTCGAACCCAATGATGAAAGGCATTTTAAAAGTGATTTAGAAGGACGTATATTCACATTTTAATTTTAAGCAGCAATCATTCGTGATCGGCCTATTAAAAATCAATTTCAATCTACATAAACATCAACATATTTTATTTAACTTAAACTCTTACATATCGCTAAGATAGCAACTCATGTTTTCGCACAGTATCGTACACACCTTATGACGGCAATCTTCATTGGAACCGAATTGGGTAATAGGTATACACTTGTGGAAATAGATAAAGAGTCAGATTTCACACAGTATTTATATTTTCACCAAGTTACGGCCTATTATGTTGATGTAATCAAAATATATTAACTTTGAACGAAAATATTGAGATACTGCAGCGACGGAAGACTCGGAGGAGCGGGGGTAGCGAATATTCATCACCTGGCTTATTTATAATATAAGGTAACGAATCCCTCGATTGGTTAGGGAAGTAAGAATGCGCACTAGAATTGGATTCTTCACGGGAACACTGCGAACTTTAAGAGGAGGAATTCTACGCTACCCCCGCGCAGACTCCAAAGGGAAAGTAAAACACACGGGATGAATATATCCCTCCAAGGGAAGTTTACCACTCTCATTATGAAAAACACGACTGGTTTACGGTCCATCCTGCTTCTCCAGCGAAGGAAAACAATTAGGTAAAAATAAAAACATTTCGGCGAGAAAACAACGGATGAGGAGAAACGCGGGTGGGATGGGGGAAGGGAAACGAAGAGGGAGGGGAAAATCGAGAATTTGAAGAATCATACAGCACGCGGCGGGTTGTCTCCTTGTTGGAGATGGGCGTTTATGACCGACCTCAATCCAGAGATCCCCGGCTTTTAAAGTCCTTCCCTGAGTGCTAGAGCGTGTAAACGCTCTCCGGCTCACCCCACCTCCCCCCCCCCCCACCACCACCACCGCCCCGCGCACCGACCAGCTCATCCCAGCCACCGACCCTCCGAACCCCCTCCCCTCCTCCCGCTCTCTCAACATCCTGGAACGCACACGCCCTCCCCTGACAAGACCCGACTGTTTCTGAAAGAGTGACCTTTAGACTCTCCTGACCTCGTACCCGAAGCCTCCCCCTCCCACTCCTCCGGTGCTCGCCCACGTCTCCCCACCTCCTTCGCGTCTTATCTCGAGGGCCGAAGCCTTCGGAGCCCCTTCGTGGGCCTACTGAAGGAATTCAGCAGCCCCCAACTATTTAGTGGCTCAAGCGCCGGGGACCTTTTTTTAATGACCCGGCTTCTCGACTCGCGTGTCGGGCTCGAAAATGTCGAAAGCGTAAAAACTTCCACACGGGAAAGGGGGAAATTCTTTCACAGATTTGTCGAATGGATTCCTTCTTAACGGGTGGGTGCTGCCACAGTTCTGATTGGAGCAACCTTCGAAATGACGCGCGCTATGGTGACGGTCTCACAGTACGTGTATTCTGGATGATACGGTGTAATAATATTCCATCATGCCAAACACCATCAGTCGGAAAAGAAGAGAGAGGAGGGAGTAATTGAATTTTAATATCCATCACCTTAGTACATAGATTATTATGCAGTTATTTTTCATCTAATTTATTTCTGATTGTTTTTCGTTGTTGAAAAATCAATAAGTCTCAAATCTCAATGTTTCATCATCGATTGATTTTATGAGCTTCTGAAGCTGTCAATCGAGTGCCAAATATATCTGCTAAATTCGAATAGGAACAGTAAAACATGAGCTAATACAGTCTAGATAATTTGTAAGCAATAAAAAAGAGTAGCTCCAAAGCAGAGGATACTTTAGCAGGTCCTTGCTCAGGCAAATGAGGATCTCGGGTGACTCTTAATTAATAATAAGTTCCATCTACTTCTACATAATACCCCGCAAACCGCCGCAAGGACGTGTTGGCGGAGGGTGTTAGGTCACCACCAGTAAAAGGGAACTAAACCACATAACAATTCAACACATCCAAGTTTGCGGGTTGGTTAATTAACATTTTCAAAGACCTTCCCGACGATTCGGAACCTTTCCCTTAAATCCCTGTAATCGGTTTCTTTGTTATGTGGCTAGGAAGATTGATGGGGAATGGATCGGGCTAGCAAAGGAAAATAAGACGACGTGATGCAAGGAGGGTAGCCCTCTCGCTCCTTGTGCCGAAAATTGTCTCGGAATGAGCACTGGATTTAAATTTCCGGAAGGTTAAATAAAACAGTTTCTAGCGTGACTCGGTGGAAAATCTTCATATTGAAATTGAAAATTAAACAACTTGGCTTTTCCACATGCGGAAAAGCCAAGATTTGGATTTGAGCTTAGAGAAATATACGCATCCAAACATTTTTATTGCACTTTCTTAGGGAAAGACGTGGATGTTGTCAACACCCAGAACTGTCCCAGTTTGTTCCTAATCGATCACTTGACGGCTACGAAAGAAACAATAATCCGCACGTACGATATAATATTATCCTGTTTGTCCGGAGTAATCCCTTGATTACCTTTTCGTTCCTGTGATCTTGAATGCAATAATGCAAACCGTTACTGCATATCATCCCTCGAACCAATACATGGACAGAGATTAGGGAGTGTCAATACGCTGATTATCAAGGAAAAGAGGAATAAAATAGTTGGAATGGGGATTTGATAGTAGTCAGCGGGTAAAAAAATACGTATCACTATAATGCGGCCGGGAAACTTACAAGCTCGCACGCATCGCCGGATGTTGGTTTTATGGTTTACGATAATAGGTCCCCATTAAAAAATGTCTGCACAACCGGAATTTCCCTGCGTACCTCGTTCCTCCATTTCCACCTGGCGAAAAAGAAATCACGACATCTTTGCACACTCCCACAGGGCATGTTCCCACCTCATCCCCACTCGCGGCGACCCCCTCGGGGGACCCCACCTCCACCCCACCCCAGACTGCACCCTCGTTTGTCTCCCAGCGCCGCGTCCCCTCTCCTACCACACACTCCCCCCCCCTCCGCGTGCCGTCCGTCTTCCGTGCGCTCCCTCCGTTCACCCCACCGCCCCCATATTCCACAGGTCTCCCGTCTCTCGAGCTCCCCGTCCACCTCCCCTCTTCACCCTCCGCCTCGCACACACACACGCCGTTCTTCCTTCCAGAAGCACACTTCGGAACTGGAGTCGCGTTACAAAGGAGGAGGAGGAGCGACGAGGAAGGAAGAAGAAACGTTGGGGAAGGGGAAGTGGTCGGGTGCACAACACACAAGTGGGTGAGGATGGAGCGAAGCAAGAAGATACATGCACTTATATAAATATACGTATACCGCTCTGCGGTCGAGGAGGGTGGCTGGGTTGGGCGGCGATACCAATCTCTCCCGTCTCCCTCCAGCTCCCTCCCAAACCCGCTCCCCTCTCCAGCTTCCTCTCCCCTTTCCTGTTTACTCGCCTGGAGGCTGCCCTCAACGACGCGGATGAGGGCTTTCTCAGCTTCTAAAGATCGTGTTGGCCCGACGGATTTTTTCCACCTCATCCCTCCTCCTCCGAACCACTCTCCCCTCCCGACCACCCTTCTGCAGCGACAAGAAATGCCATGCGAGGCCATTTTCTGCATCATTTGTCAACGTTGAGGGCCGCGATCATCCATTACCGGAGCGTTTGCGAGGCTGGAAGTAAGTGAGCGTCCCGTACATTCTCTCCCCCACCCTACCCCATCCCCTCCCTTCTCTCGCCCTCTACCCGGCAAGTGGATACTGCTTTTTTTCAGGCTTGATGTTTCGAGGATGTTCTGGTGCTTGTAAGCGGTATTGTACATGGGCAGGGTGGTTTAAATATTAAAGAGAATAACCAAAGGGTTTTTACGACACACCCGAAACATTTTTCATTTCCAAGGCATGGGGATTCTAAGGAAGGAAAATGTCCACCGATATAAAACGTGTTCCTAGTTCAAGTACCAGACAAACATTTCCCAAAATTAAGGTAAACGGGGTTTACACAGAAAGCTAGACGAAATGGATTAGCGTATGCAATTCCGTAGGTAAATGATTAATGTGCCAAAACGTATTCCAAATATTGAATATTTCTTTCGCTTTAGGCTAGAGTGATGCGCACGTTTAACTTGAAAACTGACTAAGACTGCGACCTATGAACTTTATATGGAAAGTATTATAGTCTCTAAATTATTTTAAGAGAATGTAAGGAAGAGATTTGCAATTATCATCGCTTTTCCGCATAAGACCAGCGGAAGTATGATTGGCTTAAGCCTAAATACATGAAAGATGGGGTACTGAGTTCATAAGTGTATGGTGAATAGACGTTTTTAACATTTGCACAACTGTATATAGATGATCGTTATCAGTCACAGTTTTAATAACAGAGGAAGGGTTACACATTTCCATATCTCTTTTTCTTCCAAATGCATGCACTTTAAAATTTTGTCATCTACCACGTTGCTATTTAGGTAGCTGTAAGATTTCAAAAGAGAAATTTGAGTAACATTAATATTTCCCAGCGAGAGAAATGATTTTTCCACTGAGACACTTCTTCCAAATATATATTTTCCTATTCCCTGCACAATTCATACATTTTCAGTAACGGTCGTCATAAATATATAAATGTGTATTATAATTCAACTGTATCGAATATCCCTCAATATTCTTATCAAATTTCAGAATGTGTGTGTTCATCCAAAATCTACCTCAACTGTAGATTACTTAATAATAATAATATCCATGTATGCATACATACGAGCTTGGTACATGGGTGAGCTCTACCATCACCTACTAAACCGATCTTCGGGCTGAATACTGAAAAAATGGTTTTGATAAGTATGTATATGTATATATGTGTACATATAAAAACATATATATATTATATACATATATACATATATATATATATATACACACACAAGCCCCTATGATTTTGTTATTTGAAAATTTCCGTGGGGAAAGTACGACCTCAGTCTTTTTCTTTCCGTCGAAAAGGCTAGTTGTGCCACTGAAATATTAAACTAAATTGTTCCTTAATAATTATTAGCAGCGTTTAGTATTGGAAATGTGTTAGGTCATCGACATGCCAGTCTCTAACCTTAGATTCACTTTTGTAAAAAAAATCGTGAATATTTAAATAAATAAGTATATATATTCATACACATTCATTCACATAGAAATAGAGATAAGGAAATGGGAAAGGAATATACATACATAAATAAATAAATAAATAAATATATATATATGTATATATCGATTATGCGGAAGTACTCACGAGAGCAATATAACTTTTGGACGGCACAATAGAACACAGAATAAAACAAATCTGTTTTATTCTGTGTTCTATTGTGCCGTCCAAAAGTTATATATATATATATATATATATATATATATATATATATATGTTTGTGTGTGGGGGGGTATATATACATGTGAGTGTGTGCGCATACATACAATTGTAAGAGGTTAAAGTAAAAGTAATGAAGAAATGTTATAAATTAACTTATTTGCAATAAACCGAATTTAATTACCATGTTTTAAATTGAATCTTTTACCGTTGAGTTACTGTTACTTGTAGCAGTGACAATACAAAGATGTCCGTGCGATCAAGAACGAGAGGATGTGAGAAAGCGCTGAAAATACAAATTTCGGGCGGTGGCACGTTTTACTTATTTGTACAGGCTCTCATTCATGTCAGGCACGAGAAGCGGCAAGGCTAAGATGAATCACCCGAAATATTGTCATAGCGAAGTGAAAATGGCATAGCTTCCAAATTTCCACACTCAAAATGGGCGTCACAGTACACGGAGATCATGATCACACGATTGGATGGCGGCTCAAAAAACACTTCGAGCACCCCCGTCCAAATGGCTGCTTCCTCGAGGAGTTTACGTCATTTACGTATCTAATCGGATACACCCATCATGGATAGGGCGTCGGGAAGGGAGATCTGGCTCTTTTTTTATGGCCTCGTCTCATCATTCACGAAGTCTCGAGTGGACCGAGTGACTGGAGAGTGAGAAGTGGGTGGGTGGGCAGTGTGGGCCGTGAAATTTGGAGAGAGGATGTGGAAGCCGCAAGAGGGAGGAAATGGAAAGTGGGGGTAGATGTCGAGAAGGAGCTGGATCTTGGAAGAAACCAGAGGGCGAGGCGGCAGAAAACGGCGAAAGACCAGACGATTTTCTTAAGCTGCGCCCCACCTCCCTCTTCCTGTCTCTCGAAAGACGACATCTTTGCCACCCATGGGTTGAGGCACCAGAAGCTTTTCGAGGGTGCTGACGGTAGGGAATGAATGGAATGATCAAGGAAAATTAACGACGGGTAGCGGGGAGCTGTTTCATGTTGTCACAAGCTTCTTATGTAATTATTATTATCAAACTGCTTATGTAATTATTATTATTAATGTTAGCCCACCGTTTTGGGTTGTTTTCGGCTGAGCACACTGATTAACCACTGCTACATTAATAGACATCTCCCAAAAAGACGCAACCTAAAATTTAACGCCACATGAGAGACCCTTCTTCATTTCTGAATGATTCCTGTCCCCCATTCATTCCTTCCAACATGCCCCTCTTTTCCACTCCTAACTTGTTTTCTCTTCCATAACATTCTTAAACACTCCCTCTCCAGTCAAAACGCCCTGCATCCACTGTTCTTGCTTTTGAAATTCTTCCGACCACCTTTTGTTCTCCCATACCTTGCCTGCACTTCCTTGTTTGTTACCCTTTCCGTCCATTAATCTTTTTCTATTCTGCTCAACACCGAGATGTCGAGCTTCTTTTAAGTGTTTGTCGAATGATCTGCCTGACCTTTGAAAAACATAGATGGAAAGTATACAAGGATAGAAGGATCACTCCTACTGTTGTATCCACCCATGTAGACACCCTATCGGGGGAATCGTTCCAAGAAGCCTCCGAAGGCGAATTTAAAAAATCTTTCAGTACAGGAATTCCCCACCACACTTCCGAATGAATAACTTGACGCCAATTTAGAATATCCAGATGTAGACCAGGACGATGCATACATTGTGGCGGAATATCGCTATGTAGCTAACGGAAATTGGCAAATACCTAAAATTTTTAGTTGCGTAAAAACTTACAAAAAGACGAAAAAATCCATTGCAATACAGGAAAGAGGATACAATATAGCAACTTCTGGATGAACCTATTTATCCTATTCTGACTAGTCTCACTTGACTGGATCCATAAAATTACTTTTTTACAGATGTTTCAACAATGATCACTTTACTATTTTTTTGACCACAAAAAAGATCGAATACGAGCATTTTACTCAAACTAGAGGAAATAATGATTTAAGCATTAGTCGAATTCGAAACCTTCGTCATGACCATGCTATTATTAAAATGATACGACATGTGACACTTAAACCTATATATTTTGATACGAGTCAGGCTGCATCGTCCTCGTGTGATTTCTAAGCCAGAGGTCCCATCGACCAAAAATTTGGTTCCACGAATATCGCTGCTGGTATTTCTCGGCCTCGAACCCTTTGAAAGCACTAGAGTCGAAGTCCCTTCTCACTTCCCAGGGTGTCGAGGAAGGTACAGATATTTGGAACAGAAACATGATCGTGAAGTATGCTCAGGAGATGTGAGACCGCGGCATCAGGAGGCGTGGTCGCGTCGAGCGCTGTTTAGTCAATCTCATCATCATCGCGTCACTGCTGTTTGCCATTCGGGCAAGCAAGCTGAGGGGTCGGTAGACGTCCCTCGCTGCTCGTCCCGACATGTGTACTGTGAGAGAAGCTCTGGGGAAGGTAAACAGGCGTCCAAGGTCATTCGTAGACCGTGTCCTCCTTGTGACGCTCGGGGAGCGCTCCCGATGGACCTCTTTAATCGACCAATATTGCTCCATGGTGGGAATAACCATTGGGAATCAGGGCAAAGCTTATTTTTCCGCATCGCTGTGTACATTATCATACGTGAATGTCGCCATCTAAAACACAGTCTCAAATGAAAAAATTCAATCCCAAGAGTGCTTGGCGAGTATCGGAGACAAAAATTAAATAATAATTATGTTAAATTCAGCAAATACATAACGGTGCCTAATTCGAAGTAAAAAGGTAAAGATTAAAAGGTCATGTGTTTATGAATAGGTAACCAGGCGAAGTTTTGGTACTCAGTTCGTAGCACATTCGTGGCACTCAAACTGAATTTTGATCTTTCAAACTCTACTGCTAAATATACTCATTAGACTCTATTTTTGCTTTTCATCAGTATCCCTAAGGATTGAATGTTCTGAGCTAACAAAACACTGGGAGACACCCGAGAAGAAGGTCAAAACTCGGGTAACCTTTGGTTCATCAAGTGGCAAAAATGCATACCTGATTTATCACTAGTTCCAAGATAGAGTTACCAATTGCATTAGCTATCGAGTTCAACAGGCCTTATATAATATCAGCCATTGGACTTCCACAAAGAGGGCCATGCTTTAAAATGATTGAGGTATACAAATGTAAATTGACTACAAAGAGAGCCGGCAAGTCATAGACTTTTAGAATGGCACAGGATTTAACACCAAATTATATTAATACATTACACCACCAGGGTAATAGAAAAGGAATATAGTAGACGCAGTGACGGACAGATTCAAGTAATTTTTCCTCCTTTGAAAGATACGCATTCATAACAAAATCGAATCCACGTGCTCGCAAATTAACGAGTTGTCTCAAAACTTAAATTTAATGATTTAATCAAACGTACCAATTATTTCATGATACATATAGTACAAGTAAATATATGCTCAACGTTTTAAATATTAGCTAATATATATTCAAATTAATGTATGAAATAACAATTCAGCATGTATCGCAGATGCCACAAAGAAACACACACGCCCCGCCACACGCCCTGGCGGCAGCTTGCGGGATGGATGTTCTGTAGATTTATTGAGTCCACCATCCTTTTCCTTGCTGGGTACCACAATAACGATATTAAACGTCAGGAAAGCACAAACACGCGATTTCCATTGCAGCAGATGAACTAACCCCAAGTCAAGAAAATCCTCTTCTGCCTGAGCCTCTTCCTCGGCGTCGCCAATCATTACGGAGTCTCTGTTGACTCGAGAGCTACGTTCCTATTCAGTGAATTTTTGCTCAAGGCTTGCAGGAACAAGACTCAAGCACGTAAACAATAAAAAATAATAAGTAAAGAAGATAAGCCACAAGACCGAAAAAATTATGCCTATTATTACGCAGCATTAATTTATTTTTTGGGCTAATATATGAATAGAAATTGAATGCGTTCGTGGAACCACAGAACGCCGTTCCGTGAGAGACAGGCTGTAACGCTCCTTCCAATCACTCACTCTTCCTCCGCCGAGTGGGGGGCTGTCAACGGATTACATGGAATAGGCATACGCTTTGAAACATCGGAGTTGCTCTGAATTATAAAGCCTTTAGATGTGTCCTGAATTTGTGTCCCGCATTGATTCTTTAAACGATTTTTTTTCGAATGTGAAAGCGGATGCAAATTTTTCAAATTGGATTTATTTATTATTGAATTAATGTGTACATCCTTGACCAGTTTTTCTCACGGAACGCCAATTTTATTTTCAAATTCTGGTTAAAATACCTCCACCAATTTCCTGTGAACTGTATGGCCAATACAGTATTGTTTTCTCTGCTTTTGGCACCCTAAATTTCCCCTTCCATCCCTTGTCCCTCTCCGTGGGTGTGCCCTCCTCCCACCTGCAGCGTTGGGCCAGATTCCTCACCTTGGGTGGGAGAGAGTTTTGTGTGGAACGTTCTTGTGGTGGTGGTGATGTTTCGCCTGGCTACTTGCTAGAAATTAGCTTGCACGTTCGTGATAAATTTCTTGCTGCATCCTAGGGTAAAATTATTTGTTGTAGTTTAGCGTATGTACTTGCATGCTTGTGGAGTGAAGGGAGGTATATGTGTGTTTGCATGCGCGTCGAATAATGGGATGTTACGATGAATGTGTGCACTGCTGTGGATTGGGGTTTGCATGTGTGTGTTGGTTTTGAATGCGGTATTTCTTTTTTCCTTTTTCGGGTGGTGACCTAACACCCCCCGCCACACGCCCTTGCGGCGGCTTGCGGGGTATTATGTAGATGTATGTAGATGAATACTCTTGACTAGTTTTCTGTGCAGCTTGTAATACAGTCGCCTCCAGTCGTTTGACGATGGCAACAAACTCATAAATAACCGTTTTGAGTCTACGGAGTTAAGATTTGTTAAATTTCAAATCACCAAATTCACTCGATTACTCTAATTATTGGCATGTGACGAAGAACACGTAAACACAATTTTCCATACGTCTCTTCCAAAGGGTCCTGAATGATTTTAAGCTGCTCGCATGGCAGTCTCAATCACTCATGGCGCCTGCCAAGGGTTTTTACTTACGCCCTTTTGCTGTAAATCTGATGCTCATTTCCCTTTGTCCCCCTGCCCTCACCACCACCATCACTGACTCCGTCCCACCCCTTTTTCACCTTTTTATAGTCCGCTTTTTTTTGGCTCGTTGTAAGAATTTATCTGCCCTCCCCGGACGCATCGCCTTTCCTCGCCGGGTCTTTAGTGGTTTCCCATAGACCTCCTCTCCCACTCACCCTCCTCACAACCTGCCCATCGAGATTATCTCCGGTCCCATCTCTCGCATATCTCAAACCACGGCTCCCGACTCCTCTCCCCTGCCTCCCCGACCGGACGGAGTCCCTTCCACCCTCACCATTCCACCGCCATCCCCCACCTCCGACTCCTACCTCCCCTCTCCCACACCTGCCCACCTCCCACTCCATGACCACCGCCCTCCCACCCACCCACCAAGCCCCCCCCTTCTCCGCACAGACACCAACTCCCCGTCCCAACCTTTTAAAACAAACACACTTATGGTTGTGTCAGTCCGTGGAAGTTAGAGGCAATAAAACGACAGATTAGTTTAATTTGGAGGGCTTTCCCTCTAAGAGATGATTTTAGGGCCTGCGGGGCGCACCTCTTACAAGGTGGAGCGCAGGGGTGGGATAGGGATGGAGGAATACCCGAGATTCCATTCTCTTCCCTCCTTGACCCCCTCCCTTCTGCATCCCCCTCCGATCCCTATGATCCTCCTTGTCGCAGGAATTCTCTCCCTCTCCAACCGCGCCTCAGATGGAGGGAGAGATGCAAGAGGAGGAAGGAGAAAAAAAGCAGAGGAAGAATCCCACGACACCGAATTACTGGTGGAACTTCGATCGGATTCGGCGAGCGGGTTAGTTGGACGCTCGATCTCTTACGATTTCCCGCTTCGCCGGCCGCGAGTGGTCATAATCGAAAGAGAGGGCGAGACCAGCCGACTCCATTCATGAGAGCTCGCGCTTTTATCCACCTCGCCGTCCGACTCTTATCGCATCCTCTCATCTCATTAAGCGGAGACCGACGAGCTACCGAGAAATGCTGCGCGGCGCCCCGCGATGTTGTCGGTCGTCTTCCGCCTAAAAGAGATGAAAACGAAGGTGATCGCTTTGGGAAACATTTATGTCAGTGGAGAAGGCGCTCTATTTGATGACGAACCTCCAAGTTCCGTGCATTAATTTGTTATTTATTATGGACGGCTTTCGTTACGGGGTAGGCGCTCGTCATTGGGCCATCTTAGATGCATGCATTTTTTGGCATTAGTTCAAGGCGATGTTTATTAGAGAGTACGCGATAAACAAGACTTATAAAAAGAATTTCTAAAGTCATCAGGATATATTTGGATATACATGTTAATATCTACCAGACTAATATATTCGCATAGTTATTTCGTACCAAAGGACTCATTAATATTACTATAATATTTAATTATTTCATTTGATGAATGCATGAATTGAGTCTGCTATTGTTTTCTATCAAATACAGGTTTTTTATACCTGTCCAGCTGTTCCGTTTTACCTTCCTCTTTCTTGGACTCATTATTTTTCACTTACTATTGGTCGTACGGCCTTTCCCTCTAATATTATGATTCAAGTTAATTCAATACGCTTAATAGGTTTGCTCAAACTAACTACTTTTCTTTTCGATATTGATGACCTTTTCACATTCTACATGCTACTCAGCATTTTACCTCGATACTCATTTTATCTTTCCATTTAATCTTTACAAACCGCCGCCTATAATGAAATTCCCATATTTCTATTACTATATGTTCTCTGTTTTAGTTTTGTGTCCGATCATTACAAAACCCCCAACATTCCACACGAATGTTTTCATCTACTGCTTTAACAACGTATTCACTTCCACGATAATGGCCGCTTTTTGTCACGGTTGCATCGCTATTCTTCGCTTGATATACATGAAGCCTACTCCACCATACGTTACTGTGCTGCTATATTTATCTGACATTGTTTCCAAAATAAACATTCAAATTAATACACGAAGGTTGCTTTATTGGAAAGAAAAATTATTAGTTTTATGGCGATCATCTCCTTTTTCTGATTTACTAGTATTATCTTCATAAAACTCATCATAATCAGTATTTAAATCCTAGAATTGGTTTGTTGCAGCCCTCCATTCGCCTCTATGTAATGTCAATTCCCTCAATCCCCGATACCTTTTCTGTTTTACGTATTTCTTAATTTGTCCTGTGTACCTGTCTCTTGGCCTTCCTCGTGGAATCTTCCCTTTTATTTTTCCTTCTATTATATTCCTCATCAATCCATTGTGCCTCAATGTGTGTCCAATCCATCTATTTCTTCTTTGCCGTAGAGTTCTCCATATGGTTATATCCTCTTCTGCTCATCTATATACATCCTCGTTCCTTACTTTGTCTGTCCATTTAATCTTCAATAGAAAATAATAATAAAAGTCATAAAGCGATTAAATTCGAGAGAAAAACTTATGCAAAAATTCAGCAGCCAATAAGTGTGCGAATTTCTTAACAATCACAATCCAAAGCACTTATTAGCAGAGTATTCATATTAGGAAGGAATAGAATCGTAAGTTAACTTTCATAGGTGGCCTACCACATATCCTCAGGATTACTTGCCAAATTTTACAATACCTCCACACTCCAGCAACTCTGCATAATATTTAACCAACCATTGTCTCAGATTGACATCCAAACAATTTTAACCCCACAATCGGTACATCATCATTAGCGTCTTCATATGAAACTCTGAGCAACAGAGGGGCAGACGAGGCTTCTTTCTCCCCGTAAACGGAGCAGGAGACTATAGCCGTATTCTTCCGCGAATTCGGCGCCGTCAATTCCAAAGTGGGTCTGAGTGGATCACTGACGCCAGTCGCCGCATCATCCAGAGAGAAAATCCTCATCTCGTCTGATCACAATATCAAAATCCTCCAGGGAACTTTCGGATGTTATAACTTTTATTCGTCAATTACGTCGCCGCACCCTTTGTCAGGCTTCCCTTAACGAGCATTCGTTCCGTGCGCTAAATTCCACCCACTCGAAGGGTGAGGAGGCGTCCCATCCCACTGCGACGACCCCCTCCCTCGCACCGGCCACATAAGAGCGCCTACCCACCCGCCTGCCCGCCCGCTTCCCTGCCCGCCTCCGCCGACACCCCTTCCACTATTAATCACGGCCACAACAACACGCTCGTAATTGGCCGCCGCCGTGCAAAATGCCACTCCTCCTCCTCCGCACCCACCCTCCACATCCTCCGCTCCCCCTTTGGGCTCCCACTCGTCCCGACTCCGGTAATGCCTCCTCCCACGGCAGACCGAAGGGGGTCGGTCCCACGGTAGCATGGAGTCCCCCTCGTGGTGGGAGAGGACTGCGCTCCTACCGTCTCCATGGTGGTGGTGTGATTACGTGGTTGCTTAAATAAACGGCTAGAGATTGGTTCGGGGGAGGGGTTTGGATTTTTCGGAGCAAGATGATCTCATTCCATCGAGAGGTGATCTCATTCCCTCGCATCGTTTTGGGAATCCCTACCAGATTTATGAAGAGAACTGGAATCATATTTTTTCTCACCGTTTACTTTACCACTTTCGATACCATTCAGAGCACTGATAATTGCGCAAAGTGGCAGCTATTATTACATTGAAAATGCTCTAATGTTTGAAGTATTTCGCACCACGAACATGATTCATTAACTGGAAACACGTTAAGGAATATTTTTCAGACTAGCTGTGGAAGTTGAAGTTATGAATTTTGAAAAAACTATCAATTACTTCGTATAAGTAATCAACGGCACAGCTACGGTAATGCTACCATATAGATTTGAGAATAATCAGCCCATTCAGAAAAAATACTTTACCGACGAGTGAACCCGCCACGATGAAACATTCGCAGGAATACTCTTAAGTACCTGAATGAGTAATTTAAGGGAAATTTTTGTAATAATTTTTATCAGATGTTTAGTATTAAACGATGCAAAATAATTGCCGTGAATTTAAAATTATACTTTTATGATTTAAACTCTGAAAAAAACTTTTAAACTATGCCACGTCTCACGAGTCATAAAACTGTTACAAGGTGGTGGAAATTTCTCTTTCTAGAAAAATAGAAAAACTCCGTTTGTTCTTTAAGTTAACGAATTTCAGTGTTCAATTTTTTGAGTTTTTGTGACTGAGTGGAGGGTCCAAATTCAATAAATAAGCCCTTTTATTGGGGATATAAAATGAAGAAATAATTCGCATAGTAATTAGGTTGAAAAATGGCACCAATGGAAAAAACTTTACGTTCGCCCTGCAAGTGATGGAACTATATTACTATGCTGTAAATTACTACAAGACTCGGCAATATTAAAATGAAAACTTCTGTATCTTCTATGCATGCCAAAGATAAATTGGACATCTGCCAAACAAATCTATGGCAACGTTTGTTTCTCTTATATCAAATGCCTAGTTTAATTTAATTATAAGTACATGACTTTCCAGAAAAATATCTCATGCCTTAGGATTTTTATTCCGTGTTCCTTGCACATCAATGAGCAAGATGCAGCGCGAACAGTATTCCAATGCGATCGTTGTATCCATGTATGTGCATAAGGTGAGTCTAGATAATATCTTCTCGAGAATCCATTTTTAAGAATGAAGCCTCCACGCGAATTTTTATAAATCAAATAAAAAACCACCCGAACAAACGAAGGTCATCCTCTCCTGAGAATGACTAAACCGTAAAAACCGGTCGCGCGACAATTTTGTAAATATTTCAAGAATATTCTTCATATTAAAAATTCCCAGAAGCCTTGAAGGTTGCGAGTACGTATGTGTGTGTGTGTGTGCTACATCTCCCGTAGGACGCAAGGCGTGATTGCAAGGACCCACGGGCGGGTGGGTGGGGCCGTGCATCTCCTTAGCATGGGGCGAGGCGGACCGGCGTGGTGGTGGAGGGGGGGAGGGAACTATCGAAGACGCGATCCATCGGAGACATCCTTCTCGAGGGAAGGGAGGGTGGAAAGGGGGAAAAAAAGAGGCTGACGGCCGTGCACTCGGAAAGGGAGGAGGAGAAGGACAAGGCGTGGGGGTTTCGGCGGAGGGCGTCTCGTGAAACGGGGCTGATGGGAGACGAATCGCTCCCATCTCCCTCCCACCCTTGCCACATTCTCTCCTCCCACCCTTCGCCATTTGGAGCGAAAAGTGAAAGAGGGAACATGGTCGAAGGAGAAATATAGACGGGGTGGGGGTGCAAAAAAATGGGTGTGTGCATTTGTGCGTGTGTGTGCTCGCGTGGATGTTTTTTTTCCTCCCCGCCTATGCCTACACTCACCCTCTGTCCCAGCACATCCACCTCGGCTCCGCGACGGGACTGTGGGAATCTCGGCGTGGGCTTGTTCATTTTCCTCGCCTCCTCCGAATCGTCCACAATCTCCCCCTCCCACACCTTCGTGTCCCCGTGCCCCCGGAAACATATTACGCCCACGGGCCTCCCCTTCCACTCGTCGACCCTCCCTCCCGCGCCATGCCTCCTCCTTCACCCCCCCCATTGCCCACTCCGCCCACCCCCTCCATACTCCGATCGGCTCACCTAATTATTTCCAATCCGCCTCCGCCGTCCTCTCTTTCCAATTGGCCACGCCATCGCGCGAAATGCGCGCTAAAAATCTGGGACGAGTTCCTAATCGAATATTAAGAAAAAAAAAATTGATCGAATGCGTCATCTAAGTAACTCATCGCCAAGAAATATAGTATATATCCTGATTCTTGAATTTAGGTGGGCGATCCTGGTAGTCTGGTAGTAGATTCACTCTTCAACACCTACCCTTAAACTCTCGTGTGAGAGATGTCGATAATTATTTTGACCAAATATAAAATAATGATTGATTGCAATTTTTTCCGGCTAGCCAAGAAACTTTTGCGCATACTTTGCGGCGCAAATGTCTCAGAAAAAATGTTAAAACAAGGTAAAATGGTTGGATATGCCGAAATCACTACGATTTGCGAGTGTTGCATTCACCTTACACTAAGCCACAAAGGTGTGTAAAACTTGCTCATTAGAATTAGATAGACCATTTCTTTTCTCTACGCTACCTCCACTTTCTCAGAAAGATTTGGCACAGATTGGGCTGAAGAGGTGTTATCCTGAATCGAACCTGGGCCCTCCAATATCCAAGCGTTTAATACACTAAACCACGAGGCCAACCCCCCTCTATTTACAATAAAACATAATTCGTTAATCTTTTCATCACGGTGAAATGTTTTTGATAAAGATTACGATTCAAATTTGGCAACAAGAGGATCGTTCCGCAAATTAATGGGGCTGATAAATAATTCGAAGAGAGTCATGGTTGTATTTCATTCTGATACGGAAATTCTTATGTTGAACTCCCCCTTGATCTTTTTGAACTCACCCTTTGTATGGTGTCCCGTCAAAAACATGATCTAACAAACACCGCATGGCTATTCACTCTCTTCAAGCCGTTTCCTCTCCTAATCCCGCTCCTTTGCGGTGCCTTCGCCTCACGCTCCTTCTCGCCTCCTGCCTCCTAACGACCGATGCCGTCATCCAAAGGAGAAAGGTGTCGGCACGGTAGCTCGAGTCAGCAGTGGCATAGGCGTGATGGATTGCGTCGACCGTCCCTTTGGCGCGCTATGGACCATAGTCGTTCGTTTCCAAGTGTTGGGCGGAAGGATAAAGTGAAAAACTTAAGTTAGAGGATAGGAGCAGATTCATCAAACAATTACTCCCTTTAGATAGTCAACACTTACTCAATAGACTACACGTACGTATGCTGTACCTTTGGCCTCCACATTAATAAGATTATGCAAATCAAAATTTACAACGGGATTGTTTTTGGGACTTCCTCGTGAATCGTCTTACCTGAACTTCGCGTAGTACAACGATTTGATATGTGATATTTCTTTAGTATCCAAGCATATCGAGTATTTTGTTTGGAAATCTGTGCTCGAACTTGTGAACTAGAGCTAAAGAACGCAAAAGTTTTAACACTATTTGTCCCATTCTGAACAACATGTCCTGAAATGAAACATTAGCCAAACTACATGCTTCATATATTTTTTTCTTTACTACTAAGGTCGTGCGGGCGGGTCCTACACGACGGACGGTGAAACTTTATTCCAATTTATCTTAATGTACATATGGCAGACCGCAATAAACAATTTTTGCTAAGAAATAATAAAACAAAATAATATAATCTCTATATTTCTCAGTTACAAAATTTAGTCCATTCTAGTGGACATGGGAATATGGTGGTTTCTTCCATTCGTTAGAATAGTCTTTCGTCACGTCAATTATTTTCTCTACCATATTTATCTTCTCCCTGGGAGTGATTCCGAGGGCTGCTAACCGTCCATTAAATTGGTCAAACTCAATTACCCCAAAAATGAATGCAATATTAAATGGAAGAAAGTTAACGGCCGTTTGATTGATGGGAAGACCTCGGTTTCACTTTATAGCTGTCGTTCGGGTAACTAAATTCATACGGTTACTAAATCCATATTTTTCAGCAAATGCTCCATCCCCTTCACTCTGGATAACGAATGACGGGTAACCTGGATTCGTGGCAGGAGATTAACTTAGTTTGTTATGACTAACAAAAGCGTCATTTAATCTACGTTTATATTCAAATGAACGGTAAAACGTATATGTTTCAAATCGAATGCAATTATTACCAAATAGAAATATGCTTGGTACAATCTTGTCTTCTCAATATTGATGAACGAATTCAATTTACTTGGTAAAATCCACGGAATAAACCATTTTGCTAGATTACCATGTTATAATGGAGAATATCACCAGACCGGATAAATTAGGTAACTATTCATTGGAAATATTAAGATTTGTTTCATGTTATAATCGCAATGTTTTAAGTTTTCTATTGTTTTCCTTTTGAATGCACAAGTTCATACCTTTTTACCTTACCCCTACGCTCGAACTAAAAGAGTGAAATATGATATGCGCAAGTTAGTCGAAGCGGTCTCAGGCCATTGATCGGCGAATGAAATACTCGTGTAAGAATTTCATTCCCAGGAATGCTATTCCCCAACGATGAGCACATGTCCTGTCGCCAGATCCCGTTCCAGTCCAGTCTTTCGAGTTCCACGGCGCGGACAGAGGAGGTCTACCAAACAGCTGGGCTGTTAAATTACCCTAATTTGTGACTAGCACGCCCGGTGAGGAATCACTACAGTGCGGGCGCAAAATCAAATCTCGCGGGGGAGCAGCGGCAAGGGAAACAAAGAGCCTCCTCAAATTGAATTTGGTCCGGGAGCGTGGAGTTTTAAAAAATCCAGTGCCAACTACGGACGGAGAGGCGGTTCGGAGTGGGGTTGGTAGGGGGTGGTGTGAAAGGATGGACGTGGAGGGGAAGTTTTAAAAAAAGGAGGGAGGGAAGGAGTGGATGAGCTTTTCCGCAAAATCTCGGCGCAACATTTCGCGTCAAGCGAGTCGGCACAAATTCAGAACAGCGTCGCCGCGTATTAAAATCACTAATCCAAGGGGGAAAGGAACAACACATCGAATATAACACGGACGGGGAACACGAATCTCTACACTCGACCTCTCGTCCTATCTCCTCCTCCTTCGTCCCCCGACCCGTCCTTCGTGAGAGCCATTCCCTTCCCCCATTTTTTCCCCTCTCTCATTCCTTATTCCCCCAATCTTCACCCTTCCTCTCTCTCTCTCTCGCTCCCACGGCGTCCTCCCGTCCGATTCCTTCCCCTTCACCTCCTCAAACCCCGCGCCCTCTCCTTCCTCCGACAGTGTTGCCATTCTGATTCCCTTTTGGTGCCACATTTGTCGTCACCTATTAGGACCTGGACAAACATGGGTGGCCTCCGCCGCTTTTTATTTCAAGAAAGGTTAATGAAAAGGATTGTGAGAGGGATAACGAGTGGTGGTGGAGGAGGGAGAGAAAATCCACACATACCTCGACAGTCGCGTAAATCTTTACCGTCATCTGCGAGAATCTGCACGGAGTTTGTAAATGTAAATGAGCGAACTGCAAATATCACACTCAGACGAATATTCGTATTATGTAACACAGGAATGTTCTCATCACCTTTTCACTCTAGCCGACAGTTCCCACCTACCATTGGCTGTAGCTGTAGTGCATCTGTATTGAAATCCATCCTCACCTGTAAAAACCAGCCCTCGGGTTTATCCATGGTGAATTATAATAAACACTACTGGAAAAGTTACCCGGAACATATACAATATAATGAGTATTATTGCTGCATTAAAATAAACAACTATAATCAGCCGTTTTTACGGAGAACATGGAAATCTGGTAAATGTGGGTGTGAAGGGAAGAAAATTGAAAAGAATGGTGTTCGAAAAAATTGTGTACACGTGAAATTAGAAACCGTTGCTTCTGTAACCGATTGCACATCTGGAGCTAAAGATGGACAAGAAAATGCCAATTAAAGGAAATGGATAGTAAAGAGACTACGGCATAAGACAGCGATGACGTCCTTTGTCCTGAAAAAAGTAGGTAACCAATCAGTATGCTTTTGTAAAAGTACGCCTGCTCAGTATGTTTGGCATGCCGTCCGGCTAGTCACAAAATTAGACATTCGGACCCAAACTGGGACATATATGTTGTGACCTCATGCGGTGATGCGCTTATCCTATAAATACATAACTGCACATGACAAGACCGCAGACATCACATCATTTACAACAGGTAGGCTTTCAAAATTGGATACAGATTCTCATCATTAACTCCTTCGTGGCTGCAATTGCGATTGTACCCATGTACCCGCATGGTAGCTCTGGATTTTAAAGTTTAAATCTTCATTTAAGGGAGGAAGCATGCGGACGGCCACTCAGAACAAAACGGAAAACTGCAGATCAAATATTATGGCCATGGCGCCTCTAAGGTGACCATAACTTATCCGTTATTCGTCCGTCAACAAAAACGAGAGAAAAAATGAAATCGGCAATAGCGATCGCCCCAATACCCGAGCCCTGCAATCCTCGGGAGTAGAGTACATTTTTAAAAAGGCGACAGAGTCCCTAATCCGTGCTGACGACCATTCACTGGGGCAACCTGTATGGTGGCGTGGAAGGGGAGGGAGAGTCTGGGAGGAGGAAACGGAGGTGCCGAGGGAGGGGGCAGGCAAGGGCCCGGCACCGCGGATAGGAGGGGGCGGGGGCTTGGGTAGCGCTCTCCACCCCCCTCAATAGTGGATTGCCGTGTTCATGTCAGAAGATCCAACTCCCACTCCCACGTCCTTCGCGGACGGTGGGAGGGCGGGTGGGAAATTTTGTTTGGCAATGTTTAACGTCATTCACATGGCTCGGGCGAGCCGCTGTCCGATCGAGTAATGTCACGGCCGGCTGAGATGGCTGGAGAGCAAACTCTAATCTAAGTAACTTTGGATGAGAGGGCCCTCGAGGTTCTTTTACACCGAGTCGGGAGGAGCAAAAGCCTTTCCCTAACTGAACCACTTTCAGGTTAGTTAAATTTACTCTCCCGAGGACGAGCTCCTGACAGCATCGCATATACTATTTACACGTTAACAATTTTGGATATTCAAAAATAATGAATTGCAAAGAATTCAACGATGTAATTAAAAAATGTCGACTTATTTAATCAAAGAGAAATACTAATTAGTTAAAATAGAATTGTATTATTTTTCCACAAAATACTTCCAATAATTTATTCTGAGTTTCGACTCACAGAGTCATCACCAGGTATACTCGTATGACTAACGCATGAACCGAGAGAAAGAGTAAAGAAGGGAGAGGACGGGTGAAGTTTCTCCTCCCCCTCCTATCGACTTGCTTTGTCCGAGAATATATATATATATGTACGTATGTGTATATATATATATATATATATATATATATATATATATATATATATATATATATATATATACCTGTCTGACCTGAAGAAGGCCTCGGAGTAGGCCGAAAGGTTAAATCATCTACAGTGTGAGTGTCCTTTTACGTGTTATCTGTTTTATTCTGTGTTCTATTGTGCCGTCCAAAAGTTATATTGCTCTCGTGAGTATTTCCGCATCATCAATATATTATATATATATATATATATATATATATATATATATATATATATATATATATATATATATATATATATATGCGGGTCGCGGTGGTCTAGCGAGTAGAGCGTTGGACTGCTGACCTGAGGGTCCCGGGTTCGATTCCCGGGCAAGGCACTTTGGGCACCTGCAGCTCCACACAAGCTTGTTGATTTTTCGGGTACCACATCTTCCTGGGAAACCATAACCGGCACAGGGAAAGGAACTGGCCCCCCTACCCTGATGTGTGAATATTCACACGCCGGGCTTGGTACATGGGTGAGCTCTACCATCACCTACTAAACCGACCTTCGGGTTGATTACTGTGTTTATGGTTTATATATATATATATATACACACACACATATGTGTGTGTGGTTTATATATATACATATATATTTGAAATAGAACGCTCTCCGGCGACCCACAAACACATAAACACACGCATATAGAATTTTTAAAATATAGAAACACAAGGAAACGTCAACTATAAACGTGAGCGTCCTTTCTTTGTGTTTTTATGTTTTAAAAATTCTATATCTGTGTGTTTATGTGTGTATGTACATATATACACACACACACAATGTTTCTAAAGGATTCAAAATGCGCCTCGTTTATTAAGCTTATTTTTTGGAAATGTTATATTTAGTGCTACAAAGTTTTGTGTTTTAACGACGAATTCTGCCCACCAAAATGAGGAGTACACATATACCTGCAATGAGGCGGGGTGGACTAAAATAAATACAAAAACATTACCCTCAGGCGACCTTGGTGAGTGGAAATCGTAAATTTTAATGGTTAAATCCGTAAGATGAATATGAACTAATACTTAAGTCCAGCATTAAGGAAAATAACGACTCCGCAATATAAGAAAGGAAATATCTTCTGTAACTCATTCCATACCCTGGTATGATTTCAATAATTTCTATCCGAGAGAATGTACAAAATATCTTATTTAATGAACGGAAATTCCCACAAAACCAGCCATTCAATGTATGATACATGGAGTGATTTAATAAATTTATCGTTTTTGAATAATTACTCATTCCATCAACAGCATCCAAATACTAATACATTGTGTTTAGCCGATAGATTCGGTTAAGAAATGTGGAGAGCGTTTTAAATTAAATTAGCTCACTATCAATAAAATACGAGTATCTATTACCATAGCCTTTCGTAATTAATTAAATCTACCGCAATAAAATAAAAAAGGAGAGCTTCTTGAACTGTTGGAAACATATGGAGGGTCAGAATTACTAAACTAAAAGTTAATACTGCTGATATTGAAATAAGTCTCAAATTAAAACACCATTTAGCGCTTGTGTAGGTTCCGGCCATCAAAATACGGCATTGATTCACTGCTACACTGGATCTAATTCAAATCTTTTGACTTAATGCTCCTTCGCAACTCAGTTATAATTCAGCACCTCTTTACAATTCACTATAAGAAGTCTAAATTAAAAATAATTCTGTGGATGAAATGATGAAGAAATATCAGGATTTTCGGCCAACAAGATGGTAACGGCAATAATGGTGCCAACGCATCAACAACTTCTTGAATACGGTACAAGTGCGGAAAACTCAACTCACGACTTCACCGAGGAGAGGAATGCCAAACGAGGGAAATTGACGAAACTGGAAGATTTCCTCCGGGACAATCCTCATCCCCTCGCTACTGATAGAAGAAACAGGTTATCGACAGCAGAGAGCTGCTAAAGAGAGCTCGATTAAATCTAAATACCGTGGTCATTTCAGACCCAAGCTCGGAATTCTCGGTTTATTTGAAGGTTCCGCCGTCGGGTCTCGAAGGGTACGGGGAAGGAAGGGGGAAGAATGCTCCGGATCGTACCTTTCCCTAGGGGTGGGGAATGCCCCGAGGGCTAACAGGGCAGAGGGGAGGAAGGACCGTCTGGATTTGGGAAACTAGAGGGTGGACTTCTAGGTGGGGTGGAAAATCTTCCACCTATCGCTTGCCTTCGGCCCGTGTTCTATTGCACGCACGTCACTATGTCTATAAGGACGTGGTCCTAGACACCCTCCAGGTAACGTAATCCCCCACAGAACCCCCCTCTCTCTCGTGACTCTAACATCATCTCCGTGTTCTTTCGATTCGGTGCATCCGTGCGGATCGACCCTCCCTCGTCTCTTCCGTTAATTAAGCCTTTAAAACGAATCCGTCCACAAAGATTGACGAACTATTCGAAGAGACTGAAGTGGGTTTGGAATTTGACTTCATCGAGCGAATTACTACGGGAAAGTGACGGGGAATCTCCCTCTCCGTCCTAACACAATCTAAACCCTTTGACTTCATATATTTCTATGTCGAAGCATTTATGAAGTATTTATTAAAGGTAAGCAGCTAGATGCTGAAAAAAATGTGGCAAAGATAGAAATTTGGTCGAATGCACATTAGCGGTATAATGATTAACAGAAGAGGAAAAGTTTTGTGTAGACTTTCACTACTCAGAATGGAATATTTGTGTTTACAATTCTAATGATATCACTTTCGTTCTTTTTGACCGGCTTTTAAAGGATTTAATTATAACTTATGGAGGAATTAAATTAAAATTGCTCATTTTTTTAACCTGAAACTAACATGCACTCAATTTAGAAGACTTAAAAGAGAGTTTTTTTCTAAACACGGTATATAATGACGTCAACCCCGGTAACTTTTAGCCCGATAGTGAAAAGTGATATATGAGACCGTAGAAATTAATTGGTTAATTTAAATTTCATTAATTTGGATTCATTTAAAATGCATGAAAGGTGCATGATTATTTATTAAATATTTACCATAGTGTTTTCAGCATATTAATATAGATGGCTCATTAATTCCGACCCATTCCAGTCACACAAAAGTCCTACTTCCGATTAATTATTCTCCTCAAATGCATATGTGTCGATGATATTTGTGTTTATTGTTGTCATTCGCACCATTTGTGTACGACTTCTCGTGGCTCCAATCATTGGAGATCGACCGGTGACCGCTCAAAATCGCGTCCGCTTGCCACTCGAAAATAAATATTCGTTATCTTCACGGCCGAAGCTCGCACGAGGGTAAACACCCGGCTACGTGACTGCGATAAGTTTCTTCAATAAGCTTCGCCAGGAACAACTTCTCCCCCTTCGTCTTCTCCGCGCCTTAATGGGTATTAATGCTACTTTGAAACTTGCTCTCTCCCCCTCCCTCTCTCTCCACATTGCCATCATCTCTCGCCCCACACACAGGTAGGGTCCGCGTCAGCAGCAGCAACGGGACCCACCCAACCCCGACCGCCCTCCCTCGCTTCCCCCCCCCTTTAGAAGACCATCCGCACACAAATGGACTCCGGGGGGCGGGAGAATAAAATGAATCGGATCCGTTTGCCCTCCTCGCTCGCTCTCTCCTCTTCACTCTGCGGGGAGATGTCGGAGGCTTTGGGGTGGTTGTGGGAGGGAGTTAAGGAGTGAAGGAGTGGGGTAGACCTGGTAGTGGATGAAACGAACCTCCACTCTTTTGTGATGAATACGCAAGATTACAGAGTTAATGATATTTGACAGGTGAAGAATCATCTGGATACTACTGTAACCGCATCGGATGGCCGGCCACGGCTCCCATGAAGTCGACGCCCCAGCCACCCCTCCCTAACCCCACCCCCTCCACAAGCACACACACTTGTCATCCTCCTCATCCCTCACCGTCGGGATTTTGGTCTCCCTCCCGAGATGGATTACCGGGGAAAAAAGTCCTTCTGAAGGCATCTCTCGTTCTCGCGCCCGCCTGACATGGGTGAGGTGAGAGGGGTGGGATGGGGGGAGAGAAGAGGCGGCGATGGGACTTCTATGGTGAGGGCTCAAAGTCAAAATTCCCTGTACTTGTGCCCTCTCGCTCGGACGGGTGTTGGCATTAAGAGAATGGGGAATTCCTTAAGAAGCCTGGGAAATATTTCCTCCCGAGGACAACCTTCCTCTCGTGCCCGAATCTAAATATTTTTCCGTGCCGAGTGTTGGGGTTAAGGGGAAGGGATGTTTCCCAACTCGTTCCGTCCTCCAAGAGAGTGCTGCGCAGTGACAGTCGAGTATTCTACTGAAAGTATTAGACGGGATTTGTGTCAAGATGTATACGTACGCCTCCGTTCATATCGCACGGAGGTGGTCGTTCAGCGGGGCATGCCGACGGAAAATTTCCGCGAAGGAAGTTCCGACTGATTGTAAATATAACAAGTCCTCCTGGGCATTAGGCTCCAAAGGAATTCCAAATAAATTCAAGGCAGAAGACCTTGTGGATTCCCACTTATCTTCAATAACTGAAGGGCTCCGATATAGTCCTTTTTTCTCGGCGTAATAAGGACAATCCCAAATTGAAAACTTGACTCAAGTTTTCAATTACGTTTAAATGCCTCCGAGCATCAAACCTGAGTGTTTGCACTTATTTCCTAGGGAAATCGATTTTTGTGACTAAAAGGAAAACTTCCCGGGGAAAACTGTATTTTGCAGTACTTATAATAAGAGCTCGAAATGAGACAACAAGACAATAAGAAGGTGTAATGATGATATGATGAGGCGTATCGATACCTATCGTGGACTTCACATTTTTCTGGTCAGAGCATTGTTATTTTTTTTTTTAATTTTGGGCCGAATTCTCTATACCACGGATATAACAGTAACACTGAGGCGAGCGAAGTGATATCGGTTATATTCTCCGTTAACGAGGTCTCCCGGTCGTCTCTTTAGAGGTTGTTGCGCCCACGGTGGCGTAGTCAGGACCCTCCCCATACTTTTCCCCGTATCTGCGATTCATTATCGGCACTGCGTCCATTCCGAAGTCTCCTCCGCACACGAAGGAGTGACCCGGTCTCATAAAAAGATCCCCCCGTTGTGTCCGCTGAATCCCGGGTCACCTCCTCCTCAGAATGCGCTGACGGAGAGAAAATCTGAGATGGACTCGCTGTCCTCCTCCGGACTGACCTCCGAACCCCCGTTCGAGGGAGGGAGGGGTGTCGCCACATCTTGACCTAGGTCTATTTGCATTTAATTACGTCATAGCATCCGTGTGAAAGCTCATGGGGGGGGGGTAACGAATTCCTTCCCTCTGTTCCCACTCCGGTGAATCATCGCTGAATGTAATAAAAATCCTCCCGTGACAGCGAGTGAAGCGATTAAATGTAAATGCGCTGGCGGCACCACGAATGAGGCCTAATTGATGGATTTTGATTGGAATTTACAAATACCGAATATCGGTTGTCCGCTTTGGACAACTTAATCGTCAAAGAGCCATCGCACCCCAAAGGAATCTGGTGTACCAATTAATTTTTTTATTGTTGTTTTACCCATTGGTTTGCTTTAATTAACCTTCCAATTTAAATGGGTCAGGGAGATAAAGACTAATAATATTCTATATAGTATTTATTTATATAATATTTATTTATTTATAATAATATTTATTTATATAATATAGTATTTATTTAATATAACTTAGAAGAAATATATTTGGCAAAATTAACACGTTTAAAACTAAGTTTTCCGCTAACATGTATTTAGGTTTGCACCACCATGCACGTCTTTTCAGGGATTTTGAGCGGACGTTTTCTTTCCTTTTCCTAACACTTTAAACAGTCTTCTTTTCCCTTATCCCTTACCCTTTCCACCTGGTGCATGCACCCCCTGCCACACATCTTTATGGTGGATCGCTGTGTATTTTTTAAATGTGGCTGTAGATGATATACGCATATTGTTTAGAAAATAGCAACCGGTAAAAGATATTTTATTGGATTCAGTGATATTGGAAACATACTGTGAACTCTCGTCCCTCATGTATCGAAAAATTAGAAACATATTTATAAATTAATTATCGAGGGGTGGATTTAATTACGAATTCTTAATCTATATTTCATGTAATTGTCCCATATAGGAGGTATTGGGAATCGCTCAATATAAAACGGTTACTCATGTGCCACTAAGCCCTCAGTTTGATAAAACAGTAAGATAATCAGAGTGGAAAAGTTTGTTAGGTAAAGGTTAATTCTGGCCCAAAGCGTATAAAATTCTCATATCAGTTTAAGGGTGTCAGTCCCTTATGGTGTCACTTGTGGTTTCCCGGGAATCTCCGTTAGGAAGCCCAGCGCTCCACCCACCTGAATACCACACTACCCTAGATAAAATTGGCCGTCAAAAATGCATTCCCTCAATTAGACAAAGAAAATAAATGAGCACATCGAATAAAAAGAACGTTTACCTTTTCACAAAAATACAGTTAGGATCGCGGAGTATGTAAGAAACAATATCGGCAAATGTTTCCACAATGGCAGATGTTAGGTGAAAAGTATTATTATTATTATTAATATAGCAAAGATCTCAACTTGAATCGGAACAGGCAAACGGTAGTGATGGGGTTCAGGTTTTTCCGCAGGTACACCCTTTCAGACTCGGGGGAGCCCCACGAGCCTAGGAATCGCGAACAGGTTGGGCAAAAGTTCGCAGGAAAAGGACTTTAGCGGGAATTGCCTCCGTTGACACGCCAACCCTTGGGTCCCCTCTACAAATAGACTTTTCCGGTGAGTGAATAACCTTATATTAACCGCACCAAGTTTAATGACTTTACAAACGGGAAACTCATTCAACCTCTACCATTCCCATTGTCCTCGTCAAAAACGTCAATTAGGCCAAAGAAAACACTTTCTAAAAGTTGAAAAACTCTTTAAGTCGACGCAGGGTCAGTTGGGTCGATGAGCCCGAGACCGGTAGCTACCGAACTTTCCCGTTCCTTTTGTGCGCCGGAGGGCAAGAGAGGGGAAAGAGGGGTAAGGATGGAGAACTCCCTGATAATCCACCGCAAGAGTGAATTTGCATGTATTTTTAAAGTCTGGAGGGGAGGGGCCTCTAGGACGCCCCGGGAGCGTGGGTGGGCGGTGGTGAGTTTATTTTTCTCCTCTCTTTGTTAAATCTCTCGCGAGGGGTGGCTACCACTGTGTGTGTGTGTGTGTGTGTGCAGACCGCTGGGTTTGCGCATGGCCGCGTTTTGGGACGGTGCGTGGAGGCACTCGTTAGGAGGAGGTTCCGAGAAATAGTTCCTTCCGCCTACTCCTTTTGGAGGAGAACACAGCAGTTGGATTGATTTTTTGAGAGACAGATTTTCCCAAGACTAATCACACAGATAATAATTCCAAAATGACATCGAACTCAATTGTAACTCCTACAATTCAAATAGCCAATTGGGATCAGGGCATTTCTCACTATATCCACGAGGTGGGTCTGCGCTTTGTAAGCATTCGATGTCTATTCTGGTTTGCAACAGCTCTTCAAACCTACAATGATAACATATCAATGTCAATATTAGCTATGTTTCTTTATCTGTGCCTCCCATGTCCATTCTAAGGGCGGAGGGGAGAATTTTGAATCTCACAGTCCTGATATACATGCGATGGATCTTGTATGGATGGATGGATGTACACTTAATTAACGTACTTCAAAAGAATTAAAAATTCAAAAAGCTGAAAACACATTCGGACTACCCCGAAAAAGGAAATTGTGAAAATACAAAGTAAAATATAATGTAATAACCATAAACACAGTAATCAACCCGAAGGTCGGTTTAGTAGGTGATGGTAGAGCTCACTCATGTACTAAGCCCGACGGCGTGTGATTCACACACCAGGGAAGGGGGGCCAGTTCCTTTCCCGGTGCCGGTTATGGTTTCCCAGGAAGATCTGGTACCCGAAAAATCAACTAGCTTGGGTGGAGCAATGGAATGCAATAAGAAATTATTTTTACCCTAACAAAACAAAGTAAGTGACGATTTACAAGCAATTAAATCGATTTACCTCGGGTAAAAATACTTAAAATACATTAGATTTCTTGAATGGCCTTTACAATATCATTTACCGCCTAGGTCAATGAAGGAGACAAAAACATATTATTTGTAAGCATAATGTAGTATTATAGTATAATGTAATAAGTAATAAGGTAAGATAAAAATAGCATTGAACTATAAATTTGTGGCTTCTGCATGCGGTTATTTTTTCTTTCTAAATTACGGGTGGTGCCCTAACACCCCCCGCCACACGCCCTTGCGGCGGCTTGCGGGGTATTGAGTAGATAATACGATTTCGGCAACGTTTCACGTCATGCACTAAGAATTGGCATTTCTTTGCAACGCTGACAATTTAATTCAGCAAAACTCTTCACCTGAGCTTCAGAATATGAGGAAGAGACAAGAAATCTTCAAGCCCATTAAATTTATCAGCCACTTAAATCAGGATAAAACCTTTTATACTAATGAAATAATACGACTCACTCTACCTAAATACGTAAATATTCCGCATTCGGTATGTCGCACTCGATGATGTTGGATGGCGAATTGCACAGCAGTATAATGTCAAATTCGAGATGAAAAAGTTCCAAGAATATGATGTGCAGCTAACTTGAATTATTGTATTTGTAGGTCAATACGAATTTTTTGGTTTTGCCATGTGGAAAAAGCGGAGTCACCTACATGTCTTTGTAACTACACCTTGGTAACTAACTGGCTCAGTGGAATATGAGGGATAATCCGAGGGATAGAGGGAGTGAGGGCATCATCTGGAATCTCACTGGTCAGTTTTCGATCTGTAGAACTTTAACTTAGACTCTCAGCTCTTTCTTAATTTACACTAATTCCCATGGAAAATTTTGTCAAACTTGGGCCACACTATATTTACTGAGATAATTTTTCCTTCGACTTTTGCCCTTTTAGTTTTACATGCATTTCCTCCTTTATTTCACACAAAACGCGTCTCATTATTGTGCCCAATCTATCAGCATCCTTACACTACTCGTTCAGAAACGTAGTTTATTCACTCTGGAGGTTCATTAACGCATTCTTTACGAAGATCATCCTCCTATTTATAGTCCCATGAACTGCTCGCCCTAGTCCCGAGGAAGGCAAAAACGGGCATATCACTTGTGGGCTTAACCTGGTGTCTTATTCCCGGAGATCAAGAGCGCGATCCCGGGATGGCTGGCGAATGTGGAGAGAGGGATGAATGAGGTGGAGGGTGGGAATGGGATTGAGGGGGAGGAAGAAGGGTTCGTATCGAGGATGTGGCGACCCCTCGCAGCGACGGCGACGGTGAGGACACCCGCAGCTTCCGAGCTTCCCACCCGGGAACTACCTCCCCACCGTGCGCCGTCTCCGTGGCGGCCGTTAATACGGGGAGACTCCCTCACGGCCCGACCACCCGCTTCCTCCCTTCTTCCCGCCCGCCCATCCATCTGAGCCAAGCCGAGTGAGCAGAATCCGATTAGGGAGGCAAGAATGTGCACCCTCCTCTCTCTCTCCTCCCCTTCCACACCCTATCTTCCCTGGCTCACCATTCTCTTCCCAACCATCCCTCTCGCCCATGGGCACGGCTGGCCCCGGAAAAATTGCCTGGCAGGGAAGTTGCCTACTGGCCATATCTGCCAACCCCGGGTGGAATGTTTATTTATTATTACAAAAATAAAAACAGCATAATTAGTGGTCATAACAACGATAACATGAAAGAGTTCATGTTATGGTCACATAATTTTTGTCAATTAGCCAATTGACCGAATAATTTCCACATTCAATGTATTGATACTAAACACATTATCGGCAACCATTTTCATCATATAATAATAAGTATCACTGCTAATTAGTCATTATCGCCTTCTTTGCTCACGGACTCTTTGATTTCGAGGGAATTATGAGCGTCATTAATTTGACAATGTCATAAAGGATTAGTGCCGATTTTGATTGGTGAAAAGTAGACGACAGGAAAATCAGCAACTTATCGGTGACTGTGCATTTGCTGTCGTTTGCGCATTTGATGTTATTGCCCCCCAATGTGCCTTTCTTTTGATCGCTCTAACTCAAATGTCAGTTACAGCGATCGAAATAAAGGCACTAGGGGGTCAATAACATCGAATGCGTAAATAACAACAAATTCACAGTCACCTATAACTTCCTGATTTGCCTATCCCATTACATTTACAGATAGAATTGTAATCGCAGGAATTGGTTTCACGACGCGCATCAGCCTGTTCCGTCTGTAATGTGAATGACCGCCCCTTTAATTAACATCGATTGCGAACATCGGAATCAAACTTAAGGTGGAAATGCCGTTCTTTTGTTTGTCCTTTTGCTCTTCCCTTCTTCTTTTCGTCATTTTCCACATACATTACTTCATATTCATACTTTTTTCTATATTTAAAACGTACCGTTAGCGTAAAATCTTCAGTTTTCGTGTCAATCGTAAATTGATCACCATCATCGTCCTCCTCTGACGATCTTTACCCCTCATTCTTCCGACAAGCTTGCTCCATCATTTATTCTCACTGTCGAAATGCATTTTCCTTCCTATAGGTCAGTGTGCTTTTGTGATAAGTAGTGGGGACTTTGTTTTGCCTCCCATGAACACATTCCGCCCTTGTTACACACACATAAAGACACACTCGAGGGATGCATCCCAGAACAAATGCTTCATTTTCCGTCCCATCAACTTCCCCCTCCTACACCAGCGAGGCAATCCCTCATCCGAATCTCCACCCCTGCTTCCCGTCACACCTAGGGCCCGTACAGCGAGAGCCCTGCAACCCTGATCCCCCACGCCCTTGGCACGTCAAAACTCTCGCGTTCCTGTCTTCCATTCTCCCCCCAATCCCCTACCCGTCGTTGTCAAAAGAGGGTGACACCGCACATCACTCCCGCCGTCACTCATCCCCTCCCACCCCCACTTATCGCTCTGGTCGCAAGGATTGGGTTTCACTCTTTCCTTCCTCCCTTCGCCCCCCTTCTACCCCCCCCCCCCACACACACACACGTCCGCACAAACAACCGACCGGGATGCCTTGTAGGGCCCACGCGTGCATTTCTGGGTACACACCTAGAGTTTATCATTCGCCGAAAGACTTTCTGAAAGAGAGAAGTTATACGCTTCCGCCGTGCCGAGTGGTTGCGACCTCATGTGTGGAATCCCCGTAGCGAGGAAAAGAGGTGGCGTAGACCGCCACTGCCGATCTTTCTCTCGATTCGTTTCAGAGCACTTATACCCTTCCGGGTCGCTTGATATTGGGAGGACCCTTCAAACGGTTGTATGTTTACGTAGAGAATAAAAAACATATCTAACATCAGTCTCAAAAAATTAATAACAATGAAATAACATTAAAGTAATGCATGAAACACGATGGTTAGAAAACGTGTGGGAAATTCTTCGCGGGTAGTACGTGGAACAGTGTGATTTGTGATTGCTTATGATGCGAGGTAGAACTGAACAGAAACTGTTAAAATGCAGGAAATGAATCACATAAAAGTATATATTAATGTTATGGTTAAATGTGGTACATTCTGAATCTTTTATCTCTGATTATTATTAAATGATGGGATAAGAAGGGTTCAGAGCTGGAACACAACAAAAGTACAAACATGCCAGTCCTTAATATTCTACACATTGGCTCGCAGCCTTTACTACCCAAAAAACCAGTACACTTGCAATTCTTGTCCCAAAAATAATAGTGTTTTTATGTCATAATGGGGGAACCAATAACAAATCGATAAAAAATTGAAGTAAATTTACAAAAAAAGAAGTCGGTTTACCAAAAAATTCAATTATATAACCACGTGTAATTCCTTTCAGAATTCAAGTGCTAAAGTCCCATCGTCTCTAACAAATCTCCTTTCATTTTTTCCAAAATTGCTGGTGTTTACAGATACTGGGAAAATATCTGCACATTTCCCCATAAGGCAGCAGTTAAGGGTTTTAAGGGCTATTATTTGAATTCCGCGATGGGTAGGTACACCGACGAATACTTATCCATTCGCCCCTCAGCTGGAATTCTATCGAAATTTATACCGCTTCCTCCTCCGGAGATATTAAACTTGACCGTGGAATCCCACTAAGCGAACCACGTCCTTCGAATATACTCGAACCGGTCTAAGGCGACGTCGTGAGTTTTGGGTCGTGTTTTTGTTTTCATTCCATGCTCATTTTCGTTTGTTTCTCCCGAGGGCAATGTCGCCAATTTCACAGAAAGGGAGGGTTAGTAGAACCGCGACGGCGTGAGACATTTATCTCATCTCAGAAGTGGATAAGTATCTTCCATAAGGTCATCCATAGCAATTTACAAGCAGAATCTAAGATCTGTTTGTAAAGCCTCCATTGTAGAAATCATAAAAACGATGCTCACATTCTTTATGGTGTATATTCAACATATTGTTAAAAAAATTTACCTGTTTTCTGAGACTAGAAGCCAAAATACATCACACCATAGCGATGTCATGGAGGTATATTATCCATCATTTAATTCTCCCTAGAGAAAAGAGCTGACTTGTCTCTATTGCGACTACGTTAAAGGTTCGCCAACCATCCCGATGGTCGCGGGTTCTAATCCCGACTAGGGGATGAATTGTATTTCGCATTGTGTGCGAAGGATTTTCTGTGCTTACATGAATTTAAGAGGGGAAAGTTTTTCATCATCATTGGTCGTTCAATCCTAAGATTGGTTGACAGCAACCCTCTATCCTACCCTATCTCATGATGATTGGCTTACTTCCTGGTATTTTTTGCAATGTACTTTCTTCTTTATTTATCCCATATATTTATTCCTTCTCTGGGAACTTTTCCCTATTTTACCTTCCATTATATTCTTCGCAAATCCATTGTGCCTCAGGATGTCGCCAATCCATCTGGTTCTTCTTTTCTCTATGGTGTTTCATAAGGTCCGTTCTTCGTCTGTTCTTCTGTACACTTCATCTCTCATTTTATCCGTCCATTTGATCTTAAGCATCCTCCTCCAGCACTAGCTTTTGAGGGCTTCTAGTCTTTTCTGGTGTACTTTTCCGATGGTCCATGATGGATCCATATAGTGCCCCGCTCCATACAAATGTTTTTACGTATTGTTTCCTCATCTGTAGTTCTTCTATCTTCTTTGAATCACAGCACTTGTCTTTAGATTGTGAATACTCTATTTTATTGGGCTATTTTTCGTTTGGTGTCTGTCGTACTTTTTCGGTCCCAAATGATGGTACTTCCGAGATAGGTGAAGGAATCCACTTGCTCTAATTTTTGTCCTTTCGGTCTAACTACTGTATTCTGCTTCTCTCTTCCCCACACAAGGATTAAAGAAATTATGATTAGGAATGTGAAGGATTAAACTGAAAGTTATAAGTTTCCTTTGTCGAATAATGGGGGTAAGTATGAGTCGAGGTAGTTAGGGCTCAAATATGATCCATATTTTAGGATTTTATTAGAACGCACAAGCTAAAGTATTACTTTTTACTGAATATTTCTGGTACAAACTTCACAAACAATTTGTTTCAAGCACTTCTAATTATCTAAAATATAGAAATATCACATAAACTCAACTTTATTTTCACCCTAAATTAAATTGTCGAGAAGGAGCAGTCATAATCTACCCTTCCAGAGGCCAAGTCGATTATTTAACAACATATTCTAACTATATATATAAATATATATATATATATATATATATATATATATATATATACGAACTAACAATTACCTGTTCAAGGATCTTACATGAGATGGCTGTGGAAGATATGTCTGTAGTTCTGTAGCTAGCGGTGTTTCTTTAGTGCTGTTTTTAAATATAGGTGTAGTACTGGTTACTTTTCAGTCCTCGGAAACCCTGTGCTCGGTCAAAAATTTATTAAATAATATCCCCATACAATGGAACTGTTTTTGGTGCTATTGTGTACATATGCATGTGAGTAGAAATTTTACTGGGGCTGGGAAATTTTTTTTTGCCAAATGAGAAAGCAACACGAAATTGTATTTACTTATTATTTAAAACCGATTAATTTTTTCCTCCTTTTTCCCCTTAAAAAATAGCTGTACTGTGGACTTATTGTCTAGATCATCCTGCATTATGACCAAAATTCTGGAGCTTTCACAGGCTCACGGGATACACTTGTGTATACAACATTGTTTTCTCTTTTCAAATTACTTGGCATACATTTGTTAATTGCTGAGTGCTTGACCTCGGGGAAATCATGTTTGAGTCCAAACTACCACGACTCATACATACATTATTCGATAAACGAATCTTACAACTTGTATTTGAATCTTTCACTTTCATCCCTATCAACAAATATATCCTTTTTTTTTGTTTTGAATTTGCTCAGGAAAAATTTAGGATTTAATTTTCTCTCGTCGAGAAATCCTTTAACAATAGCTGTATTTAGAACCTATTCAGGCAAATTTATTCGTAATAATTGAAACGAACTATGTGCTCTAGTTGGTTTATTGATGTACGAGAATGGATGTGATCTCGTAATGATGTGAAATCAACGTAAATAATAGGGATTCGACAATTGTTTCACTCTGAGATTTTAGGAAGACTTTTTAATTTTCTGTCTTTATAGTTTTATTATTACGCAATCATGCCAGGAGACAAGTGACCCGAGTTTGAGTAAACGTGGTGCCTTTCGTCTGGTGCATTTACATCACTTTTTTCTATTATTTGAGTTCTAATCGTTAAAGTATCATCAAAAGGACTCTGAAAACAGAACATACGAATGAAAGATATCAGGGATGCACACATTCGTTTCGATTTTCCCTTCGGGCGCTTTGAAGGGTTAGCACATCAGTCAGTTCCATTACCAAATCTTTGCTTCGAAGCGCTTGACGAATGCCCAAACACTTCCGACGTTTGCGCTGGAATGAATGGTATGATTGATGCGAGCATACGTGTTCCCTCCGTGGCCGCGTCGCGAGATTTTTATAAGCGAGGTGATGTGAAAATGAAAATGGAAGCAATGAGCTTTGACGCGCTTTGAGCGAGAATCGAGTCGCACCCACGACCCCATTGCACCAGATTAAATATTTCTCGATACCAACGGTGACGGACAGAAGTTATTCGAGCACCAGCATTCAAAGAGCTCTCAGAGATTTTATAATTCTCCACTTGCCATCCCGCCAAATACCTGCAGACGAACGCCCAAGCGGCCAAGTATGTGACCAAGTGTTGGGTAGAGGAAGTATTTTACCGAATGTAATGACGGAAAGACGATTCTGCGGGCAGACGACTACCTCTCTGATGGGCTGTTGCAATTGAAGCATAATAATGGTTAATGATTGTAACACCAGACGAGGATGATCAAAGTCTGACCACTCTTGCTGTATTTCAAGATTCTCTCTGTCAGTCCTTTGAAGGAAAGTTGTCAAATATTATAAATTATTATGTAATCTACCAATCAGTGTAGGTTTTGGATGAACACAAATACCAAATAAATATTTTGTGACTCCTAACAAAACACAGTCCATCAGCCTACTCTACGTTAGGTCTCTCTTCATCTCTGCGTACTTCCTTCCTCCCTTCGTCCCGTCCAGCATCCCAATCCTGTTCCTGCCCTTTTCTCGTTTGCCTAGCATTCTCCCCTCTATAACAATCTTCAACATCCCACTGCCCATCATTACGCCCTTCATCCATTTTTCCTACCTCCTTAGGATTTCTCCCAACAAACCCCTCTCCTCGCCCATCATACCAAGTACTTTCTCATTTTCAAATATATTTTTCTGAATTTATTACATAACAAGTGGGTATAAAATTGTATCATTGTGTTATTTTTCCAAATAAATAATGCTTTTATAGCGAAGCTTTTGGCGTAGAGTAATATTTACCGAGATATTTTCACAGAGAGAGGCGGAGCGTGCCCGTCAGACCAGAAACGACCTGTTTCCCAGAGACGCCTTGCGATCACGTTTCAGCTCCGATGTCGCATATGATATCTTGTTCGGGAACTTAATATATTCTCCGTAACCGAAGTAGGTATTCACGATCCACCCTTCAGAATAGAAAACCAGGTTATCCGTCAAAATAATAATAATTAACCATGACATTTTATGTAAACGGCAATGGCACAAACAACTTTATCGTAACGCCAACATCGATGAAATTTCCGAGTGATTACGAGATCAGGAATCAAACCAAAGGGAAGGAATTGACTGAGTGGAAGCTCAAAGGTCATTCAATATGTGTTTATGCATTAGGCTGAAATTTCAATGCACACCAAATTCCACATTGGCAAATTTCATTTTCTTTTCGAATCGATCCCTCACAATGGATGTTACTCTGGAGAATGGAATACCAGGTCACGCATGTCTTTGGTGTTCTAATCAGAGGTTGTGCCAGCAGCGTTTACGAACTCACCGAAGCCGTGAATTTTCTAGGAAATTTTCCTTTGTAAAATATCGCATATACATTGATTGACATCGACGCCTTTGTTTGTCATCCCCATCGAATCAAGTGGGATGAACACCACGATGGGAAAAGAGCGAGGAATACTAGTCCAGTCGGTCGGCCGTCCCGCTGTGGCTGGCACCCACGGAGACCTTCCGTCTCGCGGACGGGAGAAGGACGATGGGGCGGAAAACGGCGGTGGCTTCCGTCCCTACGCTTGTGTTTTAACAGTGCGTCCTCCGAGGCGATGAGGGAGATGGCGAAACGGGGCCCTGGAGGAAGGAGGGGGCGGAGGGGAGGGTGGCGGAGGGAAACGCGGAGGTGGTCCGGCCGGGCGAAGAGGACGAGAGCGACCACCACGTGTCGTTGTCTCCCGTCCTCCCCCTCCTAATTAGCATCGGTGTCACGCGCTCTCCCTACCCCCCTACCCCCGAGAGCGGGGAGGGAGAGAAGAGCGGAGGAGACATTCTCTCCTCCGAGGAACCCAAACTCTGTCCATCCCTCCCTCCACCTCCTTCCGCCTCCCTCCGCTTAATAGGGTAACGGTCGGACGATGGCATATCCCGAATTTTTGCATACGATATCCAGTGACCCAGGTGACTGTAGCCTTGGTCGTCCTCTCCTTCAGTCAGTCTCTTTCCTTCCTCAATCCAATCGCATTGAGTTTCTCCCCCCACACAACGTCACATTACCGCTGTTGCTCGAGAACGCACTGAAACAGTCGGGGGCGATATATACGGGAGGTCTTGTAACTTTAAGGACAGTCCAGTGAGAGAGGGTGAGTTTCATTTTTTTACTTCAATTTTTGGAGAAGTTTGAAGGTGGGTAACAGAAGGAGATTGGAATGTTGCGCGGAGGAAATTTGAGCGTCAAGGAGCCGCGTGTCGTTCGATGGTCACATCTGCAGATCTTAGCGGAGTGCGCGGCGTTAATTGAAACTGATGTCGGGTGTATCATTCCGTTAATCGTTAACGTAGGGGATGTTGGTTCGATTCCCGCCTTTGGCATAAATGTTATGCTGATTATCTGTAATTGTGTCATCTTTTCGAATTAATTTCAAGTGTAATGTTCCAAACGTCCATTAAGCAAGATGAAAGCACAAGAGGCGATCGTCTGAATTTTGAGTAATGACTGGCTCAGTTAAAATTTAAATAAAATGTTACCACACTCAGCATTAATGAGAATTTTTGAACATGAACAACGCAAAAAATTTTAAACCTGGTCAAGCAGAGCCTTTTGTGAGAAGAACTGCGACTCTTGCTAGGCAGGTTATTCATCACCAGCAGTTTGCTATCCTTCCAAAAATTGGCTAATTCACGTTCCTCCGTATTCTGCTCAGATGGCTCCTTCATTTCCTTAGAAAACCCTATGTTATGGTCTCTCATCTTCTCGACGTATTCCCGTTCATGATCTTCTTTTTGTGAAGCGCTTCTTATTTATTTCTATTCTATTAATGTCTTTATGATGCTGTAATGTCTTAAGGTAGGCACAATAACATTATATTTAATTCTTCGGAGATTTTTCAATGGAGCTCATGCTTCCATTGACCTTCTCAGGACTTTTACATTGGTGATCCGCTGCCCACTCAATCTCCATCGCTCTTCTAAATCTACAGTAATTCCCCGCAGTCCACCAAAAACGTGTGGTAGGGTGCAAGTACCAGGTGGGAGGAAATGGAAGAGGAAGGGAAAAGGAAAAATATATTCACTGCTCTTCTGTAAGGCGGTTCCATTGCTTGCAAATTGTTCTTCTCCACTGATACTCGTACAGCCTTTACAGCCTTACCCGTCAGAGCTATTATACTCCCTATATATGGATCTTTCTTCCAATGATTATTATCCTGATTCCAGGTGCGAACTTACTGCCATTTATTCCAGATTTTGCTGTCCTATTTGCATGCTCGTTTGACTTTCCCATCTTCTTCCAAAAATCGTTATTTGTAATGGATAACGTTAATATTCGAATTACGTTTCTTTGTCACCTTTTCATCGGCAGTCAGCATTAAGGAAGATCCTTTTTCATCATCCAATACTAATATTGAAAATATGTATTCAGTAATTGCAAAATTCCTATACAGCAAAACGTACCCTGTCATCCATTTGACTTTTAAACAAATAAATGTATTTAAATAAATTTTACTCCATTTGGGTATTATTTTTACAATAATTAGTTCAAAGACCATTAGAAACAAAGCAGTTCCCTTTTAAGCTTCTTTCTTGTCTCTTATCTTTTCGTGTTTCCAAGATTATAGTGGCTTTCCTCAAGTTTTTTTTCTGCTTACAAACAAATTCATCTCCGCGGAAGATATTTTCCACCTGACATTCCATCACAAGGTAAATAATTTAAAAAGAATTATGGATAAGTGCTTCGTCACCGTTATGTATTTGTTTGGCATTTGTCTGTCTTAGCGAATAAATGAGCAATTAACATCTGGAAATCCGACAGCGTTTCCCATTATGAAAATTACACAAATCAATGTCTATAACCTTCCAAGAGCTTTAATTCTAGCACGTATAAATGACTAAGGGGATTTCGTCAATCCCTGGGGCCTTGCTTGCTTGTCCATTAAACGCCATTGAAGATTCAATTCTGACATTAATACAGTGACCTGATTCTTGTTCTCCATTATTGTTTTATAATGGCCCTAGGAGTTAGGAAAATTACAATGGGAGGAGGTAGCGCAGAGTAAAATCTAGGGTTGATGCTACTATTTCAATAACGTTTAGCGGAGTGAGGGTTGCTAAATATCAATATTCTCAGTTCCACTCTAAGCTGTTTAAATTATATAAAAGGGCAATTCAAGGCTCACTTCATAGATGTCCTTCCAATTATAATCAAAACATATCTCTAACTAGGAACTGTGTGAAGTAAAACGGCCTTTATATTTGTAAATCAGAAAATTACTCATTTCTTGCCGATTTCCACAAGGATCTCGCACTCAACAATGCCTTCCGCATTCCTGTTCCCTAGATAGCAACTGTGTCACTCGCTCACAACTACGGAGTAAACATTACCTCGCAGCCGGTGGCAGTGACTCAGTGGGCACTCCTAATGATATCGAATGCACAATAACCACACGATAAGGAGACAGATTGTAATTCTTAACAACGCGTACTTTCATTTCATCGAAGAATTACGTTTGCGTAAGCTCAAAGGCACGATACTGTTCTGCGGTGCAGACAGAGCTGACTAGCGTTAAAAACCATTAGATCTTTGATATGAATGCTTTTATTCGCCGCTTCGAGTCACCGTATGATGATACGAGTGGGTGTAAGATAAGGCGGAATTTGAGGATTCTCTTCACGCACGTGACTGCATTCGAAATCCGAGAACAATAACCCGCAGGACAATTACGAGTATCTCTTATTTATAATACCCTTATTGTACCTTCTGAATGGTTAGCTAAAATATTTACACCCAGACGATCGGTAAAACAATAACATTAATCGGGGTTAAATAGGAAACTTGGTTTACTAAACTAAAACTTTAGAATAGTAGACGAAGGTGTTCAAATTAGGCGTGAAACAAGGGGTTGTCCAGAGGCATCTTCCGGATTACCCAAACCTTACGGTCCGAAGCCGAACGTTATGGCCATCTGGTTGCCACGTTTGTATTAATATGCACCCGTTTATTAATATGCTTTATCGAAAATGCTACACTCCGCGGGGTTATGTAATTTATTAGTTGCATCATCCCCCTGACACACATTCCCCTCGACTATGACATAGACATTGGTTAGTAGGTTACTAAACGATAAAAATCACTTAAATCAATAAATTTATTGAACCAAAGGCTTAGGTACCGAGGCAGACAGGTTGTCCTCTGCCCAGAAACTATATCTAGACTTAAAGCGAGCATCGCTGTGGAAGTGCATTGAGATTTTTGAATAGCATAGTACATCTTCTGTCTGAAGACCCCTGGTGCGAAATCAAATCATCTCGGTTGACGTGTGTGTCCCGGCACGGAATATATGCACCGCGGAAACGCAGGTGCATCCCTTCTCCCACGACCGCGATGAAGCGATAAGATGGCTAACGATCCCCGCCGAGTGCATTTTGATCTCGGTAGAAAGCGCACGAAATGACTGGTTAGAAATACGGGGCTGTCGGCAGGATTTCTCGCTTTGGAATCATAACACAATATGAATCCCAAATAAGCTTTTATTACATGAATAAAGATGTCTCCGGGAGCGATCCGATTCTTCCCTCTGCGGCGAGTGATTTTCAACTCCTTCGTCCACGAAGCCGACGACGATGCTCCGCTAAACTAACCTGCGCTGCGCTCTTGCGGAGCACGCCAGCCATACATGTCACCTATAGCGGAACATGCGGGGCGGGGGAACAGGGCGAAGTGGTTGAGGGTGGGTAGTATGCAAATTACCCATCCCGCGTCGACTTCGGTAATAAAACGCTGCTACTCATTGGAGAGAAATTTTATTTACTTCAACGGAAGTGCTCGACGTGGTTTTGGAATTGAAATCTGCACACCCATCGCCGTCGGCTTCTTTACGCGTTGGGCGATTCGGGCAAATAAAAATCCATTTATTTGACCAATAAGGTAAATTGTTGAAGATACTACAGTTCTACGACCAAAAAGAACGTTCTTTGAAACGTATTCCTAAACTTGCGCTTATAAATATTTCCTTCCAACATAGAAACTGCTGACAGGAAAATGTATTGTATGCAAACTATTGCCAAATCTTATAAATAAATAAGCAGTAGAATATATATTCTGCAAAGAGGATGCTTATGTACAGTTACGAGTAGATTTTCGAATTCATAAGTTTAAAAAAGTACGAATCACTCTCTAATAGATTAATAAGCAATTTAATGATATTTTCAACTTGAAACGCCACTTCTGCAATTTTGCAGGTAATTTTTAACACGGCGTTATCATTTTTTTATCCATATACGCATTTATTAAAACAATCGCTGTTACAGGGTTGAGATAATTTTTTTGGGCTTGAGTTTTGCATTGTCAGCATTATTTTGATTTTTCTGGACCTCACATTCTCTTTGGGATTTTTAGGAATTAAAAATACATTGTACGAGTATATACCAGCTTAGCATGCGTAGTAAAATAAAGATTTTTTCACGTATTCGGCCACAAATTTTCACAGATTTAGAATATTTTGTAAAAATAGCTGCTGTTTTCAACAATTTTACTAGCCGTAATGGATTATAAAAGCGTGTTTTAATCTTATAGTGTGTCATAAGTTAGAGAAATAACAGTAGTTTGCAGAGCAGATCTCAGAAAATAATTATCCTTTCGCGTAGGACTTCGGAAAAGATTATTTGACAAAGCAAAAAGCTGTGGCAGATGGGACCACTAAAACTGTAAGAATCACACTCTATTTGCTAATATTTAACGCACTAACTCTCCGTAGCAAAATTAACATGGATACCGACCTTCATACTTTCTAAATATTTATGCTAGAATTATTGACCAAAATATAATTATAAGATGGAGAATTTTAATGAATCTCAGGAAAATAACTGATGGTTACGAAACGAGAGCCGTCAAATTTCCCTTCGACGACAAACAAAACTATAGATGAAACATTTATGTACAACTTAACCGTTCGCTACATTGTTAAGTGTTTCATACCAGAGGGGTAGTATAAAACGGACTAATCAACCCAACGGCAAGGAGAATAAAAAGGATTCTTTACAATTCGTAATGTGGAGTGGGGGTTAGGGGGGGTGTCGGAAAAATTTCAGAATGGTGGCAAGGACGGTAGTTCGCCAATGATGAAGGGGAATTCCAGAAAACGGGAAGTGTGAATAATTCACACCGGACGCTGTAATAATTATTGCCTCGATATCCACACTTGTAATCGCCTTTCTCGACTCACCCGTGTGACTCTCCCTCTTCCTCCAGACCCATCCACACTGCCCACGACCGACGCCACAGTGCCCGACAACCTAACTCCTCCCAACCCGCCCCTCCTCTCCCCTCCGCTACACCTCCTTCCTCTGGACACCCATTCCTCCTCCGCTTTCCTCTTTCTTTTTTTCCTTCCTCTCATGTACCCCAACTTTATATCGTCCACTCTCTCGTCCCTCCGAGACCCACTCTCTCCCTCTCTTCTTCTCGCTATCTCGTAGACTCTTGGCTCCTGATTCAACCTGAGCTTGTTTGTCCGTCGGTCGAGGAAGAAAAGGAAAATAAATAAATGAAGGAAGGAAAAAAGACGAAGAGACGAAAGCTTTGGGACGAGACGTACATTAATTACGACCGAGGATGGGGATCGCCAACACCCTCTCGTCGCAAGTGACTGAGAAAGAGCTCCAAAGAGAGAGATATAGGAGGAGAGAGAGAGAGAGAGAGAGAAATGGTGATGTAGGGATGGAGGCAGAAGGCACGAAAGCACGCTAGGCGTCCACTGAAAGTGCACGGGGGAGCCGCCGGCTTCCAGCTGAGATATAGGGCCCCTGGTTCTTCTTGAAAGGAGTCTCACTGTTGCTCGTTTTTGCGGGCGATGATACAGTGCAGTCGGAATGGTCAGGTGGGCGAGGGGTGGACAGGAGGGAGACAAGAGATAGGAGACTGGGAGCGGGTGACGACGGGGCATCCCCACGTGTCGCGGTCTCGAATCCAGCACCCAGAAGCTCGAGTCCTAATTACCAAAGATAAGCGAATACTTACTCGGATTATTGAACTCCATGCTTTTTCTTTCTTATGCCGTCCGAGTGTGTGGTGAGTTCAAGCCTCACCAAATCACATTAAATTTGGGTTAATGACCGTAGTTTGGACTTGTTTCTTTGTTGCAATAGGTTTTACGATTTAAATTTAGATTCGATATAACTCCAATAAAACTGGAAAACTTAAATTTTCTCAGATTACATACTCGATGCCCTGATCTCCTCTCATGATTCATCCACGTTATCAGTATAGTTTTTATTTCTCACTTTCCTCTTCATCTCTTTCTTTAAAATATGTCCATAGTTATAAAATACATGCGTAGGAAATGTACTTATTAGCGCAAATAAAAACATACACAAACATTTATCGATAAGTTTTAATATTTCTACCTGAATTGTAACTTTTAAAAATTAATTTTAATATTCCTCCCTGAAGATCGATTGACTATATACACGTATTTTACCAAACTGATCTCAGACATTTTAAAAATGAAGGAGCCTAGAGATTAGTCTCACTTTTCACAAGTTCCCTCGACGCAATTATCACAATAACAGTTCACATGTTATTTAACAAACCCTTTCCATTCACGTGAGTTATTCGATCTCCATAATTGTTGACACAGGTTTTTTAATTATTTGCACCACTTAAAGACTTCCCCTAGGTTTCAAAGTAACTTATTACTAATATTAAAATATACATGTAAAGTCCAGAATAGGATTTCCACTTATCATTGATTTTGCTTATTCCTCAGAACAAAATGTTTAATTTTAATATTTTCTGACCTCTATTTTCCTTTCACGGTCGTTCAACAAAAAATTTGTGTCGTTCTTCTCCCTATTCAGTCAATTTCTTTAATTTAATTATAGTTTATTAGGAACCTAAATGAAATGTCTAGGTTAGGTGATATAGCCACAGGGATTGGACTCACATTTTAAATCAAATGTATTACTTTCTATGAAATTCCAGCGAACATCAGTGATTAATGAATGATTTTGGCAAAAACGGACTCAGTTCAGCAGGCGTTCAAGTCTCCGGCAAACCGGGTGTCTCGTGGACTTGTACGTCCCACCGCCAGCCGTTAAGCTTGACATTAGTGACCCTACATCGTGTTCACCGAACTCCTAGCTGTTGGCGATCGAGGAGAGCCAATGGTGTCGACCACGTGCAATACTACGATGAGAGGAAGCAGTCGATACCTCTAAGCGTCTTTTGCATTCACCCACTCGTCCGTCGCCTCTCGCTCATTTTTCTGCGGCGTCTCGGCGCCCTGTTCCACGCTGAACTCCCAAAATCGTGCTCACACCCGCACTGTACCTTGACGTCTCCGCCCCCTTATTACTGAAAAAAAGGCCTCGATGTCCCTGATATGGATCACTATAAAAATACAATATTATTGCACGCAATTCTACATCTACGCCGTTTTCCGCATGACTACCTTTCCTTTTCGGAAGATTTTTTTAAAAATTCATTTCGAACTTCGGTTCGAGAAACATTATAAGTTTATTATAGAATATCAATTTTTTTATTTTAAGAGTAGCGTATTATTTCATAATTAATAACCATCAATCGTTTGATTGCTTCACACTCCGCTAAATTCTACTATTACCTGATCTTTCATGTGTTAATGCATTTGCAACTTCTCTTCCGTAATTACATTTTACGTAGGTATCTACAACGTATATTTACTCGTATTTTATTATTTTTTACGTAGGTATCCACAATGTTCAAGCTGTTTTTTGAGAAAATGTAATCAAAAAGTCTACCCTTCTCTTCAGTGTTTTAATGAAATCCATTTTTCCTATATTAATCATTATCATTCTATAGCACCATATTATCATTAGAGATGGTCTACCGGCTGAAGTAGAGTTTTTCATGGGTATTCGGATAACAACCCTCAGCGCTCATAACTCTAACAAACATGTCTTCTTCGAATTTTTTCAACAGCAGTCTATCTCCCACTGCGATGCCTGGAACTTCATCGTTAATTTTCCAGAGCCAAAAACTCAGACACAGATCCAACATTTCGGATACTAGCCAACGACTGACCAAGAAGGTCATTGGAACGCGTTAAATCGATAAGTTAAAAAAAATGACTACAATATCATTGATTTACATTCCAGTTATAATTTGATCCGCCGTGTCTTTATAGAAAAAGGTTACAGAAAACTTAGGTGCATGGAGAATAGAAATATGATTAAGAAGAGGGAAGTATTAGTACCCAATTTAAAATATTGTAATTCCTACAATTTCGGAATCACATAAATTTAGTTTCTTTCCAAAGTAAGCTGTAAAATAACATTTTATTTCAATAAGATTGTTCTGAATCAACAACCGTCTACTAATTGTCAAAAATTGAAACTAGTAAGAATGTTCCCAACAGGACAAAATATTCAATAAAAAGGTTTCAAGAGCTAGGAGAAGAGCCACAGCAACGCTGGAAAATTTAGAAATAAGAGGATCAACCACTATACTTCCAGTCGTCAATGTGCTCGTGGTTTATTTACAAACATTGATTTTCCATTATTTTCCAATTTTTGCCCTTATTCGATTAGTACATGTTTAATTACTTCATTAGCTCTAAAACGTAATTGGATATACCTAAATGAACTATACCTTACCCTAATCCTGCATTTAGTTAGAGACTAGTTACTTAGGACACATATAGTATTGCTGAATTTCCTCCTCAGTCAAAAAGAATTTCCAGATGATCCCACTTTATCATTCGGTGGGTAACGCATATTTTCAAAAATGTTTGTAGCCGAATCTCTCAGGGTTAATGTGAAATTCGTGGGGTTAATGGCGGAAATGAATGCAAGATTCGGATTTCGCCGACATACAGTCGATCATTCGTCTTGAGGTCCCCTCATTCTCTTCTTTCCTGCCTCCCTCCGCTTCCCCACGCGCTCACGCCCAGACCCTCCTATCCCACGCCGCGCCGTGCAGCCCACATCACTGATAGAGCCGCCCTCTTACTCTCTCTCTCTCTCCGCCACCTCCTTCCCTCCTCCCGCCTGCGAAACAAATCTGCGGAATCATTTTCCCAAGAGGCCCCTCCCAAATCTCCCGCCCTGTGTCTGCGTGCCCAGCTGCCTCTCCCATCTCCATTACTTCGCCACAACACCACTCGCGCATCTATCTGCCTGCAGTTACACAGGTTTGGGGAGGAGAGGGGGCGAAGAATAACGATGAGTGCCCTCAAAGCCGCCCTAGACAATTAAAATTCTAGCTACGGTCACCAACCAGCGAACACATTTAGAGGTAAAACATGCGCCAAATTAGAAACGGCTGGCAGCGAACTTCTTTCAAAGTGAAAGAATTGGGAGCGGTAATTAGGCCGATAGCCACTTCACAAGAGACCATACTTCAATGACGAATGGTGATTCACTGTTAAAAACTGCCACTCGGATTTTAAATCACTCAGGTTTGAACCCGGATCTTCCATCTGTTCGTCATGAATGTAACACTGACTGGAACCTCCATGTGGCATGTTGTCAGATGTAATAATCTATATAACAAATTAGCCTAACCGTTTCTCACTCTAATTTCTAGGCTAATAACCCTATAAACTAGAATGCTAACTAAAAATTAGAACTAAAACTGAACTAAAAAAAAGAACTAAAAATGAAAAATGTTACTTTCGTGAATTCGTATATTGTCTATAGCTTTCGCACGGTGTTATTTTTTTCTATTTGCCATCGCTCTAGCCGGATAGCTCCTGGGTCGTAAATTCGAATAATGCCCATCAAATGGACGTTTAGCCGTAAAAATAAGTTTTTTTGGATTGAATTATCGGTATCTGATATAAATATATCTCACCGCGGGAACGACTTAAGCGCTCAAAATAATAATAAAACTCACGGAATGCAACTTTAATTAAATTATGCCTCTTCACTCTTTTCCTGAAGATTGTGACGTATCAAGACGAGTGATGTGAGCGGCTCGTAAGAGGATGACTTGCCCGCGAGCTAAAAATCTGAATCATTTCGAGTGTTATCCTCGCACAAGACCGTAACCTGCCACATAATTAGAGAGAGAGAAATAAAAGGAAGATTTTGATTTCCAAAATGTATCACAATAACAAAATGTTTAAGAGACTCATATAGTGCTATTGAACCCTTTCGACACGAAAGAATTCGTACCTGTCTTCCCATTCCATCCAACTTTCTTCCCACCCACTAGGCTGAAGGATGGAGAAGGAGGTGGCCATGATGGCTCACAGGTCGCCCGTCCCGTTCCCACGGCAAAGTGAAAACAACGGCGGATCCACATCCCCTTCCCTTTCCTCCACTTCCCTCCCCCCAAAACTCTTCCTCTCTCATCTGCTAAACATCTCCCGACAAGCGGAGTCATCGTAGTCATCCTCGGCGACTATAGCTCGGCGATTCTCAGCCGGGAAAATGGGGATCGTATTTCACCTCCCCTCCGCGTTTCTCATCAAGAACGCCCCCCTCCCTCTCTTTCTCCCCTGTTTTTTTTTGTTTTTACGCGCCCGTGACAATGGACAAAGGTTATAGAGTGAGACACGGGAGGGAAACGATGAAGGCGGCTTTCGCTCATCTTTCGCCCACCACGGACGCATACACACGCAAACGCGAAACACTCAGACGTGGGACAAGCTCCTCTTCCCTCCCACCATCTTTCCCGGACCCTCTTGTGAGGGGACGATGAAGCCATTTCGATCCCACCGAGGCGCCCCCTTCTCCGTTCCACTTTCGTGGGGTGGGCGGAGATGAGGAAGAGAGAAATTGGCTGCCACAAGGATGTCAGTGCCATTGATATGGTTCAGTTATTTTTTAATAGTTCAACTAATGTAAAATTTCAACCAATCCTATCATGCAATGTAATACACTGATCTGCTATGGCAAGAAAATTCAAGTACTTTTAATTTTCTCCGTTCACTTACCGAAGATTTTTATAGTACATTTATACAAGAGAATATTAATGCATTCAATTAATCGTATCTAAAATTTCAGCGGAAAGGTTAGTACGAAGTTGATTCCGAACTACTGGAATTCATAAATTTTAATTAACTTCATACTAATTTCATGCTAATAGATCTCAAACAATATTGCTATTTATTTAACTAATATTACTCAAACAAATATCACCATGTTTGACCCGGATTTTTGACTGAAATCATAAAATTTTTTATCCTGTTCTTCAGCAAATTTGACATTACACTAATCTGAATTCAATTATTAATATTTATATTCTCATAAAACCGCACCTAAAGACTTGAAATGAACAGCCCAATTAAAGGGAAGGATGCCCGTACGAAATGATCTTCGCAATGATAAAACCATGCGGAAGACATTAACGAAAAAAAATAGGTACGAATATGAAGTACATACATCAACAGACTCTTCAATGACGATGCTTCAACTGATGAAAGTGCCTTCAATTTTTGAGAGTATTTTGCATTTCTACAAATCAAACAAAGGGTTGGAGCGAAAGGGTTCTTGCATGAATGTTTACCATGCTTGATTTGTGGGCTATAAATTTGTGGCTTCTACCATGCGGGTTTTTCTAAATTACGGGTGGTTCCCTAACACCCCCCGTCACACGCCCTTGCGGCGGCTTGCGGGGTATTGAGTAGATGCAGATGAAATCCTTCCTTTTCAACCTCACAAACCGATGGAAAGAGTCACATGGAATGAAGAACATACTATAATCTATTAGTCCACTGTCCTTTGTTTTGGTACCACTAGTTTCAACGCTTATGCGTCACCATCATTTGAACATGAACTTCCACAAATTCGAGCCAAAAACTATCAAGAGAGCCACACTTTGGGAAAGAGCTAAGGCAGTATTGACTGGTTTTAATACATTCTTCAGCATTATATGGACAAGTGAAATTATTTATAAATTAATTTATAATTATTTTGATATATTTTTATTGGTACGACTGGTATATGGATAATTATATTTTTTACATCGTTTGCAGTGAACGCCTTCAGTGAGCCACACCTAAAGCTAGATGAAGAATGACTGAAACGTTAGAGCCCTTTAGTACGTGTTACAAGCCGTTCTTAGACACATGAGAGAACATTTCCACGCTGGTTCCACCGGCATCCATTTTCCCTACCACAGTCCCCTACCCCTACCCGCGCGTTCATGGATGCGATGGAGCAAGAACCACGTCTCGTAGAAGGGAGAGTGGAGGCAGGGGGAAGCGGGTAGGGTGGAGGTTAGGTGGGAGAAGTAGGAGGAAAGGGGGTCGCGGCGGGGGAGGGACGCGATGATCACGATGTTGCAGTGCGGCGGGCCGCGGCATAGGCTCCGGAGGTGGGGCTGGATGGACTCTCTTCGGGAGGCAGGCACGGGGGCGTGGGGGGGGGGGGTTGCTTTGGTCGGTGATTGGGAGAGGGCGGAGAGAATGGCGCGGGGAGGAGGGGGGAAGCGAGGCGGGATGGATAGGGGTTGGGGAAGGCGAGGGGGAGGTACACGCGATTGGTTCCCTCCCTCGCCCTTCACTGCTTTTTCCGAGTTCCTTCCTTTTCTTGATCTAGGCGCCGAATGCTTCGTTACGCTGGAGCGATGTAATTTTACGTCAACATTACGGCGATAGTTATTCCGTCTTAAAGGCTCTCCAACACTGGGGCAACGAGTGCATGCCAATGCAACTTGTGGCTCGTCACAAGTGGCATGACGATGAGACTGCTTTCTTATGTAGACGACGCAGTGGCATATTACTTAGATGCATACATTCGTAATTCTCAACCCCCACCATCCATCCATAATTAAGTGGGAAACAATCTGTGATCGACTGGGAAACACATCAACTACCACACACATACACATTAACTTCTAAGCTACTCCCGGTCTATTGTAAGAAATTCGACGTAAATATTGAATTAGTAATTAGTAGATGACACATTCGAGTTTTATAAGCATGTAAAAGTACAGGAACCTTTTGAAAACGTGTCCCTCGTGAGTTTATAGATACAATTAGGATTTATAAGTTGAGCTTATGCATATTTAGATACCCTTTCAAATAAAGAAATGGAATACAAATTTCAAAGATTTTTATCAGGTTAAAAATCACCCTTAACAACGATGCACACATTGATAGCTACCACATTCTTTCTGAACGGATGGGTTATAAAAATCCTCGTGCAGTTGCTGACTAACTAATTTGATATTATTATTTCGCGTGTGTACGGAATTTTCTATCGATCTTCTTATAAATCCACTTTACTAAATCCAGAACATGTAGCGTTTAAAGCTATATACATTTGTTGTTGGCATGTCCAAACTTTTGAAATATTTTATTTTGCCCTTTTTATTGCAATGCGGTATATCTGTGGTGTGCATGTTATCAGAAAAATAAATTCTTTTCAAAAAGATGAACACGTGGGGTTAGTAGCTTCCGATGAGCGCTTGGTTTAAAAAACCACTTAAAGTATTTCATTTCTAAGATAAATTCGGTGGAGCACCATTACAAAGCTTTACATTTCGAAATTAGGCTGTTTAAGACAAATATCCCGGCAGCATTTCCATTCATTCTCACATGGGCGTGTTTGAGATGTTCCCTTCATGTTAAAAGACTCCACCTCTCCGCTTAGGAACGCCACGCCCATCTAAAAGGACTTCTAGAAGAGATGACTGCGGTTGAGCGCCTTCCCTATCGCCACCAGCTACATATGTCTCCTCGATACACCCCTCCTCTCTCTGCCTCTTCCGAAACCGTCCGTCCTCTCACGCGTTCACCTTTCTCGCCTGCTCTCTCCTCCCCAACCTCTCGTGTTGGAGAGTAACGCTCCCGCTTCACGCTTATATCTCCAGTTGAAATTATGGTTCCAAGACGTGGATCTACATGCTTAGGTTATATCCAAAGCATGCATACCCAGACGGTAAAAATTTGAAGCGTATTTAAACGTTCCCACGAGGACCACGCGGATATTTTAACCAAAAGTCGTGTAACAACAGAGAAAATTGTTCTTTAGGTGCCAACCGTGAAGACAGTTAACCCGCTGGTAGCTACAAAAGCTGGACGGCTAAGCGAACGACGCCACACACTGCGTTTTCAGCCGTTTATCGACAACTACTCTGTTTAGTCTACCCACCCGTGTTTTCTTTTTGTTTTGATATTTTTTCCCGACCATACTCACCAAGGCCAATGAGTATGAACACCTATGGGGAACTTCAGGAATTGAAAACAAAAAGACGCTTCAGGCGTGATATGGTGGAATATCATGATTAATTAAAATTGGCAATTTTCCACAAAATAATTTTTTTTTATTAATACGACCGGTTTCAATTCAGGAATTGAAGTCCACTTGAAATGCCACATAACCGAAACGAAGGATGCTAGGAAGAAACGAACTCATATTTCGGACAACGTTCAGCAAAAATATCTAACAACCGTTGCGCAAAAACTATTGATTAGGGATGATAGGCCCAAAACATATCGTTTTGCTTCTAAGTTCAATAGTTGGCGAATCAAACCTGATTCACTCCTAAAATAATCTAATTTACTCATAGACATCAAAATAGAAAATGAATTACGTGTAAACTTAAAATTTTACAAATGTCCTTGAAAAAATCTCTAATTAGAGACTACAATATCGCCAATAATACCATTTAATGAGCAAAGGTTGCTGAAATTCAACAATTGCGATCCTTTAAACCGTAAAGCGAAACCGCGTCAATTCCGAAATTCTTTGTGCAAAATGATAACAATGATATTTAAACGATATACGAGTCCTGGCATAGCTCGTAATTTTGAGTTAAAAAGTTATATCTTTGACTGAACTACAGGATTGTATATTCAAACTTCAGCAGCCAACTCTCACATAATCGAGCATATGCGAGTTGCGGAAGTGTACAAATGGGACCTTCTTTAAAGCCCTTAAAATAAGTTAAAGACAAATGAATGCTTCGACCGCTGACGGCGTTTAACAATGTCAAAATTTTTCAGAAGATAAAAAATGGAGCGCTTTAAGACAGAAATCAATTGCACTAGATTTTGGGTGGTTAACAAGAAATGACATTGGGAGAAGGTTTTTCGAGTTCTATACCGGCACAGGTCTTTCATGGCCGACGTTCGGAAGACAACTAAGCCATCGCCCTTTGGGAGTACCTGAGGATGATGGAGGAATTATTTATCGAAACGTCGGCCATGGAAGACCTGGTTCGGTGAAGAACCTGAGAAATCTTCACTCATATTATTACCCGGCAAAGATCTAGACCATTCTTCAAGAAATTGTATTCCTTTTCATCTCCTCACGTGTATAATTTAATTGCATGGGTATGGGCGTAAAACGATAATATACAATTCAGCCACTACGTGCAATCACTCCAACGGCACCCAAGTGTTTAATTTTCTGGTTTCATTTGGTGAAATTGATTATTGTATAATCGCATTATAGGGAGATGATAGATAGATAGCCGTCTTTATTTTGAGGCGAGATTGAGACTATGGAGTCTCTTCTACCACCTAACCCCTGTAATGGCAAAGATAATCGGCTCCTTATTCTGGAAATGGATGGTTTTCCAATTTTATAACTCAATATAATATAAAATAAAATTCTCTCTCCGGGAAAAAAAACACTGGTGACTTCTGGGAAACTATAAGCATACACGCTTATTAGTAAAAGCAGAATCTGTTATATAGGGTACACGACGAAAAAGAATTGGGCGTATCACGAAATTAGTTTCGCTTCCCAGACGGAAAGCATCATGTAAATAGGCACGAAATCCCCCCGTAAAACAACCAACACAAAAGGGAAAAACGAAGGCCGCCGCTCTTCCATCCTCGAGGAAGCCTTCCTGACCACCCCAACCCCGCACTAATCCACTTGTCTCGTCCTCGACTTCGTCCCACGCACGGGGCAGCAGCAGCCACTCGCAGGCCGGGATGACAATCGCTTTCGGTCCCATCCCGTCCCTTCGACCATCACCGCCCGCCTGCAGAGAGCCCTGGGCGATGGTGGGGGAAGGAGGACCTCTCGAGTCTGCTGCAGCCTCCGCGCTGCGCCTTCAAGACAACGGCCACTCGTGTGAGAATGGTGATTCCGTGGGGCACGAAGAATGGAAATTAGAAAGACTGCGTTCTAGCGTGTGTGTAGTGGTTAGAACGGACGGAGAGAAGGAGACGGGGGAGAGGGGATAAGGCTTCCTCCACCTCTCTCTTCCTCTCACCTTCCTCTCCACTTGAGAACCGACAAGTGGTCCTGAATGAGGTGAGACGAAGGAAACAGTGTAGACGTGATGGAGGCTGGAGAAGCCATCCATCTATGCGGCTCCCATAGTGGACTCCACTACACCTACGTAAGCACTGACGTGGCTATGTTCTCAAGACCGAAACGCTTTTTAAGTTCACAATGATTATTCGGTCTCTTCCCATTCTTTCCTGCCCGAACAATCTGTTAACCATTCTTCCCTATATTCAAGTCTTCCTCAGAAACATTGTTCAAGAACTCTAACTGAAATACGTAAGAGGATTGAATTAGGGATCCGACGATTAGCACCATGAAGTTTTCTGTTCCAGATGAGTATCCCGTCAGGATTGTGTCACCACGGAAATGCTTGTG